>OX454322.1:67872280-68472280 GCA_949715965.1 Dysmachus trigonus
TGTTGAGTGATAATTTAAAATTTGAGTGATAATTTAAAATTTGAAGTGAAATTTAATTCTGTACAGTTTCTGTTTTATAATTAAAAAAAAAAAAAAAAAAAAAAAAACAATTTTTAGAAATTTTTCATGAAAACGAACGATATTTTCATTTAATATCTAATCTTTCATTTCAAAAATCTGCTAATTTGTCATAAATTGTTTTTTCTTAAGATCCTTTGTTCAAGGTTATTTAATGAATGAATGAATTAGAAAAAAAAATTACTAGCTTTAACTAATTAATTTTTCATATGTAGAACTGTTAAAAACATACTGAGTCCAAATTATGTGATGCAGGGAGCCGATTTCAAAATCATATAGAACCATTCACACTGAGCTATTTTGTTTGACATTTGACAGTTCCTGATGATAGAAATTAAGTTATTTTGAGCTTGATTTTGGCCGAAATCATGAAATCATTCGAAATCGCGTAATTTTGGCTCAGTGGTTGAAATTAGAAATTTGGAAAATTAAAAAAGTTGGAAAAATTCACCCGAAATATAGGGTAGATCATCAGCTGGTTTCTTTTTAAAAATGCTATAAAATAAACACTACACAGTATTTGTCAAAATTTGTTGATTTATTGAATCAATATTGTGCTCTAGTGCCTGAATCCTTTCTAGAAAGTCCAACGGCGTCTAATCGCATTTGTGTAAAAACTTGAGGAGAGCAGATCCGGATGGTGTATTATTTCGAACAAACTTTGTTTCAAAATTCGCAACATAGAACTCGATTTTAAAACAATCTATCAATAATATTCGTACCGAAGGGATATGATACTGGCTTCTGTAAATTTTTTGAGCACGAAAGAGCTGTCTGTGGCAGAATAACATGTATTTTAAAAATAAACCAACAGATGGCCAACGCTTTATCAACACAAATTGAAAACAAACTGCAAACATCGTAATCCGGCCTTTCGCGTTGCTTTATAGTCATTTGAGGGTCTGGGACCTAATAAAATGTACTAACATTTGCTACGATTGCAATTTTAAGTTTTCTCAACATTCAACTTACTTTTAGATTTTGTAAGCTGGATCTGGTTATTGATTTATCGGCTCACCTTGAAGTTAAAAAATGTTGCAAATTTTGAAAGGAATTAAAATTACATAAATATGACTTGGCAATTTTATAAAAATCGTTTAAGGAATTATGGAATGCAATTTTGAGGTGGCAGCCGCAAGCATACAATGAATCGAAGGAAAAATCAATCTATCAAAACAAACACCCACTGCTCTAGGCTTTGGTCTATTTGGGTGAAAGTGTCGAAAGCCCGAGGCATGATTACCCACACCGTAAAAATTCCAGAAATCCACTTCGAAATGTCGGCGAGGTAGAGATGCCCCACACACCTGAAATTTTTCCGAAGCATACCTGATGGCTGGGCTGGAAGCTAAACAGAATTGAGAAATTGGCATGTGATTTCTGCAGGGCCACCCACGCAAATTATGTTCCACAAAAATTTTGCAATAACTGCACATCCGCCGTGAACGATATGTGGCAAGAAGCGCATTTGTCACAATAATTATAAATTGCAGTGTGCCGATCGGCGCGTGATTCGTGTCGGCGGGTGCGCGAGATAAACTCACGAAAATCGCGGCAAAAGCGTCGTCATGCAGAAGGCGAGCTTCGCGGCTGCAAATCATTTCTTTTAGTGCCTACCTCCCCCGCCTGGCGCTGCAAGTAGGTCAATAATGTCGCGCTCGCAAAGCGTTTGTTTTTTGTTTTGTTTTTCAAGAAATTATGGGAATTGGGTTTCGCGTATGAGACTATCGGGGGGAATACGCGAACACGACCTGGACAAGTTCGGAGGGAGGACTTTCCGACCCCAAGAGCTCCGGAGGCGGATGTGGCGAATGTGGTCGCTCGGGATTCGGGACTGGGGCAAGGGAATCGTTCAAAGATCCCGCCGCCAGACACGAAAGATGTTTTTCGCGCGGATTGTGTACTCATCGAAAAAACGTTCGTGGAAAATGCTGTAGAGAACGTGACTTTAATCAGAAAGCGAAAATAGAAAATGGCAAAAATATATAAACAAAATGGGGCCACAGAGCTCTCGTTGGGGCTAGGAATGCTCCGAGAAATGCCGGGTGCACCGCGCCGGATTCATGTGGGGATCGTGATGTCGGTCTCGACTGGATTTCTGTTCTGGCGGACCAAAAACTCAATTTTCTCTTTAATTTACTGCAAAGGGAAAATGCGCGACTTTTCTCGATTTGAAATGTGCCCGATTTTTACTACGCCCCTTGTGGCTTTTCTTCCATTTCTGTAACAACGGAGGGATGTTATATCGTAATAAAGGCGAAAAGAGTACTTGCCCAAAACGGGGAAATTGGAAGCGGGTGCTGCTTTCTACGTCAATCTATTAAGGGAAAAATTTCAGTTGTAAGGCAAAAAAAGAAAGATTTTTATAATATTTTTCTTAAATATAAAAAAACATAAGCCTACAGTTTGAAATTTTTAATAATATTATTCATTGATATTTCAATATAATGTTTTCTTAAAGTTGGATCGAAACATTTCAGCGGATAGATTGAATTTTAGGTCTCCGCACGAATTTTGATGAAACAAATTCAATTAATCGACAGTGACAAGCACACATTTGTTTTATGAAATGGCAGATCAAAGAAGTGAAAAGTTTCCTTATTTTTAAAACTTTTGCGACCATTTTTAACCTTGCATTATCGTTTTGAGTATGTTTAGCAAGTTAGAAGTTGATATTATCAAAAAGTGTTGTCAGTACTGAGCTATAGGCTGCCTACTTTTACACATAGTAAAATGCACATCTAAAATATCAATAAGAAAGTAAATTTTACTACTATGACTATTATAAGTATTAAGTACATATTATTTTTTTTTTTTTTTTTTGGTATTTTAAAAATATATGTTACAATATTAAATATTATTATTTCTTAATGTAATGTTTACGTATACGAAAATGCGCACATTCCTCCTATTTTGATAAAAATGCCCAAAAAGAGGCGCCAAATTGTCTCTGTTCAGAGGAGCAAATTTTACAAATACGTCACTGGCGCAGCGCGAAGTCGATTTAAATTAATTGCTGGGTGGGGAATTGGTGCGACCACCCAATGACACCACGACACAAATCCCCAAAACTCCGAGGGCATAAATCCTCACTCAACGGCAGGGGCCATAAATTACAAAAGTAATGGACTTAGGCGGGCGGAGAATGTCTCAAATCTCAGAAAACTAGTTAGCAACCAGAGAAAGGTCCTTGAAAATCGTAAAAAGGAAAAAAGTTACCGAAAAAGAGCCTCAAACACAAATCTAATCGATTCCAAATCAGTCGTCTAGCCCTCGAAGGTACCTCGCCTTTGTCAGCAGGTTATGAGGGCTGAGTTGCGGCCATAAAAGAGGAATTTCATGGCTAAAAGCAGGTCAGGTCACTCGGAGCAAACATCTTTACATTTTCATGGGAAGGATCGTAAAATGACATCCTGACAGGATGACTTCCAACTACTTACTTTTTGGGCTGTAATCGATAATGCTTGAATATTCATTACTTTGGAAAGAAACGGCCGTTTTGCATGCGACATGCTTTTCTTGAGTCAATTCTAGTGGTAAGATGAATTGCGGCAAAAACGTAATTGTTTTTGCATGTATTGTGTAGTATGGACAGGTGACGCCAGTTGTCCAAGTCCAGATGGAATCTATTCAACAGGAAACCCTTTGCAAGTCCAATTTCTTTTGCAAGTGCTCAATATCCTGTGCGTTCAAATTCCATGAGCAGATGAATAAATATTTGCTGCCGACTAATTCCGGTCTATTGTTACCTATATTCAGGAAGTCCGATTTCGATTTTGTATAATGAATTTTGCTTAGTGCTGCACAGACAAAAGATTCTTAATTAGAAAGGTAGTTTAATACCATGGAATAAATATAGTTTTAGTTTGGGAATAATATTACATATCAAACAAAGAGGCAAAACAATTTGAAAACCTAAGGTTGATGTAGAAAATTTATTATATGCAAAACAATCTATAGAAATAGATTTGTTGATATAGAAATTAATATACAAATTTTTATTCAAATCAATTCTGTGGTAGGAAATCTCATTTACTTTTACATTTGACTGATATTAAAACAATATTTAAGGATTTCCTTTAGAATATATTCCTACTGGAAAAACAAACGCAGTTAGTATTTTCTTATAAAGTTTAACATACATATACTACATATACTGAACTGTATTAACAAATAAATTAAGGGGGTAACCCACTGTTGAAAAAAAAAATTTAGGTTTATTTTTTTTTCATATTGCGATAGATTAACACTTCAAGAATACCTGTGTAAAATTTCAGATCGCCATCTAAATAATTGTTCTTCTACTGCCGTGTGTATTACCTATTATAATACTTTCTAAATGTATATTACATAATACACTAATACATAGCTTCTTATACTATTGTAATTATAAGGTACCCACTATCACCCGGGATTCGCTGATTAAGGGTTAGTTGAAAATGTTTTTACTTATGTCACAAAATTTCGTTAAGAAAACTTTAGATGCGTTTTTCTCAAAACGCTCTTTTTCGGTGCGCGTGGTAAAATTGTGAAAAAAACTATTGGGCCGATTTACTTCAAATTTAGCATACACTTTTATTTAATATTTAACTATATAAATAACCTATTATTAGAGAAAAAAACAAATTTTGTTGATTTAGGATCAACTTTTCCATATTAAAAAATAACGAAAATCGATACATCAATGTTCGAACATGCACTAAATCAGTAGATTTTTTTTTTTTGCTGCAACAATAGGTTATTTCTATTCTTTATAAAAAATATTAAAGTATTTTTTTTTTTTTTTGGTACATGTTGCAGATGCATACTTTGGCCAGGATTTTATGAGGCACAATTTGTATATTTTTTTTGGACTCCGTGCGCGCTGTATTGTGACGGCCGCCACTTTGATACATTTTTTTTTTATATAATCAAAATGTAAACTTTAGTCCTCAATAAAGAAGTATGGCAAAAATCAAAAAGATATCTCTGATAGTTTTTATTTATCGACTTTTTAAAAAAAAGTTCCATTTTTTGGGTTTCAACAGTGGGTTACCCCCTTAAGCTAAATATTTGAGGTTATTATTTATTTGGTATACATAAACTTAATTTTCCTACACTTCTTGAAGAATTAAATCATATCTACAACTAATCAAACCAAGGATTCACCATTTTGACTGATAAATGTCTTATTTTTAATACGTTTCTATGCGGGATTGAACCAGGTTAGCTAAAACTCAACGAAACTAGTCGGTTTTAAAATGTTAATTGTTCAAATTCGATATTGGCCTAAAAATAACGCGTAATTTTTAGCGATAAAAAATAAAACTATATAAAATATAATATTTTTCGTTTATCGGATGATAACAGTATCCTTTCTGGATATCCAATAAAAATTTCAAGTTCATTGATGAAGTAGTTTCTTCTCAATCTTGGCAACCAGCTTCGAAGATTATGTCGCGAGAAAATTATCTTTCGAGAAAATAGCGTTTAAAGTTTTAAGTTCCTTTATTTGAAACTTTTACGAAATGTGTTCTTCAATTCTACCATATTCCATCAAAAAGAAATTGCTTTTTGGTAGGAAAAAAGTATCTTTAGTATCAAAACTATGAAAAATTTGTCGGTACATGGTCGGATGACTACAAAATCATGATTGATATATCCTCTCCTTATGGAAATACACTTATGATCATAACTAATGAAATTACCGAAAATACTAATAAAATCTGCTGAACAACTAATGAGTTCATCAGTATTTTCTTGAGTTTCATTAGCATTTCATTCATATTAATACGACTACGGCACATTTTAAAATCATATAAGTCACCCTTTTAAATAACACTAATTAGGCGTACATTGAGCTTAATTTTAAGTAAAAATTAATTGGAGCTTATAACCAATTAATTAACAAATATTCTCCCACGTTGGAATTTTAAGAAATTCGTGCCAAATCCTAATTCACTTTATGAATACTTCGAAAGTTGTCTCCCATAAACGAGACGGATTTGGGGCAATAAAAAAAATACTCTTAAACAGAAAAAAAAATTGGCATGTTTGAAAGAGACAATATGTGTTCTTCTTCCAAGAATTCCGTCTGCATTTGATTTTCTTTCTCGGAGTCGAGTGATTAAAGCTCCTAAAAAGGGAGTTAATCACGCACGAAGCAGCTAATAAAACGTCGACAATCTGGACCCCTTCCCATTTAGAGATATTCCGTAATCCGCCGTAAATTGGAGAGATTTATTAGGAGCATCAAATCGCAATTAAATTTTCGACATTTCCTCGCCAGATAATGCCTGAGTGTCTCGGAAAGTGAGCACTCGTAAAACTTCTTCGAAGCCGCGCGCTAGCTTGCTCTCGGTTCATTGAAAAGCCACAAAAACTTTTTGGAAGAAGTCTCCCCGAGAGTTTCTACCCAAGAAAATTGTAAAAGACAAAGACTGGGAAATTTCGAGCAATGAGCCGCGGTAAATGAATTTTATATTTATGGCCATAAGGTCACCAGAATGCGGTCAAAATTATCCAAAACGCTTTCACATGGCGCGCGATCGATCTCAAAGGGGTCCGGCATTATTCATCGGAAGTGAATTTGATTAATTGGCGATTTATTCAAATCTAAAGCTGCGGCGGCACCGGCAGCAGCGACAGCGACCAAAAAAATTAACATACCGTCGCTGCCGCTGCCGCTGCCACTGCCGCCTTAACCAGCTGTTTGGTACCCCTCCAAACCCCCCAAGACCACGGTTCGGATCCCGCCGACTGCTCCAGTTGCTTTTGATTTATGGTGACATTTGTCATGTTCATCATTAAAGCGCTTAATTTGGCTCGTTGTTCTGCTGAAATTGTTTTCTTGCTCCGCCGCACTTTATTGGTGCCGATGAAGTGCTTTCGAAGCATTACGCGCGGGGGCAGAGCAACCTATAGGGCTCCATGATTAAGTCCCCAGACCCGCGAAGAATGCACCCATCGCGGAACAACGAATAGTTAGTTCCCTTTGCACAACAACTTCGAAGAATTCATAATTTTTGGTAGTTCCCCCGCCCTTTAAAGTTTTGCCGCACCACCCGTCACGGCTCGTCGTCGACCATCGCGCGTTGCACATTCACCTCTACGGAAACTTTAAAATAAATATTCTCCATTCATGAATCCGCACGTAGGGAGCAAGCAAACTTTCCTCTTCTAAATAATCCTGGAGAATGAGTAATTATACAATTTAAAGTTTTAAGAAAACAAGCAAGTTGGAAGCGTGCGTACATCTAAAATTAGCTTGGAGCTCCTTCCTCAACATCCGGTAATTAGGCAATAAATTGAATTAAATCATCTACAACAAAGCAAATTGGAGCATTTGCACATCGTCAACGGGGTGCAGTTTATGCAACCAACCCCCAGGCTGGGAATGAATTATAAATCACTGATAAGGAGAATATATGGCCATGAATAACACATCGAAATGTTGGCAGACAATAATTTCTTATTCAAAGAAATATCGCCGGATTAAGACGGGAGCTAAGATCGATCAAATGCCGCAACGCGGATGCATACTGCTCGCGATTCCATCGATTATCTTAAATTCGACTGAATTTTGTTCGGAATTTGGGTACTCCCACAAGGAGCAAAAAAAAAACTTACTTCTACGAGATTCTATATATGTATGAGGAGGTCTATAAAGATATAACTAAAAACTAAAATAAATAAGGCGGAAATTATTATTTGCACTGAAAACTGATTGAAAATATATTGGAAACATATTATATTACATCGAGAAAGTTAAAGCTAGACTTGAAATCTTTTCTTTTCGCTATTGAAAAAGGAGAGTAACGAATCAATAAAGTTTTATTTAACTCATTGCTTTTTTCATTATCTTCATTTAACGATTCATTTTTAAGTAGTACCTACATTCGTGAAAATATGTTATATATTAGAAATACATTTATTTATAATTCCAGCAATACATGAACACTAGAACTACCAAGATCCGTCAAACCTGACGGCTATTCAGTTCTTTCCTTTAATTAATTTTTTTTTTTCAAAGTTATTTCTTGATATTAATGGAAAACTTATTAAGGTTGAAAATCACAACATACTGAAAAAGCTTTTAGATTTATAATTACTTATATTTATTATATCTGACTGAAATAGATATAATTTATTAATTAATTAGGGGACTGAAAAGAAACTAACTAAAATTGAGTGAAAAATATATATCAGGCTGACTGCAGTTTATTTTGTTCTATATTTTCAGTTCGTTTTCAGTCATAACTTTCCGTCTTTGGTTCACTACCTGAACCTACTTTAATTTCGTTTTAGACTGTTTTTTAACACAGAAAACATTGGTAAATTTTCCAGTATATTTTCAGTTTTATTTTTTCACCCAGACAAACATAATTCTTACCATAATTATGAATTTCATTCCCAAGTCTCGCCGATCTGAAATTCTCCTTAATTCATCGAACCATTGAACTACTGTCGCACCAAGTACACTCGCGTGCATGCGTTCAAAGAAAAATCATGCTAATCGAAACCGTGTAAAACGAGACGCCGCATACATATAAAAAAGGAAGAGCAGGTTCAAAAAAAGCTTTAGACCGTTTAAATCGAATCAAGGAATATAAAAACAAATTTTAGATACGTTTATAATAACTATTTCGTTTTTTCAAGGTATCTTACTTTTAATTTATATTTACGTTGAAATAAATGACTGAATTATATATGTTTTATTTTTTTTCGATTTTTATATATAAAAATCAACGATCTTCAGTGCAAATCCTGGGATACGTATAAAAACAAGCATTCACAAACTAGACAAATAGAATAGACCCCAACTTTTAATTAGTTGCATTATAATTCTAAACTTGGTTGTTGTTCCTTAAAAACATTTAGATATTGGATTTTGTATTATACATAAGCAAGTGAGTGAAAATCAGTCAAACAGAAATCCGGTTTTCAATTAAAGAATATTCAAACCTGATTTTGGTTGGAAAAGTTCAAAAACCAAATCAAGTTTTTGATTTTTTTACAGTGAAAGTAATGAGCTAGCAAAACTAGGTACAACTAAATATTTAATAAGAGTAGTTTTTAGACAAATTAATTAATTTTACAATTATAACTTTTTGTTACACACAAACTAATACATATAGATATGTGGAAAGTACTTATATAATTTGATCCGCATATTTTTAGTATTTTCAATATTTCTCAGGTAAATAATATACTTATGATTTTTTACAAAACGTGCAGCTTCGACTGAAATGTGAGAAAAATAAATATACTGTATGAAAATTTATTGGACCAATATTCTTCTGATCAGACCATTTACCAACATTAAAATTTCAAATGAAGACATTATATCAGTTTAATTCGCCAATTTTTTCCAGTTTCAAAATACAAGACAAGGATAATGGACAAAATAGTCGTGAAAGAGCGGAAATGATAACAAGCCTTTGCACAATAAAGAATAATGGGATATAATTAACAACCGAAAACTTATATGAAATTGCGTAACGAGGGGTCAGACATTTAATGATGGCATTATTAACCCTAAATTGACTGCATTAAGATTTTATAATGATTTATTATGATAAAGTAATGTAATAAAATAATACCCTAGATACACGGACACGGCTGAATGATGATCCTATGAATGAAAATTCACTCAGATTTTAATACATTCAATGCAAGACACACGGGCATAGGAGTCGATGATATTTCGTTTTGACAGTTCAAAGTGCACAGAGCGGAGTGAATTCATGTTTTTGAATAATTGACACTGGAAATCAGCTGATTTTTCCAGGACTTCCATTTTCACCCGCTCTGAATTAAGTTTTTGGAACTTCATCGAGTAGCCTTCGAATGCAGTTATGAATGAAAATTCAAACTTAATCCACAGTGATACACGGTACAGCCGATGATAATCCCTGCTGGATCTTCATTCAGTCGTGCCCGTGTATCAAGGGTATAAGACATTCTGTCGATGATTAACAAGTGTAGTCAGTGTGTAACTGACGAGAAAGATTTATAATGCAGTATACTTTGATAATTTTACATAATTAACACAACTATATTAAGTCTTTAAAGTTATATTTATTAAAGTGGGTAAATAGTTATTTACGAGTGTATTTTGGACAAATTTTGTTTGCTTTTTTCAATGATTCTGTGTAAAATCTGTTTCAATTTTGAGTTGTTGATTGGTATAATTTAATGAATGTAGTAGGCAGTCAATTTAAAAATTTCGATTTTTTTTACTTTCCTTTTTGATTACTAATAAATAACGTACCAATATTAGAATTCTTTCGAAAAAAAAGCAGTAGACTCGCAAGATAATATAATAAAAAAAAATTAATCCTTTATTAATTACTAAGATTATAATTTTTTATAATTTTTGTATTTGGATCTATCACTGGGTTTACATTGACTTTAGGTATTAGGTATTACTATTTAGTATTTCATAAATTTTTCCCTTTTTCAGTCACCTAATGTTCATTGCTATCTAAACTCTCAAACTAAAAAACACTAAGCAATCAAATTAATTTGGACTGATTAATTCATGCATTCATGCCCAATCAAATATTAACAAGTAGTAGTGTAAGCATAGGAAGGAAATATAAATAAATAAAGAATTAATAATTAATTTTTATGTTGTTATATTTAAACATTTCTCGTATAGAAATAGAAAGTATATAAATAAAAGAAAGAAATTGGCCTTCTCTTGCATTTAATTATTCTATTAAAAGTAATAAAACTACTTGCATATACCGCAAACATCACTGTCTATCTTTATGGACGAAGTATTAAGTAGGTATCGTTGCTTTCCAGTGCGATTGCCAAATATAAAGGTTAACTCTTTTTTTTTGTAACCCTTGAATTATTATGACGTTATCATTGATTTTAAATCCTTAAAAATCACAAAATTTTGAAAATCATCAATTAATTGGAGAAGCACCACTCGATACACAAAAACCAAATGTGACATATACGATATGATAAAGATTATAAGGCATTGTCATCAATTTATCCTAAGTCACATCGAATATGTTAATATGTAGAAACGTAGTGCATAATCCCTAAATAACAAGTCTTTTAAGCCCTTTTTCATCAAGGAGTTATTCATCGAGTTCAATTAATAAACTCCATTTCCTAGAGCACGCTAAAAACATCAATTCCAACTAAAATATATTTGATAATTAATCGGAATTAGAGTAAAATATTAGTCGAACTGATTAGAAGGTATTATAACTTCACAAAAACATTTTTCGATTGATTAACTCTAAATAAAATTTCTGTGATTTCGATTCGAAATTACATTAATGCATGCAACTCTCTAAAAACAGGATTTATAAGTAATCCTTGGTTTTATCCTTTTAGGAACTGAACGAGAGAAAATAATCCTTAAAATAAAATTTAATACCCTCCGGCATTTTAGCGGTTTTACACGATGGGAAGCTTTGTAATATTGTGTTAATCAGTATTAAAATGTGCTGAGTTCATACATAATTTATGTTATTAACATAAAGTACTAATTCTTAAAGTTTTAACATAATAAATTCAATCATATTTGGAGTAGTTAAGGATGAGAGATAAATTACTTACGTTAATGTTATTTATTGTTTTCATAAAAGTAGAAATAAATAGGAGTTATCTATGGCAGCATTACTCAACTAAAACCATTTCTTCTTAAACCTAAAATCAAAATTAAATTATGTTGCACAACTCACTAATACTCTCTAATTTTGATTGTTGTTCTACGTTTATTCTTTCATGCTCGGCGGAAATGATGTTAAGACTGCAAATATTGCAAAATAAAGCATTGAGAATTATCTTAAAGTGTAACGTGTAAACTTCTGTTCACCAGATGCTATAAAAACTCTGCAATGGATGAGTGTCAAGAAAAGAATCACGTACAAGATGTTGAGTTTAAAATAAAAGACAAATTGCTGCCATCATATTTAAGTGAGGAATGTCAGTGATTTGAGTAAATGATTTAAGAAATGCGGTTTACTTTAAGATGGAAAGATGCGAATCGGTAATCAACACAAAAATTACTTCTGCACAAGAGTCTACAATTATTCAATCATTGAATCTATCTAATTTCATCAGATTAGTTTCATGAACATTGTTATATGATATTATAAAGGTATTTTTAAAAAACTAATTAATGAAATACTACTACTACTTTTTCAAGAGTGGCAATAATGTAAATTACTATTGCTTTACACCCCCTGAGCCCATTCATTTCATCCTTTCAGGAGTTGTGAACGTGTTCAATCGGCAACATCCACCTCCTTTTCTCGCGAGGCGGCGCATTAAAAAGTGTTTAAAACCCGAAAGTAATTAATCATAAAGCGGCAAAACTAACGGAAGCATATAAACATACCTCCTCCACGTCCACGTTGAACAACTCCGCGCAATACTCCATTATTATCACGACATTCGAGTGTTGTTTCAAATTCATAAGGATTCATAGTTTTCTCCTAGCACATTCGTGTGGTAAAAAATCGCCGAAACGGAAAAAATGCGAAAAATATATATAATATATACTATATATATATCTATATAGCCGGAAACGTCGGGTGACAGTGATAATTGATCGACTTTTTGCCTTCCTGACTTTTACTTTCCTGGGAGGACACTTCACTGAACACTATACAAAAGATATTTAGATACAAAAAAATTCACTCGATTTATATTCACAGAACACTGGTGACTTATGAATTTCTTAGCCCGCGATACTCCTTCGCGAAACTTTCGAACTATGGATGGCACTACGTATAAGCACTCGAATAATTTTATTTTTACTTTACAATATATAGAAAATAACTAAAACAAACGAAACTCCACTTTTAGAGTATGACAATCACATTATTTAATGCACTTTTCTTGATTCGCGCGAATACCTGTCGAATTGCTATTTTAAGGTACTAGGGTGGGCATAGTCGTCTTACATATCGCGGAGCCCTTAAACGCACAAAAACAAGTGGAACCGAACAAAGAAAAAAAAAAAAACTTAAAGAAAAAAAAATGAAATAATAAAAAAAAAATTGGACGCGTTGGGTGCTTCCTAGCGCGACATTTTTTTTAGTGGATCTCACTCACAGTCGACACATCCTCCAGGATGAGTTACGCAGTTGTCGCATCCTTTTTAAAAGAAGCCAGGAACAAGGGTGGAAGAATCTCCTAGGGTCCTTTTTTTGTTTTTTTTTTGGGAGCAATTAATTTCTGTACACCGGAGAATTTCACCGAATTCGCTTGAGGTAATCAGTTACCGGGCTCCCATGGGGTACCATTCTAGGGCCACTTGTGTTTATTTCCAAATCAAAATATCTTTTAAGTTTCAAAGTTACGTTCAGCACCCGTGTATGTTTTGGGGAGAGCAAATAAATATGGGCACTTTCCGCAAAAAAAAATAAGAGTGATTTTCATCTAAACATGACTATACGAGCCCTATATATATTTATGGACCAAAAAGCCCTAGTGAGTCGTAGGAACTTCGATTCACCGAAAAGTCACTTAAAGCTGAAACTTTGTTTGACTCGAATTGTCCTCGAGGAGCCAGGTGTTCTCTGTGTATATAGATATCCTTAAGGTGCACTTTTCGCGGCACTTTTATAACTCAGGGTAGAAAAACCAGCGCGCGCGAGGTCAACCTAAACACGGCGGAGTGCGGCTACAGACTGATTTTCGAACGCTACCCGCACCATGTACAATGTGTGCTTAGCTTGGCTGCTTGGCTTCGCCACTCGGCTCTTAGATTTTCTTCCGCTGGTGGTGTGCCTCAGCCTCAGCCTCAGTCGTCTTCACAGCCAAAACGGCTAACGTCCCATCAGCCTCAAGTGGCAGAAACAGGGCGAAGCGGCTGCGCGCTCTCGCAACATAATGCTTTTTGCTCTCTACCGAAGAAGAAGCAGAAGAGCGCCCGAAGCCGTGAAGCCGATGAGCCATCAGCCGGGGCTAAAAAGCTGGAGAAACATTTTTAGTGTTTTCGATGTTTGGCACAGGGATGGCTGGCGGCGCGGCGAGCTGGCGCTGTGCACATGCTGCGTGCGACGCATGCCTCGCCCTACACAAGCCCTTATTTATGCCCCGAGTTGTGCGGAGGAAATTCTGTTACAACACTGGAGGGGCCCGTCGAGAGTGTCATAAAAGTGTTAACATACTGAAGTAATGGCACTTTCGATGTGTTAGCGCTCAGGATTCAGGATCTCAGCCCCTGCAGAGATCCGGATCCGAATCCGAATCCGACTAGCTGCCGAGTCGTGTCCCGCTCACGGCTTATGGGCACAGTTCGTGAGCACGGACTTGAACTTGTTATTGCTCGGAAAAATCAACCTTAGGAGGAGGGTAAAAATGTCTGTGTATAATACTTTTTTTTCAGAGAAAACCGCTTTTTTCTTCCACTGCTTGCAAAAGAGGAGAGAGTGGCGGCGAAAGTTTATCAGAAAATATCCTGAAACCGGGGAACGACGAGAGCTCCTTCGGGAAACCTTCACGAGCAGTGGTGGGGATGCCAGAGAGCTTCAAAAACGTTAAATCGCAGAGCCCTTTACAAGTGGATTTAATCAAGGGTGGTGGACAGACGTAAATAGCGAAGCTTTGGGCACAGTGGTCCCTCATAAAATTAAAGCAAAACAATTTACATAATTAATTTTCGGATAAGGTCGATAAAAATTTGCTGCGAGTCAAAGGTGGAACGATAAGCAGAAAATTATTTTGCGACTTTTTCGAGTAGAGCTCATAATTGGGGAGATTATTTTAAATTTTTTTTGGACTTGATAGATAAAAATTGTGTTTGGATTTGTTAAGAATTTAGAATTGTTCTAAAAAGTTCAATTGGATTGCTTAAGAAATTTGGAATTCTGTATTAGACGTTCCTATTTAACGTTATTTTTGTACCATTTGTGTCATCTTGTGATTGTGAAAGTAATCTCCGCAAATTCGATCTTAACATATATCCGTCCGGCATTATTTGCACCGCCATTGACGAAATGCTGGCATTTTTTGATACTATAACAATATAATTTTTAAAAATTCATATATTATCAGATTTAATAAAACAAGAATCAGTTATTTACTGCAATATACAAATGAAGAATTTTCGTCATGCGGACGGATATACAGGGTGACAAATGGAAAGTTGCCTAAACTAAACATTTATAATTTTAAATAAATGCAGGAAAAAATAAATAAAAATACATATAAATTCAGTAAAGATGTCATTTTTATTTGAAATTAGTTCCAGTTGAATCGGACATTTTTGACTTGACTTTTTGATATTTATTGAGATTTAAAAAAATCAACAAAATTTGGCCATAATTATTAGTGGTAAAGTGTTCTCCATCTGAATTTGCACAATAATCAAACCGTTTTTAAAAACTATGAAAAACATGTTTAATTTTAGATGAAGAAATACAAGAAACTCCCTTTTATATGCTTCAATATATGTAAACAACCTTTAAAATAAAAGCACTCGATGATATAGACTTTTAGTTCGTTTGTAAGGTAAATCATTTTAAAGTACACGTATTACTCTTTATGACATCTCAATAGAAACTGACAACACTCTAGTATATAACTATGTGGGTCCAACCTTCTACGACATAGTAGAGGGTAAAATACATAGGTATACTTTAGGCAACTTCCCATTTGTCACCCTGTATGTTAATCAGTTTTTTTCCTATTATTCGAGTATTTTGAGAAAATATTCCGTTGGTTAGTTGGCAAAACTTAAAAATTTACAGTAAACAATATTTTATAATATCTTTAAATCGTTTCACGCACTAAGAAGATTGGGCGCATATTAAAATATGTAAAATTTACAGCATGCCATGAAACCGAATTTGCAATTGTTATCTACATTTTAGAAAACTATTTATTTCGAACAAAACTATAATTTTCAGATAATCGTACATATTTACTTATCGAGAGGGTCCTAATCATTAAGGAGGCAATTTTCGCGCTTAAAGTAAAAACACTATACATATTTACGACTGGATTATTTCATTTGATAGTCAGTTTGAAGATTAACCATCTTTTCATCAAAAATCATGCAGTATATTTGGTCTTAAGACTTCACGGTTTAAAGTCTTCAATTTACATTTGTCTATTACTTTGGTTATCATGTATAATATTCACTGTACCGCCGTATGGATATATTTAATTAATAGTAATGAAACATAGATATGCATGTATAAGTTTTACAAAAAACAAATAATTCAGAAGAAATACAGAAAATAGTGAAAATAAAATACAATATAAAAATTAAACACGTCTTGTTTTAGTTTTTAGCAGATTTTTCTGTAAATATTATTTACCAGTAACTCATCCCCTTAATCATGTCCATCCTTTTTCATACACACATGATGCTTACCTGTAAAAAAAGAAAAAAAAATGAATTAATAAAAATGTTGTGAACAACGATTGGAGCAATACAGAACAATAAGAGCAAACGTTCAACCAATTTCGAAATAATTTTTATTTATATGTATTTATTTTTAAAGATAAATTGCTTCATTATTTAAATATGATTACATATGTTTAATCACAAATTGGCATTAATTGGAGAAGATATCAGGTATAGGCTGAAGGTCAACTGCAGTGCGCATATCCGACGCTGATATTTCTAGCAATCACGAGTCCATAGTTCTAAATTTCTAGTTCTTCATTTTTGCTAAGATTAATACACTTAGTGTGTCGAAGTTTGCGATAAGAATATCAATAAAAGCCAGGGTCAATCAGCTGAAGGCAAAAAGCTATCCAGACTAAATCGCTGTACTTTGACTGGGAATCACGACAGAAGCAAGATTCAGATTAATGTGGAGTTAATTTTTAACTTTGAATTTTATGTTAGTTAAATTGTGTAGTTGAAACTTAGGTACCATCTTTTTAAGTAGAGCGTTGGTAATGTTTTTTTGAAAGAAACATAAACCAGTTTATTTCTTTCCGAGTGATTTATTTAATAATTTGATGTCGTTTCCTTTTAAATTTTTTTCTCGTGACATTTGATGATAATTTATTTCATTAAATATATTTGATTTTTGCTTTGGTCAAATTCTCTTAAAAATATCTATAATATACATAAGAACAAAAGTACTAGGAGCTATAATAATACTAATAACTTTGTTAGACATTGGCGTAACAATATAAATGCCCTTGACAAATTTTTATACTAGAGCCCTCAAAAGATTAGGCTTCTGGTTGTTTTAGATATCCGAGTAGGGATTCATATAGTGTTTCGTAGAAACCTCAGATCGCTTAGCTAGCAATTTTTGAATCAACTCTACCATTTTAATAACAATTATTATTGAATATTATGTAAAATAACAATTTTATTCATTTTTCATTCTACTTTTACTTTTTTTCATAAATATCGTTTTTACAGACAATTTAAATTGTAAAAATACTATAAGAAAATAAAGTTTCCATATATATTTTATATAAGTATGTATTTATTCTTAAATATTTTCGACGATTTTTTGTGGTTTCGCACTATTTTTAAAACTCTTGCATTTATTGCATATTTTTAAATCTTTGCTATAGATCGCTGTTTAAGAAATTGAATTCAATGCAAAATTCCACATCCAGATCTGATCATTAAAAAAACGCAGCTAAAATCCAAAGTAGCATTTTTAAGTAAAATTATTAAACACCATTTTGAAGGTGATTAAATTATTGCTTAAAGAGTTTTCTTTAAAAATTATGTACTTAAGTTTGAGATTAATTTGTAATTTTAATTTTAGTTAAAGTGTCCTTAGGGAGAAGATACTTAATTTTAAATTGTTATTAAAGTCCACCTCTACTTTCCAACTGTTTAATATCAAGGTGTAAATCAGGGGTTTGAATCGTAGATTTGGAATCCCTCTCCCGCTGGTAGTTACGCTCAGTGGTTTGGTGGGTGTATTACAAATAAAAGAAAACTTTTAAGGGGAACTCCAAAGCACGAAGATACGAAAGAAGCTTTCCTCCCGAGCTTTGGTATACCGAAGTAAACACTGCCAAAAGCTCGGATAGGCGACCTTCTTGAAGGTTTTTGCCTTTTCCAACTGACCAAGGAATATTCAGGATTCCTCTGTAAGACACCACCACCCTAAGACTATTGGGGGTCTATTATCCTTTTTTTTTTGTATCTTTCTATGTCTATCTACGTGTCTATATGCATTTCGAAGATATTATCACGGCTGAATGAAGTTCCTTTCGTAGCGATGTCCTGTCCCTGTGATGCGTCTTGAGAGAACCTTCTCAAGTATGCAAACCCTGTGTCTGAGCTGATTGGGGCCCTCGAAAAAGGGGACACCTATACCTCGAGCTTGACAAATTTGTGGGCCAAAAAAACGACACCGTCACGGTCAGAGATTTGAGGAAGAAATCTAAAAAAGCGATAATTTTACACCACCACCTCCGCCTAACTATGAGACGTTAAGGCACCGGCCCACCGACCGACCGACCGACCGACCGGGAGGCGCTGTGGGAGTTTTGTTTATTTATTTTCCCTTCTTTTGCCCGACGCTTTGTTCTTTTATTTTTTCTTCCCATATTTTTTTCTCCCTCCATTCCCTGGAAAGCTTGGAGGAAAAAAAAAAAATAAGCGCTTGATGGGGCTGGGAGGGGCCGTGGGGGCCGCAAGAATAGACTGGATGGTGCGGATATAATACAACACACAGTCAGATCCAGCAAAGGGATAGGATTGAGACGAGGTACCGTGCCCTATTTAAGGGACTCTCCAGCTCCAGTGAATGGGACGCTCGACACGGGCCGAGGGCGCTGGGACGGGTGTCGGGTGGAACTGGAGAAGAAGTTGATAAGTTTGTTAAAAAGGATTTAAGCGGATTCAAGCAGTGGTGAGTGAGTTAATCGAATATTTGTTGGGGAGCTTTGCGATTTTATTCTTTTGTAGAATTTTTTTTCTTATTTTTTTTTCTTTTTCTTGCCTTCGTTATGTCCGCCCAGTTCACCCTTTACTCTGCCCTGTACCTCCTTCCCCCTGTCCGCTTCTGTTAGGGATCTCTTTCTCAAGTGGCTTGTTTTGCTGGAAATATTGGCAAGCAGCGTTTCTTCTTTCCATTTATAATTTTTCCCTTATTTGTTTCGTGGATATTATAAGGGCAATGTGCAGATAAAGGATCCTTTCCTTTTTTTTCAAAATTTTTAGGTCATTCTACTCATTTTCATAAATTCCACAGAACAAGTTCAGGAATACAACGTGCTTGTGACTTCCCTGCGGGACTTACCTCGAATATGTATGTCAAAGGCTTTGAATTATGAGTTTTACGTAGAAAGTGACACTCGTAGTTGTGATGGAGCAGTTACCATGACAAACTCACTTTTGATTCATTTTATTTATTTATTTATTCAATAGTTCATCAATACACTTATTACTACAAAGCATGCAATAGTTCAGAAAATAAGTCAGTAAGTATAATACAGCCGAATTTTCAACCCTGATCAAGCCGAATTCAAACAACGACCATGCACTTTAAAAAGACGAGATATTAAAGTAATACTAGATGCATTTTTACCACAATTAATCGAGTGGTACGGAAGATGGAAAAGATCATACGCTCTAAGCAGTACGTGGTGATGTCTGAATATTGGCTTATGGCAATATTTAAGCTAGAGTGCAGTCTGTTATAAAATGTCGAAAGCGAAAAGAGGAGTTCTTTTAAAAAGATAGATGTGACGAAGAAAAAAGCAAATATTAGCCATAAGTGAAATAAACCAAAACGATTGAAGTTGCGAGAATTTTACAGATATACTCGTAAGCACCCCATACTTTGCATTTGCGAAATTAGGATTTCTCAATCGTCCGTAGATAATTTGAATTTTTCCGACATATAGTGTTTATGAAAATTGAGATCTTACCCTAAGTGGATAAATGCGCCAACTAAATTGCATCTATCATCACTTGTAATCAAGATTGTTAATATTATGTGATAAAACCAACAATTAATATTATGTGATAAAATAAACAATTCAATCTGTACGAAACATTTACTGTCTTTTACTTATTTATGGATGTATTAATACTTCTTAGTTCCTAGTTCGATATTTTCTTGTAATAGTGCAATGATCTCATCTTGAACTGGAGTATAATGTAAAAAATTTATGTTATTTACCGATGCATAAAATTTTTGATTTTCGAAAAAAATATAAAATTCATTGGGCATCCTTGTTGTCGAAATAGACTGTCCTAAAAGGTCGTAATCCAAGATGGCCTACCAAAAAAGAGACAAAAAGCATATATATATATTATATATATGCCTCTTCCGGCCTATTATGAAAATATAACAAAAAAAAAAATGTTATGGGTAAATCGTCCAAATATCCATAAAATTCACAAATCGCCTGTAATGGCGGCAAAGCGTCTATCACAAATGGAAGTTGATGTTTTTCTTATATATAGTATGATATATATTTTTTCTGTCCAAGCTATACTTCGCCTAGTCAGCTGTCCTGTCTATCGAGTGGGGGGGGGGGGGGGGGGGGGGGGCATCCTTTTGAACTATGTCCTCTCGCATGGCCTCTTTATATTCCTATTTGTCTAGCGTGGCATCGTCGTTTCACTCAGTCAATTTCTGCTCAGATTTTCTTCGATTTTTCCACCATTTGACTGAGATCGGAAAAGCGTAGCGTAACATGGCAGGACCAGGACCTATAGAGGACGGCATGATGGAAGGGTGTTAGAATGCTCGAGATGAAGCTGGAGTTTGGGGTTACTGGGAGATGTAGTTGGAATAGGAGCTTCCCACCACTAGCTCCATCTACCGCCGACGACGACCGCCTTAAGCTTCCCAGTAAACGCTTGAATAGTTTCAGGAGAATTGACGTTGTCGAATATTGACGAATTGGGAAATTGGAGAGGTGTACCTGGATGCTACCGCCTGCCTACACTCTGGGATCTGGTGTAAGAAGGGAATAAAGAGGATGAAAGGAAGGGGGGTGGTGTAGAAAAGCCAGAGGATGAGCTTATCCCGGAAAATTGAACACGAACGCGCCATGGGGATGTTCATCAGCTCCGGAAGATGGTGAAATATAAAGAAAGGGAAAAGGGTACAGCACCGATTGCCGGGGAATAAAAAAAAAAATTGCCTTCCGCCAAAGAGGAGCACAAGATGAAGAAGAAGAAGAAGTGAAAGAAGAAAAGGGAGGACCAATTGAAATCTCAGAGGCAACCAGTCCCGATCCCGGTCCTTCGTCCTGGACGGCTCCTCATATAGTGCGCTCAACTTTGGTAAAGTATGCGAAAGCATTCTTCGGGTACTTACCCTTCTGGGAGTACTTATACGAAAGTTGGGAATCTGCTTACTGTAAATAATTTTTTATGCCCTTTGAGCATACGCTCACTCATATGTGTGCGAGAGTATGTTTATACCGCCCGGTTCCGCCGCAAGGAGCCATGCAGGACTCAAGAAAACCAGAGCCCAGCCCACTTGAAGGCGATCAAGGGCTCCAGAGTGCGTGAGTTTTGTAACAGAACAGAACTTCTTAGGAATTCCACGATTCCTTGAGGGTGCACTGTTTTTCAAATTTCTCTTTTAACTCGAAGAAAAGAAAATTTCGAGCATACGACGTACAGAACCCGGGAGCCGCCCGAAGACGATGACGAAGGGTTGCGATGCAGGAAGGCATCTTATTGCTACGGCGGCGGCGGCGACAACAGCGCCATCCATCGGTTTCGGATTATTTCACTTCTTCCCCCCGGGGCGAAGGAAGATGGAAGGGTTCCGATGAGCATCCATTCAATTTTTCATCCTGCCTGCGAAACGTAACCCGGGCGGATGGCGTGCAACCGCAGAATTGCGAGAATTTCCAGCCCCGAATTCTCCTCGAATTGCGGCAATCTACCCCTGTGACAAGTATTGTTGATACATTCGAGTGTCAGCCGTAAATTTGTTGCTCAGAAGGGTTGATGGGCGCATTTAAGGAAGTCGCTGCTCATTGTGGCTGTGATTTTATTTATTTTTTTTTTATCCAGCAGCCACGAATGCACCCGTGGGAAACTACAGGAATTGATGAGGCCAATGACGCGCTCTCCCAGCAATATAACACCTTGAAGATACGCTTTATAAAGGTAGGTACGTGCTTGAATTCGAATTTCGAATTATACCAATATGCATCGTTCGACACCCTGAATCCGAATGTAATTTGTATCTCAGGTTACCCTGCAATTGTGTTACATTTTGGAAATATTAACAGATGTTTGCATCATTCATAGGGGAATGCTTTCATTTTTTTTTCTTTTTTTTTTTGAAGAAAAAGATGGATTGATGCCGCTTTCATGCCTCGTCGCTATTCTTTTGTTGGAATTTTGCTCGCTTTATATCCTTTTGTTGGCACAATGCAGCCGTGTGTATGTTAGCGGGGTACATTTATGTCATGTAGTTTGTTAATACACCGGATAAATCATAAGTTACGAATGAATGCAGTTAGGTCGAAATGCCGCTTTTATTGTAATTAGTAACCTACCAAAATTACCAAAACAAGAGGGCTGAGGGTTTGTGAAAGAAATGAAGGACGATGATAAATAATGTTTGTCCCAAGGAATTCAATATTATTTCAAAATAAAATTGTCTATTAATTTCTCCAGGTATAGTATATTGTACAAATCCGGTTACTAAACAGAATATAGTACATTCTAGAGTGGTTCTGGAAACTAATCCAATATTGTGAGATTACAATGTTCAGAACCTTTTTATATTAAGTATGTATGTATTCAAAGATTTGGGAGTTATAACTGATAACGCACTGAAGAAAATCTAGATACCTTCATGTGATAAAAACCGTAGCAAGAGCAATACCGCAGAACTACAGCATTTAAAGAGTTATTCGTGCATTAAACGTTATACTGAAACAGTTGAAGTAGCTATTGTTCAGGAGACCATTATTCTGATTTTAGTAGTAAAAGTTACTAGATTAATTTGTTGATGCCCCGAGCAAAAATATCTAAAATTAAGATGGCCTTACAGTAGACCACACCGTGGCCGCACCAACGTCACATGTCGGCCGCACTGAAAAATATATCAAAAATGGGACTAGTACGTCTTACTCTATATATAAATGTACTAGCTGGCCCGGCAGACGTTGTACTGCCCTTTCCGGTACATTTTCATTATGCCATGTGCGTCGACCAATATTTGATCGTGTTCTTTCTTTTCGCATGTTTCTACAAATAATACCATTAATATAAGAAAACAGTGTTTCCGTTTCATATCCCTAATTAATTTATTGAACAAACTTACACGTTATTTAATATTATGTAAAACGTTTTACACTTCACAAATATTGGAAAATTACCCAGTTTTACCCGGCATTGGGTAAATACTTACTAATTAAAGACTTCTCAAAAGTTCTAGTTTGTTATATCCTAAAAATTGATTCAACCCGAAAACCCCTTTATGGATCCGCCATCTTGAATATCCAAATTTTGATAATATTTAAAATTAGTGGCATTAACACAATTATTTGTACCAAATTTCATTAAAACCCGTTGAAATGGTGAAATTTTTTTATATATATTGGGTCCGCCATCTTGGATCTAGAAACTCTAATAATTCGATAATGATCAAAATTAGTGGCACCAAAAAAATTGTACTAATTTTCATGAAAATCCGTTGGAGTCGAGAAATTTGCATCACCATATTGGATCCGTCATCTTGGATTTGGAAATTATGATAATATTTGAAATTAGTGGTATCAGAATAATCATTGTATGAATTTTCATTAAAATCTGTTGAAATCAAGACATTATGGTCTCCCTATTGGACCCGCCATCTTGGATATACAAATTTTAATAAAATTCGGAATTCAGAATAATCATTATACCAATTTTCATTAAAATCCGTCCAAATCGAGACATTTTGGTCGCCGTGTTGGATCCGCCATCTTGAATTTGGAAATTTTGATAACATTCAAATTAGGGGCCTGAGAATAATTATAGTACTAATATCCATTAAAATCAGTTGAAATTGAGAAATTGTTGGTCACCATCTTAGATTTGGAAATCTCGATAATATTCTAAATTAGTTGCCTCAGAATAACCATTGTACTAATTTTCAATAAAATCCATTGTAATTGAGACATTTTAATCGCCATGTTGGATCCGCCATCTTGGATTTGAAAATTATGGTAATATTCTAAATTAGTTCAATAAGAATAATATTTGTACTAATTTTCATTAACCCTTTGCCTTAAAACAACGTGTGGGAGACGTGATCCTACTTCTGTGCCTAAGATGGGAATTACGTATCAGACACGTGAATCACCACGCATCAGAAAAGCTTTCATCAAAAGTGGCACACACAATCGTGTTTTGATTCATAAGGCAAGTAGTTAAAATCCGTTATAATCACCATGTTGGATCAGCCATCTTGGATTTGTAAATTTTGATAATATTCAGAATTGGTGCCCTCAAAATTATCACTGTACTTATTTTCATTAAAATTCATTGAAATCTAGAAATCTTGGTCGCCATATTGAGGCCGCCATCTTGGATTTGTAAATTTTGATAATATTCAAAATCAGTGACCTCAAAACAATAATTGTACTAATTTTAATTAAAATCCGTTGAAATCGAGAACGCGCGAACTGTCAGACTCGCGAAGTTAAAATAGTCGTTAAATTTTCTGAAATTATCCAATTTTCTACGCAATTTTCTTAACTTTTCTTTCCGTAAGAACCTTCTACAAAGTATTAGAAAACTTAAAAAAAACAAAAAAAATGAATGAAATCGGTAAAGTCGTAAAATTTATAATATTTATGAAAAATTAATTATATATTTAAAAGATTTTGTTTCTTTTCCTAAATAACTTCTAAGCCAAGTTATTATATCTTTTTAATCTTTACTTTTAAAATGTATTTGAAAAATTGCGCTCGACGAAAGTTGCTATTATGCTGCTCCCAAGCGGAGGAGTTTGGCAAAACGGAACCCCATTCATTAGCTATCGATCGGGGTTAAAAAATAAAAAATGCTATTAAAAAGTAGGGGTTGGTGGTAGCAGGGTCAAAATTTAGGACTAAATGTATTTTTTAATGCCACACCATAAAAAAATTACCAAAAAAAAATTTGTCCAAAAATGAAAAAAAAATTTTTAGGGTGAGCCACCCTTAACACTTAGGGGTATAAAAATTAATTATAAACCTATTCTCATACCTACTGAATATACATATTAAATTTCATCAAAATCGGTCAAGCCGTTTCGGCGGAGTATAACCACTAAAACTGTGAGAGAAGAATTTTATATATTAGATATATCCATATAAATTGGTTCGGCCGTGGCACTTAGACTTTGGCCGTTGTCGTTTGTACTCAAGTTCAGCCTTCATATGACCGTTTAAATTTTCCACAAATTATTTCTACTTCATGCTGTTGTTCAAAAGTTTCAAAAAAATGTTTGTACTCCGTGTGGCCGTTTCATATTTTTCAAAAATACTGAGGACCGCGTAAAGTTGTCGTATTACCGTGCGGCCGTGGTGCGGTCGAGGTGCAGCCACCTTTCGTATTTACTCAGGGCAAAATGAACATTATTCAATGCAATTTGATGTTCTTTTAGCAAAATTAATAAATTGTTAATATGAGTAACTACTCAAAAATCTCGACTTAAGACAGAATTTCCTGTGAAATCAGATCTGGATTGAAGAGACACCGCTCAAAATAAACATTTCCGATTGCTCTAACCTAATATGATTATATAATACGATTCTATCGCCAGATCTACAATGGAATATACCTGTATAAATAAATTCTCCGTAACTTTTAAGATGAATTGGTATTCCTATTTCATATTTGAATATACGTTACAAAAACTTGTTGAACAGCGTCTAAAGTTGAAATAATTGTAGTATTTTAAAGTGTTAAGTCATGCAATATAATTATTTAATCAGTATTATATTTTTTGAATTAGGTATGACAAGAAATTAATTTAAGAATAATACGCTTGCTTTGGCTTCTAAGTTATAATCCACAAATGTTATTTACATACTATACGTGTTTCTTTAATCTGCAGGATTTTTTAACCCGACTTAGCATGCATTTAAATTATATGATATATTCGTAAATTCGAAGAAGCAATATATGCATTGTTTGTCCTGGTTTTTTAATATATTAGTTACTATATATTTAATTTAACCTTTTAAGGACGGGGAAAATTACGTTAAAATTGACCTTTTATTAGACATGAATATTATAAATATATTCAATGAACTTCTTATGTGGAGTCCCCCCCCCCTTGCTGGTCGATATATCGACCAGGCCCGTCCGCAACGGAAGTCCCATGTAAAAAATTTGGCACGATGGTTTGAAAGTATTTTTCTAGGAAATTTGATGCGCTGAATACGGGAAAAATCGGGAAAATTTCAATTTTTGACTTTGAATTCACCTTGCAGATGAGTTTCGTGATTCGTGGTACTATATTTTTCGTACTCAGTACATAAAAAAAGGTAGGTATGCCAACTTTCAGGGCGAAAGAGCAAACAAATACTTGACTTTGAAATAGCAATTTTCAAGGTCAAGGATGCCTTCAGGAATTTTTACACTCTTTTTCCCATATTCAGCGCATCAAAAAATGTAGGTATGCCAACTTTCAGGGCTAAATAGCGGAAAAAATTTGACATTGAAATCGCCATTTTCAAGGTCAAGGATGCTTCCAGGAATTTCTATACTATTTTTTCCACATTTAGCGCATAACATTTTCCCTTAAAAACATCAAATATTATATGTCCTCTGGCTGGTCCATATATCGACCACTCCCGTCCTTAAAAGGTTAAGCACATTTTAAATACATACACATAACGAAAACTACATAACATATGTTTCCCATGGAAATACAGATCTAAGAAATTAGATTTTAAATAACGCACTATCTTCATACTATTTTAAAAAATCAACCAAACAACACAAGTCATAATCGAATAAAAACGACATGTGTCTGTCGAATAATGTCACTTAAGTACAAAAGCCTGAATTAAACAAACAGAGTTAGGTAACCGTATGACCGATTGGGCTGAGTAAGCTGGACGTAAATCCCTGAACATTTGTAAAAAAAATCTCCAATGCATTAATCTGAATAAATTTGGAAAGGATACCTTTCATCCGCTTCAATCCCTTTGATTTTTAAAACACGTCTTCCTGAACGAGCGCGTAAATTTTCTTTTCGTTCATTATATTATTCTTTTTTTTTATATTTCTGTGAAGCGGAACATTTATTAACAACAATTAACTGGAAATTCTGTTTTAGAGAAAAACAATTGTAATGGCTTATATTTTTGTTTCAGTGTTTTCATTACTAGCCTTTAAAAATTTATCGGAAAAAATTTTTGTATATGTTAAATTTAAACTAAATTTTAACCAGACTTGAGCTGATTTAAGCTTGTTCGAAATTTATTCCACATATATATGGGACAATTGGTGAAAGGATGGGCTTTGCAAAGACTGGGCCATATGGTAGTTTTTTTTTTTTTTTAATTACATTTTATTTTGACAGAGACAGCTTTTTCACCTTCACAAAAAATTACAAAAAACAGTATCATAATTCCGCAACACGAAATGAATACGCGTGAAAAACGTTGCGAAATATTGAAAACTTATGTCCAAACTGAGTGCTGTATTGTCAGAACAGCGCGAATTTTGAGAAGAAATTTCAGTCAAAATAATGCACTAACTAACTAAGATGGATCTAGAAACGATTTAGGCACTTAAGCTAAATATTGATCGTAAAATAGGGTCCAAAGCCATGGAAAACATGCTGCAAAATTTGGTTGGCAGGATGGGCTACTGCCAACTCAGCCGAGGCAGCCATTTAAATGAAATCATATTCCATAACTAATAGGAAGGCTTACTCTTTTCAACAAATCAAAAAAATTTGAAAAATATACAAGGGTGTTTATTTTACGGTATTCTTTAAAAAAGAAACCAGCTGATGGACCACATTTTATTGTTTTACTTTACTTGCGATAAAACAATGTAAAATAAAAATAAATATACAACAGATTCTGGCGAAGAGTTTAATTAGTCCCGGAGGTTAAATGCTAGGCTAAAATAAATGTAAAAATTCCTTTATCCATAAATAGTCGAAGTCAACAGATGATATCATGAAATATTTTCATCCGTCCTAGAATGAAGAAACTTTTTACACGTGGATACATATTTTATTTGGATATACATATAGAAAGTCTGTAGAAAATCCATTCTTCATACGGTGAGATACAGAAGCGTGTGTACTGAACCCTTATCAGAAGTCGAAAAGTTTGACTCGATTTCAAATTATGAAAGCTATAAACATCTATTGCGTCCTTTTAAACCAGATTCAACCCTTCATTCCAGTGAGTGCTCCAGCTGCCCCTTTCTACACGTTTCCTTTTGTCGTTATGCGAGAAAATCTTTTAAAAAAAAAAATATCCCTGAAAGTGTAAAACATCATTAATATGGACACATAATCCCAGGCGGTGGCCACGATGAATTCCAAATCCGTCGAAATCCATTACGTCACCCCCTCGAAATTAATTAGAGCACTCAGAGCGACTGGGCGAGCTTTATGAATTTCCATCGTTCGTTCCGCCACTTATTCTAAAATCAGTCGAAAAAGGGAAAAACGCAAAAAAAAAAAAAGATTAAAAAAAAGAAGAAGAAAAATACGCCCTCAGATCGCATTAATTTGCAATTCAAAGCGGGGAAGCTGCTTTAAGCACATCAACAATCCGGCTTCCGTGCAGTCCCCAAGTCCATCATCCTTTTAAATTTTTCAATCTCAATAAAGACCTCCATCAACACCTGAACAGGGAAAATCAGGCACACCTTGAGGTTGGGAGCTCTTAAAACATTGAAAAATCGTTTTGTCCTGGCAGGGCCGACCGACTCTTCAGTTTCGGGCGGACGCCTGAAATGGGATCTCGTCCTAATTCAGAGTCATTGACTTCCAATTTACTGTAAACCCCGAAAGCGTATCCACCTCGAGCTACCATCCAGGACTCCTCCTCGACCAGGAACCAGACCTCTCCCGGTTCTGTCCCGTCATAAGCCGATTTCGACCAGGAGGCCACACAAAAAAAGGCAAAATGTCCGGAAGAGCTTTCATTTTAAAATCAAATTTTGATCTCAAGCCCCGGACCGGGCGTAAACAAGACGGCAATGTCTCACTTAAGGCGAAAACGTAATGTACATTTTGTGCAGGCTGGCGTTCATCTGCATGCTCTCCCCCGCCGTGTTTGCTTTTTCGCTTTGAAAAATTATCATGCTTTCGAAAATCCAAAAAAATTCGCTGTAATGCGACGTCGAGATTAGTTATTAGTTCTTCAAAATTTACATAAAGTGAAAAAAGTAGTGAAAAATATAGCATTAAAACATGTTTGACTAAAGGCCGCGAATGAATTTTGACGGTCTTTCCCTCATTGATTTTAAAAACACTTTATCAAATATGAATTAAAAATAAATGAGCGCTTTTTGTGCAAATAACGCAAACTTATCCGCTTCCATATGTTGTCAGAAATGTTCTATTTGATAGATTTATTTGACACTGTTCAAACGTCAAATTATAAATACATTCATGATTTGAATTTAATACAATTTGTCTGTCTGGTAACTATAAAGTTTTTACTCGCGGGTAAAATTTTTACTTGAAAGTGTCTGTTAACCTCACGGAGGGGAAAAACTGAGCTCTTGACAACACTTCTCCTCTTACACAATTTTACCAGATTTTACCCACGCTACGGAGACCGAGTAAATTTGGGTAAAATCACCGATTGCTTGTCACTATGTAATGTGTCATTTATGTGGTTCTATTTTGCGTTGCGATTCAGATAGAAGAAGAAGTTATTGAAAAATTGTTTAAATAAATAAAAAACATATTTCAAAATCTTCAAAAATATTAAATAAATCCATAAGTTTTCCCTCTAACATCTTGATCACGTTTGACAATTTACATACACAAGTAAGATTTACCCAATTTTTACTTGAAGTCGTCTGGTAACTTTTGATGATTATCCCCACTACCATATGAAACTTTTTACCAGATTTTTACTCAAGAAATTTTTACCCAAAAGTTACCAGACAGACCAAATATAGTACCAAAATTTCACAAATAACTTTAAAACGAAATAAATTATCTATTATAATATTAGAATTGTTAAATGTTGTAAACAAGTCGATTGCTTGCTAAATCGCAATTGCAGTTTTTTAATCCACCTTAAATAAATATAAAACTATTGCCTCACACTGTTCTAAGAGTTTTTAATACAATCACATCAAAATAAAGGGCGTTGATAACACAGGTCAACATTTTATCTAGGCTTGTGCACGGGAATCGAAGATGGTATCCTAGGGCTTTTGGGGTCGCTGATTACGATGAGCGGATCGGTTAGGCTCCACCACGTCAAGTTTAAGGTCATTTGAAGGTCAAACGGTCAAAAAACCTTCCAAAAATCTGAAAAAATTCATGGACATGTTTTTGAGGTCGCTGAATCCGAATCCGGTGTTTATTTTTACTTTGCATGCATCCTCGAGGTCATTCAAGGTCATTTGAAGGGGTTTTGAGAAAAATGCTAAGTACCATCCGAAAAATCTGAAAAAATGCATACGGATGTTTTCGAGGACTCTGAATCTGAATCTGAGGTCAGTCGACCTCATTTCAAGGTCATTTGAAGGTCAAACGGTCAAAAACCTTCCAAAAATCTGAAAAAATGCATGGACGTGTTTTTGATGTCGTTGCATCCGAATCCGGTGTTCATTTTTACTTTGCATGCATCCTCGAGGTCATTCAAGGTCATCTCAAGGCAGGTATTCTAGTTCTGTGGCACAATTGTGCATTTCGCAGATTGAGATTAGAAGGTTTTTTGACCGTTTGACCTTCAAATGTCCTTGAACTTGACGTGATGGAGCCTAACCGACCCGCTCATCGTAATCAGCGATCCCAAAAACCCTAGGATACCATCTTCGATTCCCGTGCACAAGCCTAGATAAAATGTTGACCTGTGTAATTTCTCTTTAATCCAAATTTAACTCGTCCAAATTTTTTGCGGATTCGAAATGCCAAACTATCTTCTTTTATTTTATTTCAATCAAAACTTTAAATTTTCTATAAAATAAATACGTGTTTTTTTATTTTTGGAAGAAGTTGGTTTTTGTTTTCAAAAATGTACGTAAATATCATATTTTTTTTAAACTTTTATTGAATTTGTTATTTTATTACTTTTCCAACAACTCGTCCATGTAGAATTTACCACATGAAATCTGTTCTAAGAAACCTAAAGAGCGATTTTATAAACTAAGTATATAAACATTTTCTTGGCTTAATTAATCATATATAATTGATTTCGTATTAAATAAATTCTTGCAAATGTCTTCCGTCATGGACGTTTTACATATTTATGTTATAAATGTATATATTATGTAAAAGACAAAAAACCTTAGGTTGCCTTAATTAAATATTTGGTACAAATTATATTGATTGTACTATATCAACAACTTTTTTTACCCGAACCGTGTTATAACTACTTTTATAAGTCAGTAATTTTGAATTGACACACTTTTATTTTATCCATATTCGATTTACAGTAGAACTCCGATTATCCGAATCGGGTCGAACAGGGGTCGATTCGGATAATCAAATATTCGGATAATCGGACATAGACTGGTAATAAAGAAAAACGAACTGTCACACATAGAATAAATTTTATTAAGTTGAACACGGCAATTGTCACTCGCATTTTTTTATTCTTGCGTCCCCACAAAACTTGTTTTTATTGAAAAATTACCCACAAAACTTGTTTTTATTGAAAAATTACTTCGTTTTAATTTTTTATATTACGCTGAGGACCGATTCGGATAATTGGCAATTCGGTTAATCGGCGTTCGGATAATCGGAGTTCTACTGTACTTTTATATGTAGGCCCCTGTTCAGAAACATCAACTTACATGTTTTCGAACGCTGTCGAAAATTTACTATTTGACAGATTTATTTTTTGTTTATAGTGGGAAAAAAGGAGAATACATACATATTTGGAGGAAACAAAATGAATTTTGGTAAATTTTTTATTTAGAAGTCACTGAATTAAAATACGTCGGACATTAAAACTTCATTTAATTTCACTTACATATGTTTCTTGTCAGATAAGACCGTTTGAAAGACGTGGGGTATGTTAAAATTGAATTGACATATAAAGACAATTAAAAATATAAACAGAAATCGTTTATGTCAAACAGGACTGATGTGCGATCTTGAGCTGAAATTACAATATTTAGTTGTCCTTTAATAGTAATGAGATGTTTTGTTACTTTAGGATATGTAATAGGTAACAATTGCCCTTTCTTAAAGAGTAGTACTCCAGCATTCACATAAAGCGTAGAATGTTAACGTATTACATACAATGGGTGTCTTTTATTCAGTTTTATATCCAAGAGTCTGCCAGGCGTCCCTTATGAAAAATTAGTGAGTAATACACGAGGCGGCCCACACGGACGTCCGGAATATCCCTGAGGGATTATGACGCCGGAATGCGAAAAAAGTCAGGATTAACGTAACTGTCTGCCACCGCAGCTTTCTGTAAGTCCTGAAATATTAAGCCCGCTTATACAAGCGCGGATTCACAAGACGCGTCCGAAGTAAGGGTGCCCCTAACGAAGTGAATGAATGTCTCAGCGAAGTTCGCGATGAAAATTGAAGGAATTGGCTTCAAAGCTAAACACTTCTCGCTGGGAATATCTTCGCGAAAAAATTTCTCCAGTGATTTTCATATTTTTCCTGACTTTTTTAGCTTTTACTGTGGGAGTGTGTGTGCGCCCTACATTCATCCCCTCCACTGGTTTACAGGGTGCTCGAAGGCAAAAGGCTGGCATCGAGGAAGTCATGCACACTATTTTGTACCCCCTTGCGTACACGGCAAGCTTTTCAGGATTTCAAGGGACGTACACGCACATGAAACAGAAAAAAGCTTTTATCGTACAGTGGCGTAGGTGGCGTTGGACGATTTATTGTAATCTCTCGTTTGAGATGTTAAGGATATCAGTTTAGAAGTCATACATTTTTCATTAATGGATTTGTGGACTGCTGCTTTTAAGCAATGACTGTGGGGAATCGGATGCGACAAATTTGCATTTATTATTTTCCCTCTGGATTCCAGTTAAGGACTTATCATAACCTTCAGTAGAGATTTAGGTAACATGTAATAAAAATAATATAAAAAATATATAAAATTAGTAACCATTTATATACGTTAAAGACAAAAAGAAGTTTTCAACAAAACTACTGTAAAAGTTATATTTACATCTGTGGCATTTTTTATGATTTTACTTCTATTGTCGTTTTCTGGTTTTAATGTGTCATGGCCTTACGGAGAAATAAAAACTTAATTTCTTACCACTTTCAACTTTTAAATACATCAATTATCCATTAAAATGAAGCGAAATTCTTTGCGATTAGAGAAAACTACTGTAGGAGAACAAACATTCAAACTTGCTCGGCGAATAAAATGCATTTTATAAAATTTTAATCGCTTGCAATATATTCCTTTGGTTATTAATATATCCCCAAAGACAAGTAATAAAATTTAAAGTAACTAAAATTTTAATACTCCATTGTTTGCTAATAATTGGAATCTATAGCTATGTGAGATATCTTTATACACAAAACATAAAAACATAAACATATATGAGATTTTCGGGTCAGAAGAGAAATATTAAATCCAAACAATGTTAACTACCATTGCAGCATTTCTCAAACATTTACTGAAGAACCGCAAATTTCGATCTCGAATGGGTAAGGAAAGTAGGTAAATCGAATAGAGAGATTTAATGTAAATTTCCTAGAGGTCATTTGTATTTGTAAACAACCTTATCTGAGGAGGATTCCTTGCCGTAATTCCCACAGAGTCAAGTATAAGCGCAAAATCGAGATTGTATTGGTATTAAATTAAAAGGGATTTTGTGGCGGAGCCCGTACCTTTTAACAGAAAATTGGGATGTTGTTGCGTGGACCCAGAACTTGGAGAAGTATTTCTGAGAATTAAGGTGAAATGCAAAAGATCAAGCATGTTAGAGATGAAGCTGTTCACTTCAAGTAAAATGATTTCAATTTGTTCGAGCATATCATTACTTAAATTCTTAGAAATGTACTGAGAACTGATATAATTTATAAGCTTTAAAGCAGCATATGCTAAGATAAATACGATACAGATATTGCAATACCTGAAACTTCTTGGGAATTAATTCTCATAGAAAACTGATACAATTTTATTAAAAAAAGGTAGAACGATCTGCAACTGAGGTATAGAGTTTGTGTGCATTTTCACTCAATATAACATTTCTCCTGTCTCAGTATAACATTTCTCCTTTAATTGCAATATCAGTTTACTGCAGAACATTTTCATTAAGATTTCCGGAAAATGAAAATTGCAATAATTTAATAGCGATTCGATACAATATTAGACATTAAGGTTAATTGGATAGATATTTTGAATAGTGCAGAGATTTATCTCATATGTAGACGACAAATCATAAAATTTAAATATTTTGGTTTGCAATATATCTTGCAGATTTTTCCTTACATCAATTATTCTGATTTTCTGTTGTGTTAGAAAAATTCTTTTAAATAATTTTAACCATCCTACCGATGAATTATAAATCTAAATTTTGGTTTTGTTCGTTTCTGAAAACAAGCAGTTACACTCACATTAAATACAGTTCGCTTGAATAGGTTTGATTTCGAATTAGTATTTTAGCATTAAATGTGGTTATGTACAAGAGAAAAGCACGCATTTGCGGATGAAATTAATGTTTTGAGGTGTTTCTTTTTTTAATGGTAATACTGATCTTAATTTTTCGGTTTCCTGGATTTTAAATTTCAGAACTTTGCATTTGGGGTTTGAGTCAGAAAAGGGAATACGTTTGATGTTGGTTGTAAGTCAATAAGTGGTGTAAAAAGCCAAAAGAAACTGGCTGCTAAATATTTTCTATATTTATTTTTCTCTCCATCCTCCAAAACTTATTGTCGGCTCGAAAATGACCCAATTGTAAATAACCATAAATATTTTACATTATGATAACTTCTGTATGGATTTTCTGTAATGTTTTTAGGCGATTGAATGCATATACGTAGGTATAATGAAATAATGCTACATTCGAATTTAATCAATTAATTTCTTCAGGATAAAAATATTTATCCGTAGGAGTCTGATTATGACAATGTTTTCTTAAAGTCTTAAAGAGCAATTTACGTTTTTTATGGTTCCAATAACCTTTAGTCACTGCTTCAACTATTTACTACATATGGCAGATTCAATAAAACTGATTGAAATTAATTTCAAGCATACGTGTACTAGCAATTCACAAGAGTCATGCTGAGAGTAAAGAAAATATTCCCATAAACCTCGGTACGATCACAGAAAGCGCTGTCAAATTAATATTCCGATCAAAAAGGGGAATATCAAAAACAAAACGATCTAGCAGCCGGAATTACTACGAATCGCATCTTCAGCCCGTATGATCAAAAACGAACCGCTGTAGAGACGATCGGGCATTATTCACTATCGCGGCGTAGTCTATCAGTCAATCATCACTTCATAAAGCTTCATATTGACAACAATTCTGGAGAAATAGCTAAGACGTGTCCGAAGATCGATAATCGGCTCCAACTGAGCAAGGGGTCACATCATTAAAATTAAATAAAGATTTTTCATTAGCAGTCAGTGAACGAGACCGCGGGAGTCCCGCATATGGCAGGAGGATTAATAAATTCAAAGATAGAATATAACAAAAAGGGCATGACGACACTGAGATGGAGTGTTCGACCGGATGAATGTATTTCGCTAATCGATGATCACTTGATGGATCTTTCTTTTCTGCGAATTTTTTCACCGTCGTCGTCGTCGCCGCAAAGGTGGGCCAATTCCATTCTATCTGTTTGATGGGTGCAAAACAAACATAACGCTGGCGATGCGGCAGTTAAAAGCTATTAAGAATCCAGGCAATCTCGTTTTCGATAAAAGTCAGTTTTGTCTGGCGGGCGTAAACGATCATAATCCCCCCATCATCTGGCGCGATAATGATCGTTAGCGATGTTTGTATAATTTATGACGGTCGAATGAGCAGGCTGCGCTGAATTATATTAAGCAGACGGAAAAGTCATTAAAATTTTAGATATGGTTTGCGAAGGAGCAAGATTGGTAAAAATCATTCCGCGTATACCTTTAACTTTTGAGGGTTGGAGACTGCTGCGAGGAGGTCCTTGGAGTAGGAATGTGCACAGAATTGCGTGGTCGGCAGCTATAATTCATTTTGCCCATAAACGAAATGAAATTGCATTCGAAAACAATTTGGTCAGGCTTGGTGCGTCTTTTATGACTGTTCGTGGAAGATCAATTAAGAATGCTAAAGCCGTATACCAGCGGCGGGGTATATTACTCATCATCAAAGCTCACATGCGGTGAGAGACCAACTGGTTGACTGTGCCTTACTTATCCGATGCCACGGTCGTACGAAATGAGTTTTTCCAAACCGCAGCTATATGCACGGTCGTAATGAACGTCAAATTTGACCGCGGCTGCGTAATCAAGCAATGCAATGATGATCCTCTGGGATTAACTGACGATAAGCAGATGTTTGCCTGCCGGTCGTCGGTCGATCATGCCTCTGATCAGCCAGATCGACAGTCTGCTTGGAATACGTGAATTCATTTCAAAACTAAGATCACTCGGATCAGCGGAGTCAGTCAGCTCACTGACTGACTCACATGATCTTGAGCCGATCGAGGCTATCTTGGTTCTTGGTTCTTAGAGTCTTGCCCTAGGCTCAGCTTCAGTTTTCTATGTGGCCACGTAGTTGAACTCTGATTTCTCGGGGAATAGAACTCGCGAAACTATTTCAGGCAATCTCCATGTCGACGGCAGTAAGCCACTCCACAATCTTGACGGTCTTGACGATCATCAGTCGGATTGTGTATGTGTATGCTTCTTTCTGCGGACAATGTAAGAATTGCTTTTGTTTGTTTATTAGTCCGCAAAAGACTCCCTTCAGCCCGCTTCGCGGATCCGACAGAGATTTTCTTGCATCGTTTCCTGGGAATCTCTTGTTATCGCGAATAAATGGCTTTCCCTGTGCGCGGAGCCCCAAGTCCAAATAAGAGAAGTCGCCCGAGAAGAACGTGGCGATCGATCTTGCCGGATTCCATACTGTGCCTACATGTACACGAACAAATAGCTCCCGATGACGTAGTTATATAGTTCGAGCAAAAAACCAGCTCCCTCCCAAGAAAAATAATTTTCTTCAATTTAGTGTCCATAAAGGCCGAAGTGCAGAAAAGGAAGACGCGAAATTACCGGGTCCGGACCAGCAGAAACGCGCTGAATAGCCGCGACGAAAGGGAGGCAAACTATGAAGGGCGCGCGTTTCGAACATGAAAAATGTCCAGCGTAGGCGTTTTATGTAGACATTGGTGATCGTCTGGAACGAAAGAATCGCACAAAAGGTACAGACCCTGGGCTCGAAGACTGACTGTCAGGGTCCTCGACGGGTTTTAATAGCCACAGTGGCATACGAAATAATTTCTGACTTGACTTGAAGACGTAATTTATTTTAATAGATGCCCGTAGTCTTGCTTCAGAGAGAGCAATAACATTTTGATGGATGACCTAAGCTGCCTCCTAATGTGTCAGTTATGAGACTCTCCGGGTTGCCTCGCTAAAATTAAAATAAATTACTATCTCCGGTACCGGGCACTTAAATGTTTCTACATATAATACATATTGGAAATTCGTTAGGGCGAAATACGACTCTGTCTGGATGCGTGTGCAATATTGTGTGCCATTTGATACATAGAATGATTGTGGTAGGCTTAAATTATTTTGATAACCACAAATATTTGCTCACATATGTTAGTGCATTTCTTTCACTTTACTTTTTGCAAGTATCATTACAATGACCTATAAAGAGTACTTATTATCTTGCATTCTTAATAGCTCATTTGAGGCTTCGTAAAATAATTATAAGTGGGATAATTTATTATTGAATATACCATATGTATAGATCTTTCCAAAGATTAGATACTACTTTTGATTTTGAAACCATTTCGAGGAGCTTAAATGAAGTCCTAAATTCAACTGGAAAATCGCAAAAGCAAATCCTAAATAGTATATAATATATATACAGAAATACTCTACGTTGCAATTCTTGTTTTTTGTCGGTTTTTTTTGTTGTATTTGCTTTGACTTATATAAAAAATAGAATTCATTATGAATAAACCATCTAATTGGGCTTAAAATGGTACATTTTACTAAGGATTTAAATAAAATAAGGCTTAGTGACTTTTAGAACCTCTCGTTTTAAACATGGTATCGTTCAAAATCACAAATTCAAAATGATGAACGTAAACTTTTAAACTCAATCTACTCTAAAGAGTCCAAAAATACACTTTCTTTATAAGTTTTATTGAATCTTAATGTATGAAAATTCTAAATACAATAATTGCATTTCTCTACCTCTAACGCTCCAGTTCGTGTATAGCAAACAAAATGTAATTCTACCAAGACCAGTCAAATTGACTAAAACTCAAATAGTCAAATTGACGAATGCTAAATTATTTATTAAAATAACCTCTTAAAAGTTATACCAAATCCAAAAATTCGAAATTAAGATATAATTCCTAATTTAAATGTGAAAGCATGTCACTATAATGGTACCGAAAGTTATCTAAATCACACGCCAATAATACTTCCCTATATAAATTTAATTTTGATATTATTTAAAAAAGTAGCACCCATTCGAAAAACGAAGTCGATGCATAAGCAAAATTAAGAGCACTCGGAAATTTATTATTATTATTCGGAATTGAGAAATAGTGCATATAACTTTTTTAAGTTTTGATAATTATTGTTTATTATCGTATTGTAACTGTGAATATGAACAAATTTTATTATCTTGTACAGCCAAAGTGACCCTAATTTGTTTATACAATATTTCTTAGAGTAATTTAATTTGATGCTTTCGTTTTACAAAAGTTAAGTTCCAGAACTCGATGTTATTTCATTCAAAACTATTATTTCATGGAAGTTAGAAAAGAGGAAACTTGCATTCCCTAGGGGTATCTAAGGCCTTAAACCTGTCCTATATATTAGTTCTGAAAGGGATGAAATTTCGACTTTAGGGCAGAAAAAACTTTTTAAGGTACTATTACCGTCTAGAATGCTAAAAAATGACATATATTCAACAATTTTTTTTTTTCACTTTCTTTATTATATGTATATGGTTATCAAACCTTTTTTACAGTATTAAACAGTTCTTGAAGATTACGAAAAAATTTTTTATTTTTATTTTCTATTAATTGTATATTTAATAGAGGGCGCTCAAATTTTCTTCTCAAAAAAACACTGCTGCATGGCGGACAGTTAATTTCTGGAACGGTAAGTCTGAAACATAAAATTCAAAAAGAGTTACAAAAAGGAAGTGCTCTTACGTGATAGTTTACCAGAAAAATTAAAAAATCATTAAAAATAAAAAAATAGCGGACATTTGAAATTTTTTTTCTAAAATCGCCTTTTTTTTCGACCTTTTTTCAGACTCAAAAATTTTATATATTTTTTTTGTGGTCAAATTGTGGGAAACTATCACACAGGATATATAAACGAACAAAATGCTTCAAAGTTTATTAAAATCGGCCTAGTAGATCCGGAGATTAACTGTCCGCCAGTTAAAAAAACCTAAACTCGAGAAAAACGCGCTTAAAGTTTATTTAGAACATAGAACAGCCGAGAGCGCGCTTCAATTGAGTCGTTATATCTCGGCACTGGCTTCGAATTTCGATTTAATATTTTAGACAGTTATTATTGAAGGTATAAAGAATCTAGAAATGTAAAAAAAAAAAAATTCATTTTTTGAAAATTCTAGACGGTAATAGTACCTTAAATCAATTATTTTTGCGTGAAATTTGTTTTTCGAATAACATAATAGATCATACAAGACCTGCGCTACTTTATAGGCTTTTTAGAGGCCTTAGAATCTAAAATACATTATAAACTCAATTCGTTACTATCCTAAAATAATTTCCTCCTTTGAATATTTACATTACGTAAAATGAAAAATGTTCTGTTTATTAATATCTTTCAAATGAGAAATATCTTATTTCTGAATAATATTTGAACTTAAGTCCATTACTCTCCTTCACCAGTCTAATTAAAACCGTTCTATGTCTGAATGAACGCAATCTAACTATATGATATCAGTAAAAAACGAAAATTATCTAATGCTCTCCCTCTCGTAACGAAAAGTTCAAAATTAATGTTTGGTATAAATCAAAAAGAAAACATGAAAAGAATGACACTACAGACACATGCACCTCTCAAAACCTCTTTCACGCTGACTTTCCCTGATTAAAATTAATCGATGTGCCACAGGGGTCTCCATTTAGACCGCTGTCCAAAATTTTTTGTGAGTAGTTCATTTTCATTAATTCATTCGCCTCGCTCACAAAGCAGATTGGTATTGTTCGGCCGCTAGTTAATTGCATGTTTAGGTTAATAGTTTGCCGCAAACAGGTGCATTCCATTATCACCACCTTGGGAGAGGCTCTAAGCGATCTAAAAGGGAATTGAACACGAAGAATGCCACAATTCAAAGGCGCTTTTCATTTCTTGTTGCTTTTTTCGGCTATTTGGACAGCAGCGGCTCACTTCTATGGCATGTCGTTTCGGAGAGCCCTCCCAAATTACACGAAAAACAAATTGGACAAAAAGGGGCAATAGCTGGCAATTGTCGGCTTTGTTTGAATAGAAATTCTCACCTTCGAATCGTCGAGTGCCCTCAATTTTATTAGAGAATTTTGCGGTTTGGTGCTAAGTGCTCCCTCTTAGACAATTTCCCTCTAGTTGGCTGGATTCCTGGATTCCGTGCGCTTTTCTAAAAAGGAAGCGACCACTCAACTGGGTACTATGATCCTTAAATTAACCACTTCAGTCGCTTCCTGACTCTTCACAAATTTTTATGAGACATCAAATAGGGAAAAAGTGAAAAACTCCATGTGTGGCGGAATTGAACATTTTTTTTTGCTGTTGCATGAAGGACGTGATCGAGACAAAGATGACGTGCAATGCAGGAGGGTATCGTCAGATGCGCTCGCAGGGATTAGAAAGGATTCCGAAGGGTCTGCACACATATGGCACTAATGATCTCTTGTTTTCTCCCGGGCGAAAAGGGATCAATGTCCAATTGCCTTTTTTACTGTTTGTTTGCCGATCGAGAATTATAGCTGCTAGTGATCCGTAGCAGCCGTCTCGAGGGTTATAAGGGTTGACAATCTTCTCTCAACCATGAGAATTTCGTTGCGGGATACAGTCTGATCTTTCACGGGGACAATAAATATTTGGGTTAAGATGGGTATTATGTCTTAAATTTTATGGTTTGTTTGAAGAAGCTAATGCAAGGGTTGTTATAGCTGGACTCATAAGAAGTTTTTTTTCATATAAAAACAGGGAACTGACAGTATCTTGTACGATATACCATATACAGCCTTGCTAAAATGTTAGCAGCACCTCTTTTCTTTGATCCGTCTTCTCTTTTTCTTAACTAATCTCAACAAGTCGTGGCCCAGTCATTATTTTTTCATTTTATAATTACAAAAAAAAGAAAACGTAATCCCAAACGGCTGCGTTCAGTTTAAATGGTCACATATTGTGAAAATTAATATTTCAGTTGAAAAGTTGAGGAATTTAGGTTTCGATGTAAACTTGTAGTAAGGGTGTTATTTTAGTAAAAATTAGTGTATAATGATATATTTTTAAAAATATTTTGATATTTGTCCCTTCTTAGAATTTTGATATTATCTGGGGGATTTTTTGTTCGCATAACTTTAATTCAGATCCTTTTTTTCATTTTTTTAAAGCAAGTAGCATTTATAACATTTTAACCTAATCCAACAAATAATAGTTTTCTCTTTACAGCTTAAATAAAAATATTTTACTTCACTTGTTTGCCGGTTATTATAACTTAGTTAATCCTTATAAAAATCTTAATCTTATACCCTATGTTGGCAATAGAAGTTTTTCTAATATATGTTAAAAGTCAAATACTGAAATGAGAACAAAATCCTTTGTAGCAAATTGAATTGAAGTTTATATCGAAATTGAAGCTACATGATCTGTAATTCCATCATTTTCAAATTCACATTCGAAGCGTCAAACTGCGTTGCCAGTTGCCAGACACCAATTTCAATTTTGGGAAAAATTTTCACTCACATTCCATATTTAGGTTGGAATATCAAACACAAAATTTCATTTTCATCTTTCACATTGATAAGAAGTGATTGATTTCCATTTTTTCTTAAGCTTTACAATCGGCGGTAAATGTATATTTGTGGTGTATTAGTATTCGTGGAACTACATCTCAAAATAGCCGCAAACGTTACAATGAGGCTGGGATATATTACTCGTATTTACTTGAAACATTGAGGCACTCCAAAGAATTAATCCATCGAGTTCTGGTGTAATTACAGGAGATTGATCAAGCTTGAAGTCCTCATTCAACCGGGAACGACTTCATTAGGGGTTTATTAAAACCTGAGAAATTGCGCCTCCCCCGCCCGCGCTCTGTCTACCTTCCTGTAACGTAGTTACGAAGCTCATGGCTGGCTAATCAGCACTTGTGGCATTAAGTGCCCTTTGCCTGCGTTATTAGTCGACGTTAAACAGTGAAAATCCCTTGAATCAGCAATAAACGTCCTGAAATTAAAAACGGATCTCTGCGATGTCCTGCCGCTGACGAAAGGGACCTTTAACTCGTCTGCCTGCCGTCGCTCGTTGCGCCAACCATTGCTAATTTGTGGCTTTTCATGAAGATTGAAAAATGAAATTGCACACTAATTCGTGCTACGGCAACGATTTAAGAACGTCAGATTCCAGGGAAAAGGATGATTTTGAAAAATAAGCAAAAAATCGCATTATAGCTAGTGGGCTGGGGTGGGGGATGCAGGGAAACGGCCCTTTCTAGTTTGAGGAGAAGCCCTCAAAACAGCAGTTTTCACTGCCAGCCATAGAATTTGTTACAGCATGCGGCAAGCATGGGACGGACGTCGGGACGCGGCCGGGATGCGGACGGGACACGGCTCGGCCCCGGACGACGACGGCTCAACTGAATAGTGCAGCGCTCGGCTGGCAGTTTCCTATGAAATCAGACAATTGGAAAAATTCCAATAACGCTCAATGATCATGTTTACAGATGGAATAGTTAACAATACACGCAAACAAACATCATCAGGATGCGGGCCCGGGCGGGGGCGAGTGCATGGGCCCAACTCGTGTATGATGGACTCGCCCGGTGCGCGGAAGGAAAGGAGGAATTGTCGTCTCAATGAACTGCGAATATCGAAAAGTCCCTTCGTACTGGCTCTTGATATCTTGCCCTAGCTCCAAGGGGGTCACACAAGGACAGGTGCCGGGTCTACCCCACCGGAGGGAGCCCCCACCGAGTAGGGGACGAATAAATAAACAACTGCTGCTAATGGGGGGAAAAAAGTTGAACACATATGCACAAATGCAGTTTGCAGAATGGAATGAGTTTGAAAAATCTCGCTCGAAAGGGGGTCCGAACCAGGCTTCAAATCGGAGGGGTGAAAAGAGGCGGCCATGTCGAGGTATTGAAAGGATTTTTCCTGAATCAAAGAGAGAGGACATAGTTAATAAACAAAAACTGAATAGACGTAGCCTGGTGCAAAATCGTAGGAAAAACTGCATATAAAAGCAAATCAAACTCTCGAACGGAGCGCGCACAAAGGCGATGATAATGGATGCGCGGTGCGATGCTTCGACGGAGGACGGAAACTGCATTTCACCTCTTCCCACCCGCGCGCAGTAAACAAAAGGAATTTCCGATGTTTGGGATGTGTTGTCCTGCTCTTGATTTCATCGAATCATCAGAGGTTTATTTGGGTTTTGGGTTCACTTACAAAAATTAAATTGGAATTTTTATTTATACGCAATCAATTTCCAGTGATATACGCCAAAGGAGGGCTTTTGCAGAAATTAAAAACCGAAACTTCCATTACTATGGGTGATGGGGGCAAGCTACTATCGTATGTGAATTATATTTTAAAATCCAGCAAATACATAGATACACGACGGCAGGTATTTCAGAAGCTTTTTGTTCTTCAATACAATCGATATGTGTGCGTATGTTATACATATTGATGAATGTCCGCAAGATACGTACCTACAAAATTGCATATCTTAAAAAGTTAGCATCTTAACAGCATATTGCTGTAAACATTCACCCAACTTTTCATCGTTAAGATACAAAAGTTTCAATTTTGTGGATCCTGTTGAACTTAAAGGACGAGGATCGATAAAACCTTTTTATTCCCCAAAATAAAGAAAATTGATACTATGAAAATACGAATATATTTAATATATATTCGGCAAGTAGACTATGTGCCTGATAACAAAATAACATTGTAAGAAGAGAGAAATGATGCAATGAGCAAACACAAGTTTCTTCAAAATTATGCTTTTTTTTAGGACTTTTAATTTTAATATTATATTTCCCATTTATTTTTTATCTTTCATTCAAAACTTATCATTTACATCAGCACTTACTTTTACATATTCTTTTACTGCACTTGTGAAGCGCTTTGTTATATATCGCCTATTTTTTCGATTTTCTCGGATAGATTATTGTTAGCTTAATATTGATCGAGCTTTTCGTGAAATATGACTTCAAACCATCGAAAATGTGTTGCAAAATTGGGTAGGCAGGATGGGCTAATGCCAAGTCACCTGAGGCAACTATTTAAATGAAGTAATATTCCATAACTAATCGGAAAGTTTACTCTCGTCAATAAATCAACAAATTTTGAAAATTATTGAGTAGTTTTTATTAAATAGTATTTTTGAAAAGAAATCAGCCGATAGCTCATTCTATAGTTCTTAATTAAACAATTTTTCAAATGCTTTAGTTTGGTGTACCTGCAGTTTCATTAAAATCTCTTGAATTATGAATCATATACCCAGTTACAGTTTTATTATATGTATAGATTAAAAACAGTTCTATTCTTTCCTTTATATTACTTTTTATAATACCACAAAAGTTAATCGAACTTTCTTACAGTTGTAATCATATGCCCTTTTTGACCCCTACTAAAAATTTCCATTTATTTTTGATTTTTATCAAGTTTGTTTAGAGTAAATTTTATCTTTCTTTAACAATTCTTACTTTATGATAGGATTATGATAGTTCATAATTGGATCAATTAATTGTCTTTATGATATGTTCTATTTGTATAAAGTGAAAATGAAATGTTTCATGAAAATTTGGCGATTGCGAAAAGATCTCCATATATTAATTTTCAAATTTCGTAATTAATTCGAATTCTCCTTCCCCATTCTCAGGCTGCCTACTTTCTGCTACTTGATTTAGGAACTAATTACCTCAATTTTGAACTTTTCCTCATATTCTTTAATAAATAAAAGCTGCGTAGTTTAAGCTCCAGAAGATTATAACAAATTAGAGAGCTTACGAATCTGAAAAACTATATGTAAATACTTTCTTTGATTTTTGAGATTTTATATTTTTCATCATGTCAAAACTTAGGAATTATGTTTATATCATGCGGCTACAGATCTTTTTATATCCCTCACACTTGTTTGCACCAACGTATGTAATTTAAGATGCATTATACGATTAATACAAAATTGTAACTATTTTGTAAGGGTTGACATAATGGGGTAAAAGTTTCTCACATACTTTTTAATTAAAGAAAATCTGAAGCGACGGCACTGAATCACTTAAGAAATTGCTTCGATTAGCCTAAAGAAATCAGGCGCTCATGTGCCAAAGGCAGTGTCAGAGACCGAACATATTTTTGTTGTGTTCGATAAATTGCTAGTCTGTCCCCGCACACATGACAAGACCCTGTCGATAAATTAACTCGAGTGCATTAAATAATTGACTCGTGAGACCCGGGGAGTTTTTAATCAGTTCGACAGAGGACAGCCCCCTTTCCACAGAAAAAAACCATAAAAACAATGTTCCAATTGATCAGATACATTCGTCCGACACAAAAAAACAACACTTGGAGGCTTTTAGGGTTCCTCCAGTCGCGTTATCAGCGCAGAAACCACTTTACGCCGACAAAACGACAAAAATTTGGTTTTCAATTAGCCGTGACAGAGCACGAATTCTTTTCTTCAAGTGGAGGGAATCGGAGATCTGCGGTGATGTTTGCTTTCTTTCATTCGAGCGAGCATCTTGGCCGTGTTTTCTTTTCGGGCCAGAAATGAATTTCGGAGTTTCGAAAAAATAAAGGGGCATCAGGCAGCCGTTAGAAAGTGATTGAACGGGGCTTTCATTGAAATATGACGTGCGGATGCGCGATGTCATCGCGCATTGGCCTATGATAACCAACGATTCCCAAAAAATGATGGTGCCTGAGTGATTTCGAATTCATTTTTCAGCTGGAACGAAGACAACGACCCGTCCTGCGATAAAATTACTCCCTGCCGACATTGACATTAGCGTCCCTAGATAAACGTAAGTGCACTCGGCCCTTCCTCCGAGATGCATTAAAGCCACGCCATCACTAGCAAGTCAGATATGCGCGAGTTAAGTGATGCATTGATGGCTACCAAATGGGTGAAAAATTGAATTTTCATCATCGCAACTGCGTCTTCGATCGACAAGTGTTAATTTGTGGCCCCAAGCTGCGAAAGTAATGAGCTGCCCGGTGGATCAAAACGAGGGACCTCCTCCAGCGGCGGCCTGCGCGGCTAGGGTTACCATAATATGGTATGAACATGAAAAAAATAGTAGGATAAAAGCGTGCTATAAAAGTGTATAACAGAATAACAATTACATGTTTTACTTAAAATAACTAGAACTAGAACAATTTTTAGTTCATAATTGATCTACTTAACATAGGCAATGTTAGTTTCAATAAGCATGTATAATGCATAGTCGTTGCTATTAAATACCTATTGCTAAACAATTTAGTTTACAGATGCGAGAATCAATATAATTCCACAGAAAAAATTAGATTTTATATAAGTTAGTTATAGTAGGTTGGTCGTAATAGTGTTAACAATGGGTTTCGTTGTCTGGTAGTTTTATTTATAATCTATCTATCTAATCTTGTTGAGTGAAAATTATAAGAAAATGTATTATGATATTAGTTTCTGGAATAAGATATTTTTTTGGGTGTGTTATTTCTTTGTGGAAAAAAGGAAATTTTTGTTCAAATCGATATTGAATAAAATCAGGAAGGACAAAACAACGTTCCACATTTGATAGTAATGATGTAATTTTTATTCAAAGAACTAAACTATTTTAAGGGCATAAAAGCAAGCTAGCAATTAAATGCATAAACACTAAAACCAGAGTATATAGAATACTGATTAAAAGAAATTAGTATAAAAATCAATATACTTTCATTTGTTTTCATATAAAGTACAAAGCCGGCAGCACGTGCTCCAAGAGTACGCAAGAGAACTCCTTTCGCAAGACCTTCAGATGAATTAAGTTTTTTTATCGAATGTGAAAAAGTTAAATATGAAATAATATTAGTTAAGCAATTATTAAAAATATCGAAAAGAAAATGAATCAGCAGTCGGACTATTTGAACTTTTTTAAGTGAATCAGTTTCAAAAGATTCTTTACTAAGTCGTGAAAGTTTCTAGAAAAACGAATGTAATTCTTCTTATAAAATTGCGAAAAGTAAATCTTAACTGAGTGAAATTTCGTCCGGAAGTAATTCATTAATGATTTAGTTTTTCCGAGTAAATAAATAAATTTATTGTATATTGTTTTTTTAAAGAGTTTCATGAGTTAGTAAAGAATCGTTTAAAATAATTCATTAGCGAAAGTTCGACAGCTGATTCGTTTTCGATATTCTAAAGGAACTATACATATAGTATGTTTGCTTAAAATAATACTTTTTTGATTCGTTTACGAATCGTTTGGTTTGCTGTAAAGAGTGACATATAGTATAATATGTTTTAAAAAAATACTAGTAATCCTTTAAGAGTATGTTTGGCAATCCTATGCTATGCTAATGCTTTACAAGATCCTCGCGGATGACACAGCCCAATGAGCCGCTTCCCAAGCACGCGGACTCCGTGCGGTTTGTGGTCATAACCCAGGGCTTCGGAAATGATTGGGTCGTGATGTATGCGATAATCGCCCGCGGCAACCAACGCGCTCTGGTCAATCTACGAAAATTCCATGTAATCAGAGACCATGAATGGTTGGACCGTTCCCGCGGGGGGTGCTCCATTCACCGCCCCGTTGTTGTCGCTGCGGTCACTATCAATCACGGAACATAACAAGAAATCATTCGCGACATGCCACCCGCGATAAGCCGCCGAGGCCGTGGATTTGCAAGGTACCGAGTGATTACTTTCACTGATCAAATCCGCGGCGGCTTAGAGCGGGCGCGCGGATTATTGTTCCCTTCTCGCGGTATTGGCACGACGAGACTGTTTCGAAAGTGAGTTGGCCGCGATTAATTTTTGCCAATTGCTAAAAATGGTAACTGTCTTTGGACGGAGTCCTCTAACAGTCCAGTAGGAAAACATTCCGTGGCCATGCCGCGATTAGAAAGGTTTTCTTGTACGCTCCGCTCCACCTTGTGGGACCTTTTTTGTGCTGTCCACTGTTTGGCATACTTTTCGGATGGGTAATTAATGAGGAGATTTTGATAGACGTTTGAGGCAGCCGATCAAGATCTAACTATCTTTTGAGAGATCTTTGTGAGTGGCGACAAAAACAATTACGCCGACATCCGGTGGGGGTCGGCCGAAAGTAGGTAAATAGAATTATCGGCTAATTGAAGGTCCCATATGGTTTTTAAGTTCGGATAAATTTTGTTTGTATATACTTTTAAGTGGTTTCCTTAGTCTGGAACCCAAAAAATGGTACAGGATGATTACACTAGAAAGAAAAACTATAAAGAAATACTTTTACTTCCTTACCGTCTTCAGAGTTCTGATAAATGAAAGCGTGAATTGTTAATTTCTGAATTTTTTACTAAAGAAATATATTATAACTTTCAGATAGCATTCTCTTCTACAATCTTAATACTTAAATATTTAGTTACGGTGTTATTGCGTTATTTCATCATTCTATGACTAAATCTTTAAGTTTTTACAGTTTTTTTACTATTACGACGTTTTTAAATATATACAGATATTTAATATAAAAATAGCAGAAAATATTTTATATCATTATTTTTTATAAAAGCTTAGTAATTATAAAAGTCAGTGAAAATATAGTCCAATATTTGTGCAAAGGCATTATTATGGAGGATGAATTATGTTCTTTTACAGCAAAAGTTATTTCCTCTTTCTCTGCTCTAATATTAAACTATTTTAATTTTGGAAATTTTAAGTTAAGCTCAATATCAATGAAATATTCCAAGCTATTCCTTTTGATTACACTTCCGTGTAAAGTAGTAATTTTGCTCTCAACATTATAATGCAGACAATTAAATCTACATTCCAATATATAAATATTACTATGCATATGAGTAATTTTAATCATTCACTGTAAATTTACTCTATATAAAATTTCTTTGTAAATTCTTTAGTGAATATTTCATTAACTGATAAAAATTTTAAACACTGCTGCAATATTATCATATTTCGTTGTACATTTTGATACGTTTAACTTTGTCAAATTTTGTGTCAATCAATGTTTTTTTGTATCGTTGTATAATTCATCAATAATTTTTTAGTGTGTAGATTATATATTTAATATAAGTTTTTTATTTAGTAACAATGAAAAATTATGGTTGCTTAAATTAAATTGAATTAAAACAATTGTAGGTATATAAATAAATATTTAAGAAAAGTGAATATCGTCATAGCATAGATCGTCCAAAAGTATAGATATTGGTATATTTTTAATTGCCATAATTATAATTTAACATCAAAATTTTTATAATTTAAGTTCAAAAATTTTGATATTAGCATCGCAAATATTTCAGAAACAAATGTTGTTAAGAAGATTTATAAATTTGTTCACGTTCCATTTTTTCCTAGCTTTTCTGTATTTTATTTTATTTTAATTATTAATCAAGTCATTGCTTCTACATATAGCTCCTTAAATTATTATGCTCCAAATGTTGACGCATTTTATCGTATCTATGATCGTTTTTGCTATGTAGTAGTGAAAGATAAAAGACGGTATCTTCAAAATGTTAATAAAATTTTTCTAATTGCGCAAATGTTTCAACAATTTGTTTTTTATTGTATAATGTACTCTAATGTATTTCTAATTGTATAAATCATTTCGGGCACTCATTTCATCGGGCTAAATCGATTGGCAACAAAACATACTCTACTGGAGAACCGGAAAATTACTGCGAGTTATTGCATGCAACAGTACTGGACATATATATATATATATGAATAATAAGATAGACAGACAGAGGTAAAGAAAGAGTAATGTATAGAGCAAACAATGTAAAATAAAACTGGACGATATAATTTATACCTACATTCAGACAGAAATAAGCTCATGTATTTTAGAGGTAAATTTAAATCCTCTTAACGATTACAGTCCAATTTGAATGCAGCTATTTGAAGTAATGTCTAAATCAAATTTTTTGTGTTAGCTTAAATTCGCCCCAACACTGCATAAGTACCTTTTGAAATCGTTTCTCTCAAATATTTTCAGCAATTTCGTACAATGGTCAAATCTACAAAGTGGGCAGGTAGTTTCGGACATGCAAGGTGCCACTGCGGGCAAGTGCATTGTTATAAGCACACCCATGGGCGAAATTTGCGCTAAATGAAATTAACAAACTGAACAAACATCTCAAATCCCTTCACTTTCTAAACACAAAATAAACAGTCCCGCAGCTTTTTGACCCTAATGAAACGACAGCGCCATCGCCGCCGAGTGTACGGAGGCACTTAAATCCCCATTACATGTTTTGATATGCCAGTGAACATATCAAAAAGTGGTTCCATTCCATTCGGGAATTAAAGTGATTTCGTGAGCAAAACACACCCGGAGCCCGGATCGAACTTGGGAATTATTTTTTCGGCGAATTGCGGGCGCTCTGTTGTTGAAAGAGACCCACCCACCAAACGATTGAACTCATTAGAAACACACGTTGCGGCCGCTGCAGGCACAGTGCAACACGATTGCATGCACCGGGGAACTAATGAGATAAGTCAATGTGCCCGCGGAGCCTTTCAGGCGGTTATTAAATTCCGACACAGACACAAGGTCCGCATAATTTCTGTCTGTTCTGCAGGTACCTTTTTTTGTGTCTTTTGCACTGTTGGGTCCAGTACATAACGTCTGAGGTCTAAGTTAGCATGTCGAGACAAAATCAATGGTTTCGTTTGCTAATGGAGATCTGACTCACTTGCGAGCAGTACTCCACCTCGACGTTGATCTGTTTACTCCACTGGAATCCCCCTCAGCCCCCCCGAGAAGCCCAAAAAACACACGTTTGCCCACATCTTTCTCGGTGTTTTCGTGCTAAATGAAAGAGAAAACTTAGAAACCGCGGCTGGCGCACTGGATAAATGCAATTGACCATCCTCGGCTGGACTGCGGACCGCAATTTAGCACTCCCAGAATGAAAAATCAAAAGTGACCGCAAAAGGAAGAAATCGCAAAGAATTTCACATACATAAGAGGATGATGCCCACCTACGGTCCCATGCGCTGCGCATCGCAGATTTTGATCTTATACACCGTGAGCGCTGGCTGCTGAAGCGAAAATCTGAAGAAGGGCCCTTCTTTGCCTGGACCACTCGAAGATATTTCAAACTGACCACGAAGATGAAGCCTCCTGTGAGCATCTTTTGTGGGCGATCTTTGTCAGTGGCAGGATCATCGATCACCGGGGCGCCCTCTGTTTACGTTGAATACCTGCGGTTAATTGAAGTCGCTGCACGAGAGTGATGCGACCTTCAGTGAGTAATGCGCCTTAAGATTTCTGGGAAGCCGCAGCACTATATCGCGATCTTTACTGATGGCGTCATTAATTATGTCCGCGGAGCAATTTTCACGATCATTTTTGCATGGTACACCACCGATGAAGACGGCGGGGCCAAAATAAAGGCGCAGCGAAGGTACGATCACGAGTGATCTGCTCCACTGATCTGCCCGGATCGTGACTGGGTCAATTGAACTTGGACCGTGATGTACTTGTCAGGCGGTCTAATAGACTCGTTTGGAGACGGTCACAATTCAGCGAAATTCGCTATTGCATTAGAGGAAATTTCCAATTAGTTGTTGTTGTAACGCACTCCGTGAGAGATTTTTCCGCTGTTCACTGATTAAAAAATTATATATATATATAGTGCCCCGCGGCTGCGTTTCACGGACCAGCTGCTGGACCACTTACTCCAAAGTATGTAAACAAAGTCGATTAAAGATTGCCGCGCGCTGCCTTGGCCTTGTTCCTGCGTAGCTACAATCAAAACTGGCGATTAGTTTATTTTGCATTTTCGTCTTTTTATAAACATTCGCTGGACCAATCAAGTTGGATGACAGGCCGTTTTGCGCTCCAATTTTATTTTGACGAACAAGAGGCAAACAATGTTCAAAAATGTTTGAAGGACAGTTTATTTGTTTGGAAAGTAGCCGCGTGTCGAAAATCCTTCAGATACTTTTGATGTTGTAACGACTGCTGATTCATTTTGATCAGAATTTGGCAAATTTAGAAGGAGTGGTGGTTAAGTTTCTTTATATCTATCTGTATCGTGATTTACTGTTGAGGTTAAGCCGATTTATCCCGGAAATTGGCATAGATAGGAATCGAATTTGAGTCATAATTTTTAAAATAACTTTTTTTTTTTTTTTTTTTTCCTGGTATTTTAATTCGGAAATGCTTCTGACTAACCTTTTGATAGTTCTTAGCAAAGTAAGAACTCTCAAAATTGGTCTAATTGTACGTACTCCTGTAATACTCGAGTAAAAATATCCAAAATTTTTAAGACTCCACGAGGTCTGCAATTTAAATATTTTATTCGGGGGCTGTAGCTCCGCCACTTAAACCACTGCCACTTACTACCACGGCAGAACCCTCAGATGTATCATCGGCTGAACCAATTTGTCATTGTACTCAATTTAGAGTTGTACGCACTCAGACAACGTATGTGGCCGTTAAAATTGTTCACAAATTATTTCTACTCCGTGTGGACGTTTCATATTTTTCAAAAACACAACCGACCGCGCGCAGCCCTTATATCGCCGTTTAGAAGCTGTGCGGCCAAGGTGCAACCACCTTTCACCTTTCGGGTTTCTTGGTAAATACCAATAGTTGTCAAATGGGTAAATTTACAGATCAGGGAATTTGGATAGGCTCAGCTCATATCTCCTTCATTTTGCAATGGGATTCATTCATTTATAAATCTATTGTAGGGTTCTAATCAGTTTCTACCTGTGCACCAAAAATCAGGTTGCTTAAAAAAATATTTCTTGGACAACAATACCTCAAAAATAGTCAAAATTTTCACTTCTGTATTGGGGCAATTTTCCAGAATGCAAGACTTAAGTATAAAGAATAATAACGTTTAACAAATTCAAGCGCCGCTGCCGTTCTTACGATTCAAAGCGCGGAGTTATGTTGGCTTAATAACGCTCGTGCTTCGGCCAACTCTCCAATAGGTCGTGTCAGAGCTATCATTACTGACAGTCGCGTCCGTGTCAGACAATTTCTCAGTTATCTGGTACGTATTTCTATGAACATAATTTTAGTTAAAGTTGTTTAGATCATTTTTATGGATTAATCGAGGACATTAAATTTGTTAAATTTTAATTTTTTATTATTATTATTTGTTGTATTTTCGTGGTTTTGCGGAAAAACATCTAAAATATAACCTATCTGTTTATCACTTTCTTGTGCCTACATAGAGGAGATTGCAAAATTATTATCAAATAAAAAATAATTAATCATTAAAAATGTTTTGTAATATATATTGACCTCACTTCCCTGCTTCAATTATGATTTCCCTAGCAAGTATAATGAGAAAATATAGTTTATTTTTTTCAAAATTTCCAGTAGCTACTTAAAAAAATATTTAAATAGGATATTCGATTTCATGTTCACTGCTCTGAGAATACGCCAGTATAAAATGAGATCGATTTTAAGTTGATTATATTAGCGGAAGAACCCTGGCCCAAAATCAGTTTTTATTAAATTAATTATTAAATTACAGACTGTCGAATGAAAAAAGTATCTGCACACATAAAACTGCCCGTAGCTCCTAAACGACGCATTTTAGAGAAACAAGCGTTGATTTGAATTTCATAGAATTGATTAGCATATGTTGGGACGTATCATTACGAATCATTCTTTATTTAAATTGACCCATAATCATTATACGACAGTAGTAGATATTTTGTATTTAGAAAAATTCATAAGCTATTCATTTTATGAATAAAAACTAATTTATTTAATACTTGAAAAAATTTATAAGTATGTAAAGAAAATATATTATCCAATCAACAAGAATTAAAGAAAACCTTTTAAAAAGAAAATAACAAGTGATATGAAAACAATTAATTTTCATGTACAGTACAAACTATGAATTATTATTAACTTTATTAAAAATAAATGCATTATTATCGGAATTATAATGTTGAACGTTTGAATTGTATGACTCAGTTGGATTTTGTAATGCTGATCTCTCGACTAAAATCTCAAATTGTCAAAATAGTATGTAGACGGTCCCACACACGATACGATTTTCTTTCGATTCAACTGAGTTTTAAGACTAGCGAACAAACATTCAAACAGAATTATATACAAATTTCACAATTCTATTGAATTGTAATAATAAGAACTATTTTTAAAGAAATTTTGTAACAATTTTTAAATTACAGACAGATTTCTCCTTATAGCTTTATTATATGTATTGATTTTAATATCTTTAGTAGTTGTATGGGCCACATAATTCGTATTTAACGTTATCATAAAGTTTGGTGATATGAGAAAAAAATTAAAACGATTAGCAAACCCACTAATGATCACTATAAGAGAAGCATGTCGACACATTAATTATATAATATAAAATTTACAAAATGAATTTATAGAGAATTTCGTTGACATAAAAAGCACTTGACCTCTGTCTGAACCGTCGACTCTCACGGGCCCTAAAGGGTTGGCTCGGGTGCAACACATATATGCATAGTTCAACTCTTTGCAATTAAAACCCTTTCCCGATCCGCTCTGGCAGTGTTGCACTTGTGCGGTGTGCGCGAGCTCATTTGAATTTTTGGCAACTTTTCGAAAACTGCTAACGACTTAAAGTGAAACAAAATTTGTCTGCTCCATAATTCATGGGGCCGGCCCGGGAGCGCCTACTTGAAGAAGATGAATTGAGTCATTATGATCGTATGCCCTGTGCAGGCCGAGTCGGGCCCCATTAGTGGATCATGTTTAACAACTCTGTAAAAATAATCGTAAACAGCGCTACAACCGCCATTACGCCATTACGCGATTACTCGTCTGCTTCGAGAGTCACTAGACGCGGGACGCTGCGCCGCGCTGCCGCGGGCAACAGGCAGACGAGGCGCCCTCCTTCTACCTTGCTGAAAGCTCTTTAGTTCTTCACGGACGAGGGCCCGTCTGATTGCCTTTACCCATTCGGGCCGTTCTCATTAATGCTCATTGTCGTGATTAACCGACAAAAATTTCCATAAATGCATCAACAAGAGCCCCAGAGATGCTGGAGGATGCTGGAGCCGGAGGTTCCCCGGAACAGCGACTGCCGCAGCAGCTGATGCACTCCGGAGGTAAATTTAGACGTTGCCGGGCCTCCGGAGGAGAATAGAAGTCTCAAGTACGCAAGATGCAGCGAAATGGTAATTTCATTTGAACTTAGGGCAGACTCTGAGACATGTGGTCTCTGAGTCTGGGCGATTGAAAGGAAAGTTTTAGGGTTAATTGCTCTTAAGTACCCGAGGGTACTGGTGCAGGCCTTAAATGCAAATGTTCCATTTGTTCAACTCTTCAAATACACTTCGAATTCAGTTTTGGGGTCCTTCTGGTCGAAAATGACTGGCCACATATCAAAGACCCCATATTGCCCTATTTCCGTGAGAATCTCGGAGAAATCTAGATTTTTTTAGAATTTTTTAATTTGAATAGTATCACTTCAAAACATCTCTCTCTCTCTCTCTAAAGTAGAAAAAAATTCAAAGGTATTTTTTAAAAGTCATTCTTCTTTTCTCACATTTACATAAATATATACACTCAATTAAATGAGCATATAATTTGTATATCTAACATAAGAAAACAATCGAGCTGTAGTTTCTATAATTTACCTAAATTAATAATGTTAAAAGTTTTCAATGAAAATATCGAGAATCTGTAAATGCAATATAAAATCTTAAGAGAAAGTAGATTTAAAATATTTCATCACTATTCTATAAACGTATCGTACCACTTTGTTTTTATGAATTAGTTTATTTTCTTTCAGCAAAACTACAAAGAATTTGGGTTTTATATTCCACCTTCTCTTCTCTTTCTCTAAAAGGTTGGAAAGCTCATAGAAAAGATAATACCAAACTTCTTCGAATGGTAGTAGACAATATAACATGAGAAAAATTAGAATTAAAAGTTAAAGTTGTGACGATGTTTAAATAAAATATAGACCAGTATAGGAGCTTGCAAGTGAACAAATATTACCCTATGTAGTTATAACAAGTTTTATGTAAATATATCAACATTGATTGAGTATTTTCATTCGGTGATTAACAAATTCTTGGATTTTCGATAGTATACAAAATCTTATATACAGTATATAGTATTTCTTTACGTAGAAAATGAAACAATACTTGTTTTTATCAAAAGACGACTTCTTTTGACATAAGCAGGAAACAGTGTCATATTTTATTGGCCTACTAAGATCGTGTTTTTCTGATATTCATAAAAATATAAGATTACAAATATCTTTTTACTTTATTCATAACAAAGAAATTACACTTTGGATCGAAAAACTAATTTTTAGATATGTAGATGTGCGATCTTATTAGGAAAATGAGAATGAGTCTAGACTCAAGCATCAATAGATATTACTTAAGGAGGAAGATCCCCTTTAGGCAGTCGATAAAAAGCGAATTTTAAAGATTGTTTGTGGCAATTAATCTAATTGATCAATCTATTGTAAATCGCAAAGCTCAGACTCTTTTTACAACGGTTTTATTAATTCCCTTTCTCTTACCGGGACAAATATTGCAATCAAAATTTCGACTAGTTCTAATTAAGCTAGAGCTTTGAAATTTTGCACACGTATATAAGTCCGGTGACAATGCAATATAGTATATCTATTATCGTTCTGAATCAAAAATGGCGGACGCGCCAAGATTGCGGACCATCTTTTTCTTCACAACCTCCTTCATATGGGTATCAAATGAAAATATTTTTTTTCTTTTTAGTACATTTATAAAAAAAGTTATTTTTAAACGTTATATACATATTTTTTGAAGAATACAAACCATTATCTCAATTTTGTAGTTTTGGGAAAACATTAATTTTCGATCCCAAGCAAAATTACGCTTTTCATAGTTACATGAGGTTTCTGCCGAAATAGGGCGAAAAGCGATTTGTTGCTGGTGGGCCTGTAGTGCTCACAATTCACAAAATAGCGCACCTTCGTCATTAGGAGCCCTTAAATCCTTCAGAGGGAACGAATTCACAAATATCTTCGTTATTTCTCGCCCACCACGAGGAGCGAAATTCGCATTATTTCCAAGGGGGTGGTTTCGGCTGGAGCTCTGCTGGAGCAACGTTATCTCATTATTTCTAGCCAGACACGAAAAGAGCAACCTTGCGAAAGAGCTTGCTGAATAAATCCTCGGAACTTTCTGGACCCGGGAGCAGACAAAAAAATAATAATAAAAAACGAAATATAAAAAAAGGCATGTAAAACAAAAAGCGAAGGAAAATTTGCCCAATGATTTTTTTGCCGGCGCCCCCCCATTGGAGTCCGGGGCATTGCTGGCTGCATCAGAAGCGAAAATCCAACTTAATAATTGCATTAGCCGGGGCGGCTGGATGCAACTCCCGCACGCACCTGGCAGCCCTGGCGCTAATAAGCAAGCAATCCAAACAATAGGTGCATATCCAGCAAATTTTCCGTAGATTTTTCAGCTTTTTCTTTTTTATCCTGGTATGCTTAAATGTTTTAGTACTGTTGATTCCTCTGCTCCTGGCCTCCTCCGGGGGGAATTGGAATCGAAACGCGCGATATGAGCCCTTGGCTGAAACAAATGCAACAGCAAGCGGCAAAAAATATTGCAAATCCGCTCATCTATTGATAGCTTGACAGGCGATAGGGCGCGCGGGTGCAGCGCTAATTGTCTAACTGGCAGGGAATATATCTCCCTGAAAAATGCTACAATCCCCGAGGACTTGATTGAGTGCTTTGTAAATTTGTAAATAAAATCGGAAAAAGCCGGGAGAACTGCAACCGGACCCGCTCCTGGTGCTCCGTGGGCGCAAGGGCAAATATTTTATGATGGTTCCACACTGCGGGATTGATTGCGGATGTTCGCGGAAGCCTTGATTTCGGCGAACGCTAATGGGAAAAATATAAACCTCGAAGGAATTAAAAGCCGTCTCTTGTGTTCCCGATAGTGGCAGAATAAATTGTTAATATTGATTTTTCCGTAAAGATAAAAAAATATAAGTACATTACATTCGCTACGCATTGCGGACAGGCGAGCCATTTGGACAGAAAATGGTAATATTTTGCTTGTGCAGTCGTTTAACATGGTTATTATATATATATATACTGTGATAAAATTGACAATTTAGCCGTCGGTCATTTTCTTATAATTCTTGTTAAAATTGATTTTAAATTGGTATCATCGCAAGTATTTCTACACATTTGAAGTTAATTACAACAGTGTGAATTGCAGACAAGCACGCATTTACCTATGTTAAAAAGATTTTCAACTTCAAACGTAAAAAGTCATTTAAATAGTGATTGTGAAGGAAAGAGAGATCCCAATTTTCAACTGAATTGTAATCCAAATGATGCCTTATGGTAAGAGTTAATTAAAAAAAAAAAAAAAAAAAAAAAAACATTGATCGACTTATAAAAGCACAAAATCAACTCTCATAGCACACTGAGTCCCTACTCGTTTTTTATATTCGAACACGATAAATTCAAAAACTACTGAAACAATTTCGATGCGGTTATAGCCATTATTTAAGGGAGTTCTTGGAGACGGTTGTAGTCTATTTATTGCGTTATTATTATATGGTTTAGGCTTCGAAAAGTAACAACGAAAAAAACTCGAAAAGTTTAATGCATTGCAGATATATTATTTACTATATTAATAACTCAAGGCAAAGGTACAATGTAACCGAACTGTAAACGCCCATTAAATGAATAATAACAACAAAAACAAAAATAATTTGCGACAAAAAGTATTTGTATTTATAAGCATCAGATTGCCAAATACTTTCGAAGACAGATTCTAAATCTTATTACGATCATCGTTTAAAGTTTTCGTCTGCTGTTTGAAATAACACGGATTATCTCTCTACAAAGTACAACAACTTCATTAACTTGAGGGAGTTTTGCATCGTTGTGTACTTACAATTTTCTTAGAAGTATCACCTTATCTACATATTTATAGAAACATGAATTTTTTAAATCTAACACTTTTATATTTCGTATTATAAAATTTAACATTTTAATTCGATTCAATTCAATTAACTTCAAGTAAACCTCTCTTTTTTTGATAAAAAAAATTCTGATTTCTTATACATATGATTTTATACAGCTTTCATACCACCGGTCGTACAGGCCGTCGTGAATATGTTTTAAGTACTTAGACTTACATGTTCCAATGCCAATGTTTAATGGTAGAATTATAACTTTAAATAAATGACTTTAAAAAAAGCAGATTTTGCTAAATTATATACCTTTATATAATACGTTATATAGTTCTAAGAAAAACAGTTAACATAAATGTCATATGAAAACTTTTTTTAGTTTAGAAAATTCTGCACAATTCTTTTTATTTCTCGTTCAATTCATTAACGTAACAACAATTTATTTAATATGTAGTAAAACTTGTATATTATTCTGAAACTGTTATGTTTTTTTCTGTTGAAAGCAAATTAATGCAATTATCAATCGAATTGAATCGAATATACTTTTAATATTGACTATTACTTACTAGATATGAGCTATTCATATTTATTTCCATTTTCTTACCTGAAAAAGAGGAAAAAAGAACATCAGTAAAAACTTCAAAGTATTTGTATAAAGCATTTTATATTATTACCATCTATACTAGGTACAATTCATGATTTCGATCACAATTTTTAACCATGAAGCGCATCATAACAAAAGTATATTTTCACTTTGAAAGCATCTCAAATTTCATATATTTACTATATGTATTTCTAAATAAGGCCAGAGGTATTCAAAATCCAAAAATGAAATTTTGGATTTGGATGCATTTATAATAGAACAATTGAGGCAAATGAGTTGTGAAGTTTTCTATAAATTCAAGCTGTTTCTCTACAATTATCCAAATGAGTGCATCATGTTTATTAGAAATTGATTAATCGCTATCCTACAATATTTTGAAAATTTAAATTCCTTTATCAGGATCCGAAAAGTCCACGATTTGTGGCCCAGTTCATTATGTGCTGAAAGGAATTGTTGAATAGAATCGGTTGCACGTGAAAAGGATATTTCACTTCGGTAAATAAAACCCTTTGTGTGAAGTGTCTCCTGCAAAAACGCACTTTCCCCCCTCTGATTTTGCTAATAACCCCCCCTAAAACCCACAAGCAAGTCGCATCATAAACTCGAATTGGAGGGTTGATCCCCCTCATCCGTGGTATCAAGTGTATGGCTTTTATCGGCTCACCCCAAGAGCGCGCAGAATGTCACTAAAACATACCTTAAACAGTGCCGGCCGTAAATTCTGGTACTCTCGCCAATAATAGCATGCACAGCGTTAGATAAATAAATTAAAATGGCGAAATTGGCATAAATGCACGTGCAAAATGAGGCTGGCAGGCTGGTGTCCTCGGAGCCTGGCTGGACCCGGCTGGGCACGGCCATCGCGCTGGTTGCATCACCTTTCCCAAATAAATCTAGGTTGGCAGGCAGGAGGCTGAAAAGCAGTGTTTCAGCAATTTAATGAAGTGCGTATTGCACTGCAAGTACACTGCCATAAATTATTAATATGCACTTCGGGGTACGGAAGAGGGGCGGGTTCAGTGCGTGTGCAGGACAGCCGGGGTACAGTGCCAGGAAACATACATATGCATGCTGAAATGCATGACTAATTCGGGCGTTGCATTCTGGGTCGCGCGGGGAGGCATACCAACTCCTACGGGCACCACTCGGCGGGGCTCGAGGCCTTCACGTTCGAATTTCCTGGCGCAAGCTATTGAGTCCAGTGCAACGGAGATTGGAAGAGTCTAATTTCGGCGGAGGTTTTCGTGTGCTCGCCTTGCGACACCTTCTAATAATTGATGGCGTTCGAAAAAAGCGCTCGCAGCGGTAAACGACCGCTGACAGGACTAACAGAATGACAAATGATTCCTGGCGCTCGCTCAGCTAAAAGGAGCACTGGACTCGCTCTGGTGCACTGGCTGCATCCAGCTGCTGCGATGTCTTTCCCCTGGTCATCCATTACCTAATACAAACGTGTGCTGTCGTCCTCTGCTGGATGATAGCTTTAAATCGCTAAAACGCAGATAAATTGCTCGAAATGTTCCATTTTGTAGTGGAGATATAGAGACAAAACTCCCCATGAAAAATAGCACCCGACTGGCAGCTGTGGGCATAGGACAAACAACAGCGCTAGAGTTTTGCTCCTCCTTAAAGAGCCAATATCAGTCTTGGTGTTGTTTTCAAAAATGGAACTATCTACATATACATACGCATATATAAGCTCCAGAAATCTTTGCATTGCTACATACATACGGCAATCCCTCTGGCAACGGACACTTACCATTTACATATACATTATATTTTCTTACTTGTTTACTCATTTATTTTATATATTCAGGATATGTAGCATTAATAAAATTGTTCGTCATTATTCAAGATAAGGTTATGTTTATTCATCCCGCTAGAATACCGAACACCTACAATTCTTCTGTACAAAGGCCTTTTGCGCTACGATTTTATATTTGTGTCATAGCTTAATGTTTATATTTAGAATATATTAAGGATACAACAAAACTCTCTGCGCTAGGCAATACTATACTGATGACAATCAGTCATCTTTAAAGAGGAAGTTACAACCAGTAGTAGTAGTAGTAGTAGTGGTTGTAGTAATATATATAAAACTTCTATTCTGTATAATTTCTTGAAATAAATAAAGCCAAATTTAATTAAAATTTATGGATTCATTTGAGTTAAGCTTATAGGGTTATTCTATTAAATTAAAATAATTAATTCAAAAGAGTAAAAAGCCGAAAACCATCATTTTCGATTTCCTTGACGTCATTTATCATCGTTTTGGTGAATTTTTGAACTTTATACACAGCTTTTCATATAAAATATCAGTCTTGAGTATATTATACGGCTGCAATAATGGCACAAATTAAAAACACGTATTTCTTATTTTAACCCATATTTTCCGAAACAGAGATTTTGGTATCGAATTTTTTTTTGCCTAGGAAAATGTAAAAATAATAATAAAAAAATTTGCAAAAGTCACTTTTCCCATGTAAATTTTCATGCTCTTTTTGAATCTTATGTTAAATATTTATCCTAAATAATTTGCAGCAACATAAACCTGTTTTTGTTTTAATTCTCTAAATGGTCTATTTTTTATCGTGAGCTCATAATAACTATTATTCACGAACTCGAGAATAAGATTATAATTATTTCAGCAAATCATGGTGAAATCGACGGGACTGCGAAAATGTTTTTTTTAATAAAATTTCCATCAAAACAAATATTTTTGCATAATCAGATGCTATACTGAATACGGTACTCATGAAATCAAATATTGATTCAAGTTCCGTAATTGAATACGCCATTTTGGAATTTTTCGTTAAAAATTTTTCGATTATGACTGTAGATTCAAAAAGAGCAGGGAATTTTACACAATAAATGTGACTTTTTTATTATTATTTTTACATTTTCCTAGGTATGTAAAAAACAAATCGATACAAACATTTTCGTTTAAGAAGAAATGGTGTAAAAATTAGCTCTAGGAATTTTGTGGGGTTTTTGGATTTTTTCTTTACTTGTACCATGAGACCTTCGTGCTCAATTTCAAGATTCTAGGTCAATATAAAGTACCCTATAGGTGTTAATGTGTATGTCAGTGAGTTAGTCTGCCAGTATGAAAATTCACTTTGAAACGCCGTATCTTTTTATTGCATTGAGTTTGAAATTTAGATTTGTGGGATTATATGTTGCACACTTTAGTACTTGGTATTAATTTCAACTCGGTACCTCTAACCGTTACTGAGAAAATTGGTCTTGACGGACAGACAAACAAATAAACAGAGAGACGGACAACAAATTGATTCTATAAAGATTTACTTTTTCATTTCGAGGTACGGAACCCTAAAAAAAAAAAAAACTTAGTTTTTTATCAATTTATTTATTTTTAGTTACTGCCTGCAATATTTATACATATGAGGAAAGTATGACGAAAAATATCTCCGATTTGTTCATAAATAAAAACCATGGAACGATTGATGTTTATTTTTTGACATTAATGACCATAATATTATATTATAATGTAACTATCAACAATTTATGATATAAGTCCAATTTATTTCGATCTCCTTTGAAAATTATGGGGCATATTTTGTATATTCAGCTACAACGCTAAGATAGTTAGGGTTGATTCTGCGTACATATATACGACTGACATGGCACACCACCATCAAGATAGACACAAATTACATGGCAAAATCCATCCTCCGGTCAAATTCCCTCCTCGGCTGGGTGTGTGCTCGCGTGATTAGCATATCGCTTCCCTTCTAGAAAGTTTTGCGAGCGAAAAGTTAAAATCGCTTCGTCACAGACCACCCAGCCCAAGTGTCCCCCGGGGCCGCCCCGGCCGCCCCAATGCTTGGTCGGGGTTGTTTCCTGCCCAGAAATAGGCTGTATATTCTAGCACGTCTAAATGCCAAGTCAGAAGTAGTTTATCATGCCGTCGCTGGTGCGCTGCTGGCGGCTGGTCGGGGGCGACGATATCTATCGTTTGAGCGTCATCAAGAATAGCCCAAGGGCAGTTGGGGAGCGTTCAGAATCGCACATATGTCCCCCTAGCCCTTGACAGAGAGGGGTACTTTGCCTATGTTGCCTAGCCCCATTCCGCGTGTCCGGTTTTGGGGCTGCGTAACTCTTACTGAATTTATTCAAACATCTCGCAAAGGCACACCAAAGGTCGCCTGGCGGAGGCCTAAGGAACTAGACCATGGACCGATTCGGCCGGATCTCGGACACCATAGGACCAGGCCTGATGCATGAGACAGTCCGCCTCCGACGGCTGTGTAAACATCAGGAAAAAAGGGCCGGGAACGCATTTGATGTCGTCTCTAGCGAAGATAAATTGCTTTTTTGGATTTACCCCCAACCTGCGGGGGTACTGCTGGTCATTGTATAGCTCTGACTGGGGTTGGACAGGCTGTCCTTGATAGGAGCTGGACACACATATACAAACGCACACAAAAGAGGATGGCTCTGTGGCACTTGCATATAGGTGAAATTTAGAAGTTTTAAATTGATCTGACAGGAAGGACTGCTCCGCTTTAATTAATGATGGTAGTAAGCGCCCGGGTGGGTTCTGTAAGATATATATATTTTTTTTTTTTTACTTTCTTCTATAAGGGCGGGTTCGGAGCACCACACACGACGAGGCGGTGTCACACCCACACAAACTTTGTCCGACTTTGAGGACAATTACTGTCAGTCCAAGTTAGGTTGATTGCACGTAAGGACCGAGTGATTTAGGCATACACGTCGACGGGACGCCTTTGTTTAACTAGACGTATATTTTGGGGGTGACAGCACGATTTTTCCATACCTTACCATTTTTGATGTTGCCTGATTTTGACCTGTTCATGTTCACCAACAGCACGGGGAAACAGAAAATTCGTTAGGGTGATCCCCAGCATTGTGTAAAACACAGAAAGCCTGCTTAAGGGGAATTTAATTGGGACCAAGTGTGCAACCTTGCGCCTTCAACAAGAAATTTCTAATTATTGCCCCAGCGGAGATTTGTTCGCTTCCTTACACTGGTTAACGCAAGAAGGGCAATTGTGATTAAACGCGGCTAAACGTTGTGCTTGTAAAGGGCCACGAGGAATCCTAGCAAGCGACACAGGGGCGTAATTTTAATAAATTTTAATTTGAGTGTTCTCCTCTTAGTCGGTTCTGTTTCTGCTTAGTAAGGACGGAGATATTACATTTTTTGCTTTGTACAATTTTCGTAAGTATTTACGACACTTTTAGGGAGACGCCCATCTAATTAATTGCCAATTAGAATTTAGCCCAGAATGTAGCAGCACGAATTTAAACAAGCCATTTAGATAAGTATACACGGTCAAACATTTTGGACTAAATTGCTAATATCCTTCAAGAATAACGTGTTTTTCAATGTAGCTTAAATATAAAATACAACTATTTCGATTCATTAAATACGTTTTAAATTAATTTGAGACACATTTTATTACAAGAATTATTGTATCATATTAATTCCGAATATGAGGAATTTAAGTTTTAATTTTTTAACCATAAGAATAGAAAGTAATTTTTGTTAGAATTGAAATCTAATAAAATTTTAATAATTCCTAATATTTTAAGTATTGCATTGCAGTGGTAGATAGTGTCTGTCAGAAATATATTTTAATAAAGGCGAAAGTACGAAATTGTTTTCAATATTTTTAAAGTATTTTAATATAATTTTTGTTTTGGTATGTTCATACATGAATACAGAACATGTTAGGAAATATTCCAAAATTTTTGACTGTGAATATATAACATACTATTCGCTTTTCATAATAATCGAATGAAAGAAATTGTACGAGAAAAAAAAATCACATATAAGGTAAATTTTATTATAAAGCTGTGAGATGTGGAACTTAAAGCAAGTGTTTGAGAAGCAAAAAGATAAAATTCCAAGCAAAAATTTTACGGAAAATACTAATCGGAGTATAAATTCTAGTGGTTTCTCAAGAAAATGCCCCTTTTAGCGAGAGATATCCTGAAAATTCCTTTTTTATGTTTCAAGTTCAAGAGCTTTTGACTGATAATATTCCCTTTGGGATGTACCCTGATTTTATGCTTTCCTGAAAGGTCTTACATGTCAAAAGTTTTAGCAAGATGAGAACGATTTTGGGGTCAGGGAATTATTTTTTCATATAAAATTCACATATTTGTACTTAATAATTTATGGTCGATTTTATTGCGGTTCTGTGCTTTTGTTCACTAAGGACAAGACTTTGGGAGAAAGTTCTTAAGCAAAATAATTTGTTTCTTTCAAAAACGTAAAAGTAAAATTAAGTTTTTCCGCATTCCACAAAAAGCACCACAGTTTTTCTTTCAAAATATATAATGTTATTAATTTTGTGGAGATATGGTTTAAAATTTAATGCATATCCAGATTTATCAAAGCTTTTTCTAAACTGAATTGAAACTTTATAAATCACAAAACACACCAGCCAGCGAAAATTTCCGACCGATTTTAGGGTCAAAATTTAAAAGATACCACATTTTAATTATCGTAGAAAAATCGATGTGCTCAATTATATTCTATAATATAAATGAACATTCAAGCCTCGTTCCTCACTAATGTTTTATTGTTTTGAAGAATTTTCCTTACCTTTCCTCAAGAATTTTATTGCTGTTGCTCGAAGTTAGGCCGACGGACAAGAGTCCCTAAATATCTTTTTATACCATAAGCCAAAGTCCGAATTTTCTTTGCAATGTTTCCCAATTTAATCGAGGCTAGACCACATTTATTATCAGTTTGTGGCGTTTATCATAGGTAGTCCCGAGTCTGGCTTACAATCGGCTTTTTGTCCTGATTTATGATAGGACTGTAGAATGTATGTAAATACGTAGTCAATGTACATTAGTTATTAGATTTCTTACGTTCAAGGAAAACACCTAGATTTCTAATAATACTATATATGGAAGGTTGAATTTAATTCCATTTTGTGGATTTTCAGCTATGTTTTCTTTAAAGCGAAAATTAATGTAGCTTCACGGAACTAAACCTGAGCTCCGCAGCCGCAGTTTAAACATAATTTCCCCCTAATCTCTCAAATAATTTGCTTACACTGGCGAAAGGGCCAGTTTATGAAAACTCTTAACGGAATTTTCCTTTCTTCGCTGCTTCCAGACGAGAAGGGATTCTTTGTAACTACGCAAAGTCCCCACGGGGCGGGAGCGGGCGCTTCAGTGCGCGCTCATCGCAGCCAGAGCACGACGGCGAAATGGAATACGGTCGCATATAGATGACAATAGATATTAGATACTACCGACGAGCTGACACTTTCCCAATCATGGCAGGCACCTTGGATTCCTTAATCCCCCACTGCCGGCGGCATCATCATTGTCTCGTGAAATTTCATTCCCATCTCATTTCGCCCCTCCCCCACTCCCTCTAATCACTGTAATCCGGTTATGAAATGATTATTCTCAGGTTATAACGTCCTCTGTTCTGAAATAACGCGGAAAATGCGATAGCTGTCAGGCAATGCTCGGGCTGTGGGTGCACTGGGCGGGAGGGAATCGGTGCTATCCTGGAAAAGTACGTGGACCATGTAATTTGACGCTAAACTAAAAAAAAAAACAAAAAAATATACGGTGAAGGGGACAAAATGAAGAAGGTGGAAAAAAAAATCAGAGAGATTTTCCAGCATCGAAAAAGGTGAATAACCCGGAGGATATCCAATGGCATCACCCATGCTGGGCGCGTTTCGTTGGGAGGATGTTCCCTGTCCCGTAAAAAGTTTACAACCGAAACAGGAAAAATTCGCCCCAGGAGGATCAACACGCGGCCATCAGCGGGATTTCCAGATCCTGGCCCCAGGATGTGTTTAATTTTCCAATTGATGCCTCTATGCTTTCGGAGTGACTGTTGGAACCCGAATTTAAAATAACTCCGCTATGGCCGGATTACAGTCTTGTTAGGGCTTCTCAACGCCGACTATGACGGGCTTAATGCAAATATGTACGTAACACCCTCTCTAAAAAAAAATTCCAACAATTTTGGTCCTTTCTTGAACGGATTCACTTTAAAGCTATAAAATAAAAATACGGTTTGGCGAACTAAAACAAAATTCCTGAAGCAAAGTTTATTTATTTTTGAACTCGCGAACGAATTGAAAAAGGCGGGAATAGAATAATTGAATTCGTTTGTGAATGAATTCTGTTTTACTTTTTCTATTCGGTCGCAACTGAATTACTTGATCTTCCCCTTTTTCAATTCGCAAGCGATATTGGAATAAATAAAATTATTATTGCTAATTCTCATCAAGTTATCATAATTGGAAGGGAGAATATTTTTGAATTTTGTTCGTATTTTATGTAAAAATTACATAATCAGGTTTATTCATTTATACTAATTCAACGAATCAAATGGTAGTCTTCTGTAAAATTAAACTTTGGTGAATTATTTAATTTCTTAGTGATTCAATCAACCAGTTCAGCTAACAAAGCAGAGATGAACTATCAACGTTTTAAAGTATAAAATAATCCGCCGATTAAAAGTTATAAACGTAGATGCATATTTATGAAGAAGTAGCAACATATGACTACTAAACAAATTATATTACATCGAAATATCCAATAGTCTTAAAAATTAATTAAACTGATAACTATAATCTAGAAAAGACAGGCTTAAATTCCTCCCTACCGAAGAACATGTAAAAAGTCTTTTTAATTACAATAAACATCGGAAAATTGATTAAACTTGCTGTTTAATTTAATAAATAAAATTTTGTTGAATATTGATAAATTGACGTTAAGGGCAAAGAAATCTGTATGAAGTAGGGGAGGTGATTATTAATTTAATTTGTATAATTATTTTAATTTAAGTAAATTAATTTACACATTTATTTTAATATCCGTTTATCAAATTACGGTCATCCATGAAATGAAATTAAATTAATCTATTCATCGTTACAAGGGTCCTCAATTATATCAAAAGTGGTTATTATATAGGTTTAAATTATTAAATGACTTTATAAATTTTAACTGAATGAAATATTATTAATTATCATAGCTGAATATCACAAGTTTTCATAATTTTTTTAAACCATCAGCTTAGTCCAAGCTATAAACAGAAGAGGTACATGAGTATGGGACTGTTATTATCATTTGGGCATCATTTGATTGAGATTTATACGTACCACACGTCAGAAATGATATTATGATTGTCGAAAAATGACGATTAACACGTTGACGCTGGCCCAGTTTTTTGTATTTCACTTCATCGGGCGGCAGTTAATATCGCATTTTGCTTTATTTATTGCGCCTTGCACAAAATATTGTTTAGCAAAACTTCAAAAATGCAGTTTCCTTTTACTATACGATTATTAAGACACAATAGTTTTATTTATTATGTGTTACGCAAAGCTGATGTGAGCCACCGGTGGTACGCGAAAAAAAAAAAAGCACTTAAGCTGATGCGATTAATGGGCTTATAGAAAACATAGTTAGTTCTACAACTGTTGATTTGTAGAAGACTTAGATTCCTTAGGTTACAAGGATTATACTTAAATACGAATTCTGCTTTAAGAGATGGAGAGTCAATTCCGATTTAAGGGGGTAAATACAATTAGAAATCAAAAAATCGATTTTTTTTTGTTCCTCTAAAAAGTTAGGAAATTTCCCCTAGAATACGCTCCAAAAAGTTTCAGGTCGAAAATCGAACTCCTTATATAATTTTTCTTCATTTTTTGAGAACGCCTTTTTCACTGCATAGCAGGTATCGTAAGTATCATTTTTCGGTTTTCAAAACTTTAAACGCGTTTTTCTCAAGACAACATTTTTAAAATTGGCAACCACGATTACTCGAAAACTACTTGTCCAATTTAGCTGAAATTTTTAGGGTTTCTTCTTTATACCTTAGGCGTGTCTGTAAACCTAATTGTTTTGGAATTTTATGTTGCAAAATTGAATTATTAATGCAAAAATGGCTGAAAAAATAGTGAAAATTATCGATTTTTTACAAAAACTTCTACCAAACGCAGAATTATTATTTTTTTACTTTTTGAGGTTTACCGACAAATTACATGTATATTTAAGCCAAATTTTTTTTATGGGCTGTTACAGATCAATAACACGACGTCCAGAGTGATTGCCGTTTTTTTTTGTAGGTCAACTTCACGCCAGCGTGCAGCCGCCATTTTGTTTTCAAAAATTAAAAAAAAAAAAATGTTTACATTCCTCATTTATACCTTAACAAGTGTACAAAATTTTATAGTGATTGCATTAATCCTTCTTTGTGAAAAAAAATTATTTCTAATGCGCAATTTTTGCCCGTGTAATTGTATTTACCCCCTTAATTAATTTTTTGTTTTAGGAAATACCGAAACTTTTCAGTTAGTGCGGTTAAATCAGTTTTTATAGTCGAACCTTTTTTCAAAATAATTTTAAATACATCGAAAACATTTTCGGTTGAAATCGATTAGATACTACAAAAAATTGTGCTAATGTAATATTTGCGTGAGATACATTAAAATAGCAGTTCGGAATTTCCTATTATTTTGATGAATTTTCGTTTTCTAAATTAACTATAGCTTTACAGAAAATATTCTATTTCATTCATTCATTTCATCAAATATAGTTTAATATATGTACAGAGGCATATATATGGAGGGTAAATTAGGTTGGTTTGCAGCGAAGGTAGGAAGTAGTAAGGAAGTAGTAATTTTGCTCCATATAGGAGTAATATTATAAGGTAGACAACATTCCAATATATCAATATTACTCGTATTTAATCTTTTGCCGTGTAAATTGTTATATTAAATTTACTCTTTATAAAATTTCTTTATCCAATCGAGTAGTACAAGTACGGAATGCAAACCCTCTGGTAAATCCATATGTACATACATTCATTTATATCAATTTTACACATTGCTGCATCAATATTACACTTCGTTGGGAATTTGAAACGTTTAATGTTGGAATATTTTATGCCAACGTTTATCGTTGTAAAATTCCTCAATTATTTTTTAGAATTTAATTATTGTTGCAAATTGCGATTGAAAAGATAGCAATTTGCATTGTCAGTAACCATAAATTTTTTGCAGTGCAGATATTTTTAATGTAATTTATTTAAGCAGAATCACACAACTTTATAATAGTAGTATGCGATCGATTTTTCTCTATTAGGGAAAGAGAACTTCATCTACATTAGGAATATTGAGGCGATCTTGACTCGACTGAAATCGATAAATGTAATATAATCTCTAATATTAGAGTGCAGACTCCTCTTGCGACATTCTGCTTGGGTGGGCGGAGCCAGCAAAACCTCTAGCAGTGGTGTGAAATTAAATTAAACGCACTTACCAGCGCAACCGAGAGCCTTGCAATTAAGACATCTTTGATTGGCACTCTTCGCAAGCCCGGAGCTCCAATTACACACATCTCGTGCATAATTTCTATGCAAATAGTCGGCGCCTGGGTTTTATTTTTCGCCTGGGCGTGGAAGCAATTTTGCTAATTTGGAACGATGCACGATGCATTGAAATTGCATCGGATAGTTATCGATTCGTCCTGGATACGGCATGCCAGCCCCGGCCCGCCTAGAGGCCCTCTCATGCAGTTTTTATGCGTTTTTGAGCCGAATTTTCACTGAGTCGATTTATAAGTTCCGTTTAATGAGGCAGCCCCGAACGGCTTTCCAGTTAGCAAACAAAAGTTCGTAAATTATGAACTGCCTCGGACACTGTTCTAGGACTGTGCAATTTATGATGGATCGGCTTTAATCAAATTTTGCTGGGTATGTATTTTAGCTCTGTTCAATTCACGGCAGCAGTGGCGGATGCCATCAAAATCGATATTTTTCCATATTTTTCAATTTTATGGACAAAGGCTGGAAGCATGAACATTTCGACCTGCCTCAATGGAAACAATCAATCGTCCACTTATGCGTAAGCCTTTTTAATTCATCTCTGCCTCTGGTGACACCTGTCTGCACCTATTTTGCTTTTATGCACATTCATGCCGAATTGTGCTTGCGAAATGCCTGTAATGGTTTTAGTTTTCATAAATTTTTATTGTTACTACACAATTTTACAATAATTGATCAGATATAAAAATTCAAAGAGTGATTTACGCCAAATCCGGAAAGGTTAGGAATCATAAACGTTATTCTTCAAACCTAGCCAAATAAGTGCAGGTGACATTGAGCTCTTTTCATCGAATAAAGCCGACAGCGTCTGAGCCGGGTAAAAAAAATAATTCCGCTTAGACAGACCGACAAAGAGGGATTTGTCGATCAATTTAACCTGGTTAGCATGAATCTAATTGACTTTAATTAAATTTAGTTTCACTTCAAATTCAAATTATTCCCGGAGGTGCATCCACTGCTCCCCAGCCGCACACTTGAGTAGACGAGAGGCACACAAAGTGAGCCAGCCCCATTGAAAATATGGAAATGCACATAATGTCGTGAGCTGGAATTTAATCAAATTCGTTAGTTCCGAATTTGGCTCAAGTACCCATTAAACTCAAGCTTAACCTGACGAATAATTAATTTGCTTATTTTATGAATATGAAATCAAATTGTTTACCAGTGGTCGCAGGGTCGCGCCACTGGATTATGCGGGGGGATTGCGCAGATTTATGCAAACCGAACAATGATGAAGTTGGATAGGACTTTTTGATATTTTCTAGATTAGTCAAATATCTGACAATATGTAGACATATGAATTGTTTCATTTATTCATGTATGTTGCAAAAATTCCACAAATTTATTCAATAGCAAAGAATTTAGGCTAGTCTAAAATTAATCGATACGATAGGTATCACAATTTTTTATTATAAATGAAGTGAGAATGGAAAACTATAGCTCCATTTCTAATTTATAGTTTATTTGAATAAATATCTTGACATTTTTCCATTTTATTGCAATAACGATGTATAAAAAAATAAATAAATTTGAAAGGGCAAAATTGGATGAAATTAGCTTATACTAATATCTGATCAAAATAGACCAATATCTATCTTATACTAACAGGTATGTTACAATAATCTGTGCCAGCTTTTGATATTATACATTTAAATTAATTATAATTAGGTAAAAAACGTACAGCTACATATCGTCGTTGCGCGTGCAATACCGCGAAAGAGCAGTTTAAAAATACCGCGTAACAGCAAAAAGCGCAAAATTGAAATATTGCGCCTACGCATTCTTAACATAGTTTCGCTCCTTATAGATCTCACAGAATTTAAATTAGCCTATAAAAAACCTCATTTTTGACATAAAAAAATTCAATTCTATATTAAAATTCATCTCAAACCCGCGTATCTGCTAATTCTAAACTACTTTTTCTGTAATTTGTTGTAACAAAACCGCGTAAGTGACATTAAACAGAATCTAAGCAAGTTATTAAAGTGATTTTATATGGAATCTAAGCAAGTTATTAGTAAGCTAACGTTATTTTCCTATAAAATAGGTCGCAAAGAAGTAGCCTTAGAGTTCAGTCCATAAAATATAGTTAAATGGCTAAGATATTAAGTTTTTTCTTCCTCCTGTAAAATCGTGAAAACTCAGATACGCGGTATTTACAAACTGCTCTTTCACGGTATTGCACGCGCAACGACGATATTAAACCTGTCAAAAATATATACAAAATCATAAAGAAACAGCTTAAATGTTTATAAAATGAAAAACATTACAAATCATCAAATCAATATCATTTTTGTACAATTTTTTCAGTAGATTAAGGATTCGAAAACGAAAATTGTCTTTACTACACTTTGATCTTATCCATAAGGCCGAGAAGCCCCAAATTATTAGAGACCTACAGTTTACATCAGAAACAATGTACAAATATTTCAATATGTAGAAAATTAAAATAAATTCAAACAGGACTCAAGCAATTTTCTTTACTTGTAGAAGAAAATAGATCTATTCTATTTAACCCAAAAGAATCTGCCGGTAGGCTCCTAATTTAGTTTGTTGTCTGAATAATTTCAAAAGTAATGTTGACAAATACATTTGCACAACACTTGAAAACATTAATAACTTAATAAAATCGCTTTACGTGTTCAGAATTCGAAATGTTTAATTGAGGAAAATAAAGTAATCATATATTATAACTTGTTTTTAAAGCTATTTTGTCATTTGGTACTCCTGTTTGGAGTGATTACGCAAAAATCAAACAAGATTTTAAAAATGATTTTGAATCTATCGTGGTTTTTTCTTTCTTCACTCATCGTCTACATTGTAAAACCAGTGCCGATCTTATTTCAATTGAAATTTGTAAATTACACAACTTTCTATAAAATCGTCTCAAATTGAGTAATGGTATGATTTCAAACTTGTTTTCCGAAATATTAGAACCTCTTATTTTTTAAATGAATAAGTGTAATATTTAAAATAATTTGTGGGAATTAGGAAGAGTATTTTAAGCATAAATTAAATACTTCTCACTCAACGTCCAATTACATCCCAGATTTTAAAGAACTCTGATTCTAATCACTGTATCTATTTTATGAATTCTTGTTGTACATTTTATGCTATTAATACACTAAAACTAAATAAATATTCTATCACATCACGTTGGCGGGACTCATGATCAATTTTGAAAATTTGTTAAAAAATTACGAAACTTAGTAAAATATCAAAATGATGACAGAATGAAATTTTAGATCTAAGCTATATATCTATAAAGTGTAATTTAACTACAACTCTTAGCTATTTACGAAAATACTCGAAAATACAGTTTTGGTCTTAATTCAATATCTTTTGTACTTTTATAAAGAAAAGTGAATTTCGCGGAATGTTTTGTAGAAGTTGTTATGGTTGATATGTTGTTAGTGTTTTCAGTTAATAGCTGGGGCATTTCACGTAAAGCGGACAGGGAAAAAAAGGTGAGGTTCTGAAAATCGACCACATTCGGCCTATTTGTACTTCTAGTAGGTATGAATGTGCACGCAAAATATTTTTTTTGTATAGTGTATATTTACCAAGTTATAGGTTTCTAAAGAATGGTCGTTGATTGGTACAACAATTTATTGAAAGTACTTTTTCGAATATAACAAATTTACTATAAAATATTTAACATAGCGATACATGTTAAAAATATACTGTTCTTTTTGACAGTAAAAAAAATATTGAAAAATTATTTTTTTTCATATCTAAAACCGGAAGTAAACTTTTCAAACCAGAATTAAAGTCACTTCGACCATTTTTTTTTCTTTTTTTTTCTTTCAAAATATAGCTTAAAGAATAATAAAAGTACACTAGAAAATTTAAAATGGGATCTCTATTAGTTTAGGAGTTACATTGAATAATATACACCCGCGTCGCAAAGGGCGTGAATTCTTGCTACGTGGGTGGATATTATTCAATGTAACTCCTAAACTAATAGAGATCCCATTTTAAATTTTCTAGTGTACTTTTATTATTCTTTAAGCTATATTTTGAAAGAAAAAAAAAGAAAAAAAAAATGGTCGAAGTGACTTTAATTCTGGTTTGAAAAGTTTACTTCCGGTTTTAGATATGAAATAAAATAATTTTTCAATATTTTTTTTACTGTCAAAAAGAACAGTATATTTTTAACATGTATCGCTATGTTAAATATTTTATAGTAAATTTGTTATATTCGAAAAAGTACTTTCAATAAATTGTAGTACCAATCAACGACCATTCTTTAGAAACCTATAACTTGGTAAATATACACTATATACAAAAAAAATATTTTGCGTACACATTCATACCTACTAGAAGTACAAATAGGCCGAATGTGGTAGATTTTCAGAACCTCACTTTTTTTTCCCTGTCCGCTTCACGTGAAATGCCCCAGCTTAAGGTTCAAAATTCATTTAAGCCAAAACACAAACAACATTACTCTATTTTTTTTTTTTTTTTTCTATTCTAATTTCTAAAAATGTCCAAAATATCGCTTATTGTTTTTCAGATTCGTATTTAGCACCTTAAATAATATCAAAAGCAGTTACTAAAATTAAAAAACCTTTTGATTATCCAAATTTTGCAGACTTGTTATTATTATTATAATACCATTAAATATACAGATTGTACCTCTTTTATATCAATATACATTTTCGATTGAAATGTTATGCTTTCAAAATTTCACTAAGATTTCGCATTACGGTCCACTGTGTGCCGATGATCTAAATTCCAAACATGCCAAAATAACAACCTTTCACTTATCATTTTAGACTTAATCGTCGAAAATTCAGGTACATATGTAGTGCTGGTCAAGAAATTTCTATTGCCACCGAAATTGCATCTTAGGTGCCACTTATAAGTGCCTCTGTATCACCTGGGTACCTCCGAATGCTTTCAATTACCCGCGAAGATCGGTTCATTACCCGTAGCAAACAACAACAGCAACAGCATCAACAATGATGGAGCTGAAAGTTGCCCAACGCGTCCAATTATTCCATGACTGGATCGGTCAATTAAATTGTTTGATACAAAAACGATGCCCCGTCGGAACTATTTATTAAAACGAAATTTGGCACTGAAAGGTATGAGCAAAACCGTAATTAGTCGCAGCGGTGGGATCCGCTCGATCATGTGTTACCCATCGCGGCATTTCCATAGATTGCTGGTATAGGAAAAAATTTAAAAAAGATAGAAAAAAAAAAAAAAAACGTGTAATAGGTCCATAATCGATCATCCGAGTTATGCAACAGAACGGCCACGGCCTTACCCCCCTCGGTTAGTAATCACTTTGAGGCTGGCTTCGGCCTTTGTGTTTTCGTCTTTTTTGCGCCACCTAGACCTGCCGGCGATCACTAGTTTGATTTCAATCTTTAAAAAAATATTCCGTGGGCTACGGTGCGAAGCGATCACCTGTTGGGGCCCCATCGCCTCGAGCCATTCATCATAAATCACAGCCCGAAGGGAGGAATGTCTCACCTTTGGCACTCAGGTGGTATCACTGCAGTGAGGCGCGTTTCAGCATTTTCGAGCGGATCAGCCGCGAGATGAGGAGTCTATCAGAGTTCGTTTGATCTTCATCGATCAATCTGATTTCTGGTTGATTGCGCAGTGATAAGCACTAGCGGCACGGCCGGCGCGGGCGGTGCACGGGCATGTGTCTGGGGAGGCTTTGTCTTCAATTCGAACAGGTCGGACGGACCCGGCCAGAGCACGCGGGTCGTTGAACGAGCCGCGCTGCTGCAGCACCACCACAGGCTCCCATGCTGCGCTGACTATTAGCATATCTTCGGCGTATTTATTCATCTGCGGAGTGGCGGGTTACAATAAATTCGCTAAATGATAATCCGCAGGCACAAACTGCATTCTGATTGAAATAAATTGCATCAGTGGGCAGGCAGGAAGCGCAGCGAACCACAATTCGGGCTCTAAACGATCGCACGAATTATGGCCTCATTGCTGCTAGGCTGCTTTGCTCCGTTCCACAGTCGTTATCCCCTTTTGATCGCCTTGGCGCTCCGCAATTCCTGTCGGTTTATGATCTCTTTATAGGAATCGCCCACGTGCTGGAGCGCCTCCGGTATACTTTATGGCCTCCTCTGGAGTAAATTCGCGCGGGTAACTGCTACGTCAGGACGCTCGGTGCGGGCAATTGCCAGGGCTACGGTGACAAACTCCTCAAAGGGAAGAATTGAGTCATCAGAGTTTATATGACTTTGATGGTTATGAGTTATGCTGCTTTTATTGTGTTTTGACAATGTTTCAAAGCATCCAGTTCTTACGACTTATCTCAATTTATGTAACTTTTAACGACCAACTTAAAGCTCATTGGGTGGTTGCAAATATCCACCATATAAGGCTAATTATATGTGTAATTACATAGGCTCATATAAGAAATACACAAACTTTATTTGAATCGGTGCAATATACATAGTTTGCTTGTAATCTGCTCCTGGAAATAATAATAATATTCATTTGTACAACGAATTTCATTAGAATACGTTTTCATTGTATCACAAATATCTGTTTATGCAAATCTCAGTCCGTTCTAAGTTCTTTTAGTGACAGTACAAATTACTCAGAATTTCTTTGAATAAAAATTGCTTAATTTGCAAAATTTTCCCAATAGGGTAAAAAGTATACAAAGTTTGCATTTTCTATATTTTTATTTTTTCTTTCTTGTATAATTCCGTATTTAATATTTTTTAATATTATTTTTTGTATGTTTCTTTTCTCATTATTCCTAATTCCTCCTAAAAATTTTGATAAAATAATATAACATACAATTTTGTGAAAATTGGCAGAATAGAAGTGTTAATTTTTGTTTCTATAAAAGTTACATTCTGCTTCTTTGCAAATATGTATGTGCGTACATATTTTGATTTACAATATTTGTCTTGTTGTGAACTTTATACAAAAACATATTACAGTTTTTATTTGAAATAAGCAACAGTCACTCCCAGAGAGTTAGCACCATATGATTCAATTAATTTTATCTTAGTAGGCACAATCAATTTAATTTATAAGATTAAAAATAAAATAAGTTTCAGTTGAAGAATATAATTTAAAAAGAAAATATTTTGAGATTTCGTTCACAATTAATGCATATTCGAAATATATACATACTTGCATATTAACCACTCAGAGCAACAACAAAGAATAACAATGACCTAGCAATGCTTAACAGAAATCATCATTACCTAGCATTACTAGTATTTCTAAGCAATGTCAGGCAATGTTGAGCACAGTCAGGTAGTGCTAAATAATGATTCTAAAGTACGGTATTGGTGAAGTGCCTCGTACTTACATACTATTTACTTGGTAATGGTAAATAAATTTGTTGAAGCACCAATAACAGTAATGGTACTGGTAATTTGTATTGATTGCATTACTTGTACTGGTATTTGTAATGATAATTATTGCAGTACTTTTTTCACAGCTGTAGCACTTGGCTACCTACAACTGAATGACTCTGTGTTTGTTACCGGAACACTCCGGTGTTGAAGGAAAGGAGGTTGCTGATGGGCTAGAGAAGGTTCATCATCTTGGTACCAGGGAAGGATAATGGACTAGGAGCGAACAGTTTACATATGTACATATATACTGGGAACATTTTCCTGGAATCCGTCAGGCTAAAGAGCTGAAATCAACAATTTGAAAGAACAAGATCTCAGATTGTTAGCAGGCCACTTGTCTGGTTATCATGAATTAAGGTATCACCCACATAACATAGGTTTGTCAAATGAGACGGAATGTCGTCTGTATCTTGAAGACGATGAAACTACACCACATATCTTATGTGCTTGTTCTGCTTTAGTACGGCTAAGAAGAAAGATTTCCAATTTGGAGTTTTTGAACTCAGCTGACGTTCGTTCCACTTGTGTTAAAGATTTTTTGGCGTTCTTTAACGTAGGAGATCGTCTTCTACTTTACAAGGGTACAAAAGACCTTTCGTCTGTCCCGGTTGTCGAGTCGATTCAAAAACGACTTTCAGAATAGTCTAACCCCCTTCCTTTTTATATAAATTTTTTTGCGAAAACGTTTTGATGTTCAAGGTCTGATACCTGTCGTAATAACTGTAATGTGTGGCAGGAACTTTGAAAAAAAAAAAAAAACAGTTACTTTGAAAAGGTTCTAATCATTTAACCCTTGCAATTTTTTAAATTGAAAATCTCAAAATCAAATCAGATATCTTTCACCCGTTAGGAAAATCACTTTGACCCTGTTGTTAAAACAGTTTTAGTCCACAAAAGCCACATTGGAGAAGGAAAGGGGATTATTTAGTATTACGGGGTCCTGGCCTTGCAACAACAGCTATCGCATTTCACCTTGGGCTATCGTTAAACTGGAAAAAAAAACCGAATCGTTATATAGCGACTCGGTAACTTTCTAAGCCAAGGCAAAACTACTCGCTGGTAAAAATCGAATTCGCTCCGCTTTTTCAGGCAGCGAATCAAAGCGAAAAACGTAAAGGGCCGCACTTCTCCGCACAATGAGCTAGAAAACAAATAGCACAATCATAATCTATATAAAGGGAAAAATGTGCGCCATATGAAAAAATATGAATTCTAATTACTCACGGCCGGGGTGGCTTGAGCTGGCGGTGGTGCTTTTTCGCTTTGTAAAAAATATATATATTTATATTTATATATATGTATGTATGCATGTAAAAACGGAGAAAAATGTAGACTTTCTCTGTGCTATGCCACAAAGGGAGGCACTTCTTTGACAAGCCATGGGAATAAAAAGCCTCGACAAAAATTTCACAGGAGCTTTGAGCACCCGCGGACGGGCTCCCCCATGTGAAAGGGAATCAACACCCGCCGCCCATGGTGAGCTACAGGAAGGCAGTAGCGTAGCATAGCGGCAAACTACCAGACTAATTATGATAATGGACTGATATCAGTCCTAATGTGCTCCCGTGCATGCGGTAAGGCTCGGCTGCCGGGCTGCCAAGGGCCCCTTGCGAACAGATCCTCGTAACCAGCGCACTTCGGTTTTCATATTCATTCCCTTAAATCAATTTATTACATTTGCAGTTACGCTGGGAGGAGCGCGGGGGTGGCCGGGCCCTGTGAAGGGCTGCATTACAGTACAGGGCCCAGTCGAACCTATAATATACGAGTATATGTACATTTGTTGCCAGTATCGGTGGCTAGGTCTGGTCGGCATCATTAAAAGGGCCGATAATCATAGCGCCAAGGTAAATGGCAAACACATTTTAGCTGATTAGGAAGCGAATTGAAAGTTAAAGGGATTTTTCATGGTTCGCCCCGGAAATGTCCACCCTTCAGTGGAAACGCCTTATTTGCTGAAACAAAGGAAAACAATCAGGGAAAATGCGGGCTCGAGCATAAATAGGATCAAGCGTGGAGTCAAATATATCAAGAAGGTCCTTCCATTTAAATTGGCGCCATAAATTATCCCTCCGAATGACAGAGCTTTCTCGATACAGTCACCCTCTAACCCTTTTTTCCGCTGGGAGCCTACTGATTTACCGCTGCCAGCACCCACATCGCTCCGTCGCACCGCCCCTTCCCGCCCTATAAGAGTCCATAGCCCCAAAACAGGGGACGGGCAGAGGGCGAAGGGGACCCAAGAAAAGTGCTTCTTCTTCTTCTTCTTTTTTCACTACCCCGAGCTTCCTGTCCCCCGCAACTTTTGCCCACTTCATTTTCCTTGTTATAATGATTTTGTGCGAAAGATTCCGGAAATCGGAAACAGTCCTAAAAGGGAAAAAGAATGGCTGCGAACCCTTTTCCCACATCAAGTCCTGTTTATGTATGGTGATCATGGAGCGCTGTAAATTTCCTAACTGACCTGTGTCCATTTGCCGATAATTCGATTTTGTCCAAACCCCTTCGTCTCTTCGCCCCGCATCGGGCCCTTTCTCCCTTCCCTTGCCCTCGAGCCAGCTGGCTTTACAGATTAACGATTCGAAAAAGGAACTCCAAAAAATAAATGTTTATATAAAAGGCTAGAAAATCGAGATTTGGACGCTAGCTCCGGTGTAATGGTGGCTGGCAATTTATAGGTGTGCCCGAGCGGAGGGGGTGAGACTGTTTTTACTTTTTAGGTGCTTCTTGTCGGACGTGAGCAGTTTATGGGAGTGGCTGAAGGGCTCCTTTTTTCTACTACCCCCCCTACCAAAGCGAATTGTGGCTGTTCATTTTTGATTGTTCAAGTATTTTATGCTGAAACCTATCTACTCGAAAGGGTATCGATTGTAATCAAGGGCTTATAGAATTTAAATTTTAGCTAAATTCTGAAAGGTGCTAGTTATCTACATATAAATGATCCATTATTTTTGGAAGTGGTATAAGTTTATTTTTATGCTATAATTTAACTGGAGAAGTAAATGTCTTATAACGCAATCTATGAACGTAAGATGCAACTTGTTTGCAGACTTTTTTTAACTTATTTACACGTCATATGGCAATTATTTTAATCCTACGCCTAATGCTAATAGTGCGACGGCAGTTCCCAATTTAGGACCTTTTACCCTTAACTCTAGATAACTAAACTTTCGTCTAATAGACTACCGATTCCTGACAGTTTTGTGATTTCGAGATATTCCCGTAGCCATCACACAACCTCCTTCGTATTACCTTCATAACTATATTGCCAAATTAACACCTGAAGGTAATAAGCGTGATTGTATATTTTTTACTTAATAAAAGTATGTCAAACGAAATCAAAATTTGTATTTTCAGTCCATCTAAGACAAGCAGAAATATAAACTACGAGGCTATCTGTAGAGAGTACACTTTTAACATCTGGCAAGATTGCAAAGGTTCATTTTTAGTATTTTTCTATTTTTTAATTAAAATATTTATATTAATACTTCTCATAAGTTATACTTATTTGTATGAAATAAAAAAGAAAATATAAAAATGTCATACTTTTAATTCGTAGTCTATGCGACTAATGATTAGTTACAGAGTTATAGAGTAACACTTATTTAAGTTTAGTTATCTAGGGTTAATATTTAACAAGTTTACATGCAGATTTGAAAGATCGAGTCGAAATTAGGTTGAGTTTTCCAAATCTGCTTATATGAGCCGCCAGAGTTCAGTGGTCTTAGTAGTTTCCTCATGCTCCGAAACATTTTAATAACTCAAACTTCAGTATTCAAACTAAAAGAAAACAAATTACCGCGGCAATGAAGAGCTGTCAACTCAAATTCTCGACCTGCGTTTACATGTCATCCATATTCGAAATTTCAACTCAACCCAGCTTGCAAAGCGGAGTCGAGTCAAACTCGGGTTCAACGTAGGTTCAACTCTGCATAAAAACGAGTTAATTGATGAGGTTGAATGCGCTCTAAAATCCTTAAGCGATGAGACGTTTTACGGTCCTGACTTGATTCCGAATTTCTAATAAATTGCTCTTCTATACTTGCTACTATTTTGCTAATATTTTGAAATGTGTCTTTAAGCTCAGGCATTTTTATTAAAGCATGGAAGTTTTCATTTATTACTCTCTTACATAAAGCTGGTTATTATTTCAAGAGATGGGAAAATTTTTCGAGTTAAATAGTTTTCGATTTATGGAGATTTTCAGTAGAAAACAAAAGGAAATGAGAAAATTCGAATTCTACAAATTCGATTTACAGAGGTATCATATTCACATGTTGCTTTTTCGAGATATAGAGTCCACTGAATTAGTATTCGATTTATAGAGTGTGATATATATTAATACATAGTACATAATAATACATTGTAGGAAAATCATATTTAGTTCAAGTTATAGAGTCTAAATAATTCGAGCAATAGAATTTTGTGTGTATCAGCGAAAGGAAATCGTTGCTAATTTGTTTGAGAGAATTTCAAGATAACGAAGTTCGAGTTATAGACGTTCTGCTATATATATTTTTTCTTCACTGAATATATATTTCAATCTCCAATCTTTTGTAATTTACATACATATATAGAAAAGCATTTTTACATAATTTTATTAAGGATTCATTATTACGATTGAAGATTTGTAATTTTTATTCAAAAACTGATTTTATTTACAGAAAACTTTAAATCTTAAAACGGTTCTCAAATTGCTGACATTGTTTCACGATTTATCTATGTACAAATGTAATTTCACCTCTCTTAATTGTTACGCTTATTATGCTGGGCCACACTAATGGCAATCGTCAATCCCTATCAACGACATTAAAAACGGCAATAAAAATAACGTGATAGCGAGATGGCCACACTATAAATTCAACGTGATAATGAAATGGTCGCAATACAAATTCGACGTCAATGTCCATCATCGCCAATAAAAATGGCATTAAATATGACGTTTAAGTTTGTTGCCGACACAGAAGAGGGACGTTGAAGCACTGTATTTTATGAGTGAACGTTTTTATTATATAAATTTATTTTATCATTATTGCACCAAGAAAAAACAAACAAAAAGACAAAGAAAAAGAAGATGGAAACGGCAAAACTTGTTTTATTCGGCGCCAAGGATCATTTTGAGAACCACGATTTTGTAACCTTTTTTCGCGGACCTCATAAACATTAACACTTTTTCATTTGACCAATTCATAGCCATAGAATATTTAACCGTAGTTATCATCGATAATCTGTCACGATTGTCCTTTACTCCGGTCTGAAAACAAATTCGGCGCACAATGAACAAACGTCAGTGTGGCCACACAAGTAGTAATTATCGCGTTAAATCTCTTTGAAGTGCCAGAAAAGACCGCCGCCCTAGTTATCGCCTAACGTCAAATGGCATTAAAAATGACGTTGAAAAATTATAGCCTTGATTCGTGGCTACACTTACGTTTAACGTCCATTAACGCGATAATCAACGGCGTTTGCCGTTAGTGTGGTCCCAGCATTAGGAGTACGCACATTTGAGATTTATTGTGCGATCAATATAAACTCATATTTTTGTCCGAGTGCATTAAGTTTGGTTAACACAGTAATCAACTAGAAATTATTACTTCTGTCCCAATTAAATCAAGTAGGATTAATTGTGCCAATCAAATATAGCCAGTTTGGATATTTGGCAATTAAGCCAGATGGGATGTTTTCAAAAATTTTAACAGGTTTTAACAGTTATGAAAATTGCACCTAAAATGAGTGCCCAATTACGTTACGGCGTGCCAATTTTCACCTCGTAAAAAAACCCGCAACTCATCCCTCCACAAAAGGCGAATGAATTTGAGAAAAAAGCATGAATATTAAGTCCTCACTCGTCCCGGCCGTGCATTGGTCGGATGGTTAGAAACCAAAAAGAACCGGCCAAGTGCAATTTAAACGGTTGACCTCTTGGCCCCGACAATTAACTGCAGTTCTTTGTCCGTCCTAATCGCATCCGAAAAATCTCCATTCATTCCATTAGAGGAGCCTTTTCCAGCTCATTCCTGGGCAATTTTGCCTGCTTCCCAGGAACGGCCGGGGTCACCGTGCACGCCGAGGAGCCCCAATATGCTGCTGCACATTGGCTGACCGGCTGGGACTCCTGGGCCTCCTGGAGCCCGCATTGGCCGGCGTAATGCGCCGCACTTTCTTGGCCAGCAAACTCTTGCAACACCTGAGCGACTATCTCGATGGTATCTCGTTAATTGGCAATTTTTATGATTAATTCCTCCCTAAGTGGCGGAGCCATTTGGTCAGCGCAGTCTGCTGGCCCTGTGCAAACAACGGCCGTGGAAAAAAATGAGGAAAAAAAAATATATGAAGTGAAATTAATAAAAAAGAAAAATTCCTGGCTTTTCCCTGCAAATCGAAAGAATGCAAGTCATAGCGCTCTGCTGTGACGGGATTGTGAAGGAGTTGGTTCGACGGTGCAGTTCGCGGTTCGCTGGAAATCGTGGAAATTGCCACCGGCTCATTCCGACCGTATGATAATTAGTCATGTTTGCATAAAATTGCTTAAACTGCGGGATCAGATCATAATCGGTCTGCAGAGGAAGTGAATATTTGCGTCAAACTGGCCGGGCTGCAGGCAGCTCAACTCCCTCTGTAGTCGGCGATAGTTAGGCAATTTAGTCGGCTCGAATTACCCTGTTTACTTTTGGCATAGTGCCACGGGCGGTTGTCGTGTTGAGAACATACAACTGATAATAATCGAGAGCAATCGCGCTGAAGTATTTTTTGAACAAAAAATTTGTAAACAAAGCCAAGAAATCTAGAAGTCGAAAAGGAAATCGCTTCTGATTTATTGTTTCATCAAAATGAACCGCCGTATTTTTTCCCATTCGAAGAAAAGTGTATTTAACAATCGCAGTAACATAACATGAATAGAATTTTCTTACCTTCGGGTTTTTTTAATAGTTTTGGGATTCAATCCTTATTGTGAAAAAAATTCTTTGATCTTTGATAAAATTCTTTTAATCTTAAAATTTTCTGCTCCTATTAATTAAATAATTATTAAAATGTATAAAAGAGATCTGATTAAGTTCAAAATTTAAAATAGCGAACTGTAAGTGATTTGATTTTAGTTCTCTAGGTTATTTATAATTTTATTTTTAAATCATCTATATATTAATACATGAACATCGAAAATTGTAGTGCTTTTGTTTAGTATTTATTATAAAAGGAGGGGAATGAAACTTATATCATTCGAATGGTACTATGTCATAGACGTGCAGAAAAAAACAAAAACAAAAATTCATTTGTTACGTTGCCGTTAAGGATTATTACAAAAAAAAAAAACTTATACAAACAAGGTAAGAATTAAGAATTTGCGTCCAAATAAATTCGAATTAATTATGTGAAAAACAAGTTTTTTTTTCGAATTTTTGAAATATTATTAATTTAGTTCGATTATCGAAAATATATGCACATTTATTTTCGATAATTGAACTAGATTATTAATCAGTTTTGAAGTTCTTAAAAATTTTCATTTTAAAATGCTTTTTAGTTTAGTTTTATATTCTTTTAGTTTTACTAACTCGCCTGATTTTTGGTACATCACATCATCCATTATTATTAATTAACCAAAATAACTAGCCTGTTGCTTTTATCTTACTTACTTTTCGAACTAATAAATGAAAGCAAATTATAATTTCAAATTAAAAATAAAAGATTTGTTTTTGATTATATCTGTTTTTTCGAATTATATTTAATGCACTACTTTACAAGTTTTTATACCTGTAGAAAATGTATAGTATTTAACCTGTTATTATTAATATTCTCTTATTTCGAAAGAAATTAATAATAAAATTCCTTCATTTTCGAGAAAGTTAGTTTTAAAATTGGAAAAACAACAAATATTTTAGCCACTTATGGAAAATTTGAACAAGTTGGAGCTCGAAACATATTTCAAGTTAAATAAGTGTTAAAAAGGGGAGAGCTAGTCTACTGTAACGTCTTATTGTTTGAAAAAAATGCAAAATAATTTTTAATAGAATATTTCGCTCGGGAACCATGCAAATCAGTTTCTTTTTAATATTTAATAAAAATAATAATTATAATATATAATTAAATCTCGCTTTGTTTTCTATGCTTTAATAAACTTTTCACTTAAAAAAATAACATAAGCGACAAATAGTACACACATACTAAAATAAATGTTCCTCTCTATTTTATATTTATATAAGATTTTAATTTAATCTGTGAAATGAGAGAGTGGTTGAATTTTGTGGAAATGCTGAAATACATATTTCGTATTTATTTATTTATTTATTTATTTATCATAACAGGTGGTGATCTCAAATTAGGCACCTGCACTAAAGGAAACGCACTCGGACAACATAGGTCCATACATGTTACGTTATTTGTATTTTGAAGTATTTTTACTAAGTTTTAAGTCAATAGAATTATTATACACATAATGTTTCTCGATATTAACTTTGAACCCCCTTATGACTCCTTTAGGTGGTGAATTTTCAAAAATCCCTTTTAAGTGAGTCTCTACAATAATATTTATAATACGTATAATAAAAATACTGAACAAATTTCATAGTTATAGTTTCAGCGATTTCGGCTCAGGAATCAGCCATTCAGAACATAAATTCTTTATATATAAAGATTGTGTGACGTCACATAGGGGAGGGGGGAATTTAAAATGTGACAAAGTGTTACTAAATTTGTGTGATGTAACATATGGGTATGATATAAATTATTAACTATCAATTCTAGCGTACTTTCAGTTAAGTAACGTCCTGATAATTGAATTGTAAATGCTGTCTAGATGATATGCCCCTAATTAAGACGTCACCAGGGGCATTTCGGGCAACGAACGAGCACCTTTCCTTCTGTTAAGGACCATAAAAGTCAGCCCACTTGAACATTTGAATCCCCGGAGCCAATTGCGATGGACTCAACTGCCGACGATAGACTTTCGAGAAGCGCTTAAGCCGCATTAGCCTCAGTTTATCCCTCGCAAATTGGATGCCAATAAAAATCACCGACAATCGCACAGCTGAAAATTGAAAATCATCGAAACACATAAATAAGCCGACGAGACAAGTCCCGACATGGGACATGACTTAAATGGCTACGAATTACCTGGAAGACCATCAGTAGTGGGCTGCAGGCAAAACAATCACCGGCGACAGGCTGACACGGGAAAGGACCGATGAACGATGACTCGGGGCTCCTACAGGCTCCTAGGCTGGGACTGGGACCGGGATGGAGATTCAATTCCACGTACGAGAAACGAGGAGAACTGAGGAACTCCATGAAACACGTGGGTGTTGCTAGATCTAAAGACGGATGAGGTGGGTGAGTTTAGATCTAGGCCTACCACAGCAATGGGTTTATTGTCCCCCAATTGAACGCATTCAGATTTATCCGATCTACTTCGAATATTGACCAACATAAGCACGCCTGTGAGATTGCCTTGCATGGAACATGCAAATGAACTTTTATGGCCAAATCGTAAGGTAAAAAATCGCATTAAATTGAGCCCTGGATAAAATTTCTGGCGAGTAAAGTAAATTGCCGGCAATTGTAGTTATCCACGGAACCACGGCTCTATCTCCTTTGAGAACTCATCGTAAAACCTTAATGGCCCTTACCAGCTGTCCAGGCAAATGATTGGCCATGTGCAATGCCTCTTCCGGCGAGCTATTTTTCTTAAAATGGAATGCGTGGTCATTCGGCAATAAACGTATTTTTAAAGGTACTCGCGTAGATTGGCCATCGAGGCTTCATAAATAACTATCTGATCTGAAGTTATTCCTGTACAAGAATTGCATTCATAAAATTATTATTGGGTCGTTCTTTTTAAATCCACAACATTAGATGCACTCCCTATCCAATGAACTGGGTAAACCTTATTATGCATGAAAAACTTTACATCACCATTAAACAGCAGTATTGATAGGGCTGGCTGGCGTCTGTTAATTTAGTAAAAATATTTGGTCTTCTGATATGAACAACGAAATGGGATTTAAATCTAAACTATCTAGACATTAAAAGATGACTTCGAAACGTAACATATTTGTCTTATCTTTTGTTTTTTGGCCAATTATATGTAATAGACTTTATTAGGAGCTGGTTTAAATATTTATATTACCCATATGTTTTAAAGTCTTTGTAAATTGGACAAGTAAGACTCGTTTTAGAATATTCTAATGTAGTAATGTAATTTTTTTTTTTCATTCAATTAGATCCTTCATTCATTCAACTATTTTAATATCAATTTTACTAGAACAAATTTGTTAAGTTTTAAACAGGAATCATTGCAATTTAACTCTTGTTTCACGGTATATTGATCAGGAGTTGTTCATAACTTAACATTGGGGATGTTAGTTTCAACAAGCATGTATAATTGTTGCTATTAAAATACCTGCTTGAATTTTTTAGTTTAAAAATAGAACAACCGGGATCTAAGATATTGAGTTCTTAATGAATATTTATAAAATAAGTTATTTTTATTTACTTTCTCTATGTTTTTCTGTAACTTTTAAAGAATTAAGTATACAGAATCCATATAATATCACAAAGTCAGAAAAAATCAGATTTTATATATGCGTTAGATTAGCTCAATTAATACCCGACTAGAATTTATAGGGGGCATGCCTCATGAAGCGTGTGGGCTTCATGTGGCTGGTGAGGGGTATGCCGATAGAGGGATTTCCTCGTAGATTCCTCATGAGGACCTCACAAAATAAAATTAGCGATACTGAAGTGAGGTTTACCTAATGCATTTATAACATTACAATGAAATAGGCAATCCCACCATTTGCCTTACGGGGGTTGGATTAGGCAAACATCAAATATACACCTAGGCTCATACTTCTTAAATGTGCTAGTTTGTTATATTCTAGATTTTTTTTCAACCCGAAAACCCCTTTATGGATCCGCTATCTTGAATTTCCCAATCTTAATATAATTCGAAATTAGTGGCCTCAGAATAATCATTGCACCAATTTTCATTAAAATCCGTTGAAATCGAGAAATCTTGGTCGCCATATTGAATCCGCCATCTTGAATTTCTAAATTTGGACAGCGGATTTGAAATCAGCATTCCGCAAAACCCCTATGTACCAATTTTCATGATAAATGTTTAAATCGGGTAGCAATTATTTTGCCTCACGAGGACCATATGCGGGATTCATAATAATGCGCGAATGAGGCAAGGCGTTATTTGCCCTTCGTGCGCCTTATACGGTAGCCTCATGGGACCCACACGAGGCAGTATGGCTAGTCTCATAGGGACCTTAGCTGTACCCCTACAAAATTCTAGTTGGGTAAGTGCGAGTCCTGTCAATTCGGTGGGTTGCTCGTACTAGTGTATAGAGTCTCGTTGTCTGAACTAATTCCATCATATTGCTTCAGCTAGATATGTGGTTTAAATAGCAATATGCTTTTTTTTTTGTAATTTCTAAACAGATTTCTCTTGATATCTTTACCATAATTCTTGTAAGATAGAAATTATAAGCATCGAACCAGTTATGCCATATCTGGGCCTATTAATTCATACAAAATTTGCTGCAAAAAATTTTTTTCTTCGAACTTCGGTTTTAATAAAATTCAGACTTCATTTCGAAATAGTCAACATTATTAGAATTGCTTGGTGAACTTTGTTTAGTCTATTGGTTTAAATAAGTAGTATTAAAAAGTAAACCGAACGGGGCTTTAAGGCTCATAAGTTATGATACCTTAATCTTTGAAACGGCCAGAAGGTCTAAACTTTTACAGGATCGCTGAATATTGCTTACATGAACATTTTATTTTGAATGAAATTCCTCTCAACTATGATAGTTATTCCGATTTTTATATTTGATTTAGTACTCCATCACCTAATTATTTTAACCTGTTTTAAATTATTTCTTTTAGTTTTTGGTCTGACATTTGAAATATTACATGCGTTAGGTAAATTAGTATACGAGCTGTACTTTTAATATTTTTAAAGATATTCCAAGACAGGCACAGGGTTGTTGTTGACGTATTGTAAATTACCTGGAAGAGAAAAAAAGGAAAATCAATTTTTGCGAAATTTTAGGTTATTGTACAATAAAAATTAAGCAATTAATCTAAATATGCAATATGTATGCATAAGACTTTAATTATACTAAGAAATTCAATTTATCTCATTATACTGTAGCTTGTTTCTTTCCGAAAAACAGCATATGAACACAAATTTTATTAGTTATTTTTAATGGAAGTACTTTTTTTTAAAAATTTTTTCTAGTATGTTATAATATCTTCGAATAGATTACAATTTTTGTTGTGGTGAAAATTCACATTCACCTAGGATCAGCGAATAAAATATAAAACTTTGACCAAATCAATCAACTCTGCAAATTACCATATACTGGCAAGATACATAAGTTAATTTTGCCATTGCGTTATTTTTGTCCTGGGATATCTGTTTGAGCAAAACTTGTTCATCAGAGGCTTTCACAAATTAAAAAAGGATACACAGGAGCATTAAGCAAATACCGGGCCCCTGTGAATGTTTAATTTTATTGATTGTTTCAAAGAATTGCAAACAAAATGCAGTTTCCCTTTTGAAGTGAGGGTAGGCTTGAACAGAATGGCATGTCCAATTTGATCGTTGGCCTCGTGTATCAAATATTTGCTGGGAAATTAAATAAAACATTCGTCCCTATTCGAGCAAATTAAGCAAAACTAAATAATATACCAGTTCGGGTATATAGTATATATAGGGTATACTTTTGACAGGGTTTTAAAATGACCAGATAGTGATGGGGGCTTAATTGAAGCGTTTCTTTCCAGCAATGTTAAGGTGCACTTTGTTCAAACGTTTGGTCAATGCATTATTAAATCCAATAGGATTACTGGTCGATAAGAAAAGTCCGTTTCCTGGGAATTTAAGCCCCTTCTGCCTAAATCCGACGTCAATTTAAAATCTCCCCGAATGGCGCTGTTCTACAGCCGCTGGCTGCTCCCTCTATGAACATCGCAAGGCGTGATCAATGCTCCGTTTGAATATGGCAGGGTATAAAAGTGGCGCCCCATAAAAACGTTCCAGATCTATGGCGTATCGCTCGAGATCCATTAATTTAGCGAGCATAGGGTTGACCAGAGAATGGTAGGGTAGGGCTCCTTTTCAGGGATCCTACCGACCCCCCACTATTCGGAGACTGACATGCGAAAAACCCACTTAAACCGAACAACTTCAAGCTACAACCCTTTTCAATCCGATGCATGTTTGACCTGCCACTTTTACTGCTTTCAGTAGTCAGGCATGCACCCGACCGGGGCGCTTTGCTCCCGGACCGAAAGGAGAGGACCCACCGCCCTAAATCAGCCGGCATCAAAGTCAAACCGAATGGACTTTGTACAGTGGGGTACCGGAGGGTGAGCAGCTGGACCAAGGATTTGCTGGGAACGGGGCGCTGCACACTGTAGGGCTGGGAAAAGGGGCTGCTGGGCACATTAAAAGTATTCCAGACCCAGTAGCCCATCAATTCTAATTTATTTGCGCCTGTATGCAGCTTTAAAGCTTTTATGGGTGCGCCCCCATTCCTGGAAGGTCTGCGGACGGCTGTCTAACCCATGGACCTGGTGGCAACTAGTTGAAGGGCGGAACCCAGCATAGAACGGAACGGCTGAGAGAAAACATAGAGCACTTTAATTTCCTTTAACTCTAATAGGCAGATGCTTACTGCAAATTCCTTATGGTTGTAGATTGTGGTGGATAAATTCTAGTTACATTGAGATAACTAAGATTTTTGCCAAAAAGTACAATCTTCAGAAGCGCTTTATACTTAGTACCAAAAGTAAGATGTATTAAGATTCAAGTCGAGTGTACTTTGTTACAATGTTAGACTAGCACATTGTTTTAATAAAATAAAGAGTTTATAAAACTGTAACAGGACAACGGAAAAAATTAATACGTGTCGGGTATACGAAGGATACATAAATATAATAAATTAAAAAATAAGAAACAAGTTCCTTCTGGCTGTTTCACATTAATAATGTTATAATTCAATACAAATTCCCTGGTCGTGCGTTGCCAATTACAAAAAGCAAACATTCTAATTTGATAGACAAGTAAAACCAATGCCGTCAATCAAGGATAAAAAATACGCACGACCACGGCATTTGAACTGAATTACTATAACGTTATTGATGTGAAACTGCCACAAGGAACTTGTTTCTTATTTTTTAGTTTATTTTACTCTAGTCAGGCTAAAGGTTTTGGAACTTTTTTTACCTTATATTTATTTTTTTTCGCAGTCAGGTTACAGTTTTTTAAACTTTTATTTTAAACTTTTCCGTTTTTTCATATTGTACTATATTTATATTTTTGAACTCAGAATTTTCTCCTCCTTCATTTGACATTACATTTGATACGATAGAAAAAAAATTTGTTTTGAGAGACCCCCAATTCTTGGATGTAACATCCGTCATATCAACTTAGTTCGTACAAAATGTAGCCTATATAACCTGGACCATAATAATGAGTCGATTGACACGTCATTCATCAAAATCGGTTTAGTAGTTTAGGCGTTACAGTGAAACATACTTAAATACAAAATTACATACAAAAGCAGAATCAATTTGCTCGACCAATTTATCGCTCACATCATGAGTCAAATTTGTTTTGATGAGAATTCAGTTTTCTATTAAATCTTAATTCCACTCAAAAGTGATTTCAATCAGTCTTCGAGCGGAATCAAATTCAATCATATTAAAATTTATAATTATAACTCTTACAAACAGTAAGAGTTATGCAACGCTAAATAGCCGTTCTGTTGAACAGCTATTTAGCGCTCCAGAATTCATTTTAAGACTCAGTAGTACTCACATGACCGACATGAAGTTTGAAAATCAATTATTGTTTTATAGCAATCAAAAAACCAGAACTATAAAGTGAAAAATTAGTACAATTATATTTTGGTACCTAAACCTAACATTAAGGAGAAAAGTCTTACAATAATTATTTTCAAGTACAAATATCTTTACTTACTTACGTTAATCGATTTTGATTCCCATCAAATGAACATTTCTTATCAAAATATGATCCGAATCACCGGAATTAACATGTACTGCCTAAATTTTTGGTTTTTATCTATAATCAATATATAGTCGATTTCAACCAATATGAAACTTCTAAATACCTTCCCTCTCTCTGCCATCCCCTACAAAGTTTTGAAAAAGCAGCTACAAATAGCACTATTTTAATCCATTAACGCTTATACAAAATGTCGTCTCAGGTATTTGCAAGTTTCGTATTGGTTAAAATCGACTATATATTGATTATAGATAAAAACTAAAAAGAATTTCAAAGAAATTTCAAGTCCTTCCTGCCAAAAAATTTGGGCCGAAAACCGGTCTTATTGACCCTTCTCCTTTCTTTTGAGAAAATGTTATTTTCTTCAAATACAATCCTATAGTAGATTCTCTTCTCTTCTCACTTTGACTATAGTAACCTAGTTCTTGATTTGTTTTATTATTTGTAATAATAGTTAGTGCTCTACCCAATTTAGTGTACTATTATAAGACCTTTTGCCTTATTTACAGACTTGATTCATTGATCATTACTATTATTATTAAAAAAAAAACAATAACGTCAAAAATGTACCAACAGTTATGATGTGCTATACAAAATATGAATTTATCTCTATCTTTAGAATACGTTTCTTTTTATTTAATTATAAATCGCATGTCTACTGTAGCGTTGTTGATCCAAATTTAATTAAGTACCCCACTTCTTATTATGTCCACTTTGATGGTTAAGGCAAATATAATTACGTATACACCCTCCACTGAATTATTTTAGCTTAAAAGCAAAAGGGGATAAAGCTTTAAACAGCCTAACTCGGCAATTTAGCAAAATCACAACGAAGGGATCAAATTAATAAATGTGGCCCATCAAAGCTCACCATTAAAGCGGCGACCATTTCTCTCCTGTGCAGCGGGAGCCCCAGGGGCTGGGCAAAGCTCACCATTTAATTCTAATCTATTAATCCTTACTTAAACGGTTCTGTCCAAAAATCTGACGGACCGGACCATCACCGCAATTTATTATATCGCTCTTTAGGATGCTCGAGCGATACCAGTAATCGGCATTTGCGGTCAGGAGACGGGCGAGATAGTGCAGACGAGAGCCTTGGCCCCAACATTCCATTATCCATTTAAAACAACCCTAAAGAGCCCCACCATCATCCTTCAATTGGAGTGGAGAGAGACCAATAAAATGTTTGCTACCCTTTTTTGCTGCGTCGGGCATTACACATATATCTCTGCCTGGCCTGCGCCCCCCGCGGACCTCCTGCCCAATGCCCGGGGAAGATATGGTGACTATGGCAGGCCTGGCCTGGCAGTAGGTGAAAAATTTCAAAACCCTTCTCCGGCAGCAGTTATATGGAAGCCGAATTGCCGGGGCAGTTCTGCCACCACCCTCCCTACAGGGTAACTCTAAATAACCCGGCGAGTAGCACAATGGTCTTCGGGAGCCAGGGGGTGCACATTCGAATTGACCAAAGCAGGCCATTTTAATTTACTCACGCTCCACTCTATCAACTTTAATGCGACATGAGAGGTTCGGATTGGAAAAAAAGCCGACTCCTCGAGCAGGCCATTCGCAGGGGGGATAGGTCAGCCGCAGCCGGGGGATGAATGGCAAATATCGGCCATCATAGCGAAGGCAATTTATTACCACTCGGCCTACTCCCCGCTTATTCATTCTGCAGCCACACCAAAGTTTACAGATGCATCCCTCAGCATCGAATGCATGGATGCACCCTGGACTAACCAAATGGAATACACTGCTATGTTAGCCTTTCATGCATCCATTGACGTAACTAGACTACGTTATAGGGTCTAGGGCTAGTCTCTGTTACCTCATGCCAGTCCTGCGTATCCCAAAAGTTATAGAAATTAACAAAAAAATATGGTAAAATCTTATGACACTTCGTGCGATTTTCAATGAAACAACATATAATAGGTACAACAAATTCAAAAATATACCTATAAAATCAAATATTGAATACAAACCACATATGTAATAGTAAAATGCATTTATATTCTATTTTGGAAAGGTTTAATCTCTTTTATTGTGAAGGTTTTTTCACATTTATTATATTTAAGTTGATATTCCTTACTAAAGAAGCCTTATCGATCTGCATGTCATTACTTTGGATCTTATATCGCTATTTGATCGTCTCTCTGCCACGGCGTTTTAAGTTTTAAATGGTTTAACTTAGAAAGCTAGAATTAATAGTTGCAGCAACAAATAATTTTAATATTCTAGTCTTTTGAATCCTTTCTTGGCCTCCCTATAAACTTCCATTGGATAAGTTGGTTATTAACTTCAGAAGTATAGTAGAAGGTGCTGATATAATCACTTTTAAGATGAAAATTATCAACTGCTCGTTTGTAATATCAAGGGAAGGGCGATAAACTTAAAGATGAGCTTCAGAGAAATTGTTATCCATATTTTCTAGAAGTACCAACATCTGAGACTAAAAAAGTACCTCTAAGGTGAGAATTATAACTAATTTTTTGATATTTGAAGTTCCAGATCAAAGATCTGTATAAAACTTCTGATTTTGAGGTATTTTAATTATTATACTATATGGGCTTTTAGAAAAAGTGCATACATAATAATAGGTTGTATCTGTTCAAAGTTAATTTAAGTTCTTAATGAATATATTTTTCAACCCTTGTTATAAAGATATACAAAGAGAATAGCGAATATAAGTATCCGAAAAATTGTTAGTTGCTACGTTTAAATGTTTATTCACATTTAAATAAAACACTCACTTTTGTATTTTACTTAATTTTAAATAGAATTCTCACTTTTTCACTCTCAGATTTAGCGTTGTTATATTAAATAAGGTATAAAGAAAACTAATATTTATTTTCCTGTATATAATCTTCAAAAAATAAAATAACCATTAATACTCTTATTTTCATTTCACTTGTTTATTCGAGCAACCAGCGGGTACAGGAAGACGAAGATTGCTTATTACTTTTCAATATACTACTGTGATCAAAAATTAAAGCCAATTTTGAATTTAAATTGCGCACGTACATCGATTCGAGCAAATCTTCTTGTTTCTAGGTTGACAGCATTGTTACTCATACCTGTGTAAAATTTCACGCCAGTACGTCATTTGTTTGGTTAGTTTCGTTGTGTTTTGTGAGCAACTAAAAGTGAATTTTTCGATTTTTACAATGTGTGATATTAATAATAATTATAATAAGTAATGTTTTCATGAGCTGGTCCGCATTTTATATTCAAACGCAGAGTTCGGCATGGTTTGAATCTATTATTTTCATAAAAAATTTTGTTTATGTACATTTTTATAACTATAAATAGTCGAGTATTTTGTTATTTGGAAAAAAATGTATTATTTTCTCAAAATATGTTCTCGAAAACGTTGAATATGAAATATCTTATATTTATATCTATATATAGGTTTGCCCATAATAGATACACAGAGCACAATTTATTATAAAATTGATATAACCACCCAAAGTTTTCCTCTAGGACTGTTGCCATCCATACTTAAATATTTTTAAAGCCACCAATACCTAAATGATGTTTACTTATAATAAAATTAAGTTCAACTTTTGGCACGATAATGTGTACATATTTTCTCGTGCTATAAAAGCAAAATAAAAGTTAATAAACATATTAAGGTATTTAAATTAAGAGGAGTCGTTATATATTTAGGGGAGGGATTCATGAGATTGTGAGAAAATGTGCCTGAGCAAAAGGAGGCAGTCTAAAATTAGCGTGGAGTATTTTATACAGAATCTCTGTAAAATTAATAGCTTTTCAGTAGAACTTTTTCCAGGTAATTCCCCGTCCCTAATGTAAAATTGTAAAAGCTTTTAGCGTTAAATTTTACAGAAAAAATACTTCTGGCAGAACATTATCTAGTTCAAATGCTAATAAAATGGCTGTCCACGCAATCGAATGGAAGTTGCACAATATCAAGGATGTTCTTATTGCAATCGGTTCTAAACGACCGTGAACGTTACAAACTATCGTGTCGAACTTAGATAATCTATAATTTGCATTTGGTGGGTTTTATCTGTCCGAACATGCCAGGACAGAGCCCCACGGTTTTGTTTCATTAAAGCTCCAGCGCTTTCCCACAAATTATGGATTCTATCTACATACTGACTTTAAATTTAATTTTCCACCAGATGGAATTTACGAAAAATTCCCAGCACGATGATGGCAGTGGCGGCGAAGGCACACTTTAAAGGCACTCGTGGCTGTGCTCGAATCGCCCACAATTTCAGAACGCGCGGGCAGAGAGCAGAAACAAAGGCAGAAGCAGAAGCGAAAAAATCTCTTTACTTTTTGACTTCCTGTCATAATGAATGCGTGCTGAAGTTGGAACGGCTTACGGCGCTAACAAAACAAAGTAGTTAAGGCTGTCGACCTACTTTCGGAGTTACACGACGAGCTCTCCCTTACCCCCCACCCTTAAGGCATGGTCTCGTTGGGGGTGGGGGTGGATCCCGCTCAAAGTGAACGCAGGAAGAGTCGAAAAAGTGGGGCACAGCGAAATCCTCCACATCCTCCACATCTTATTATAATCCTTCAACTACTCCAAACAGGGCTCCACCAGAGCAGTTAGAAAATACAAATTCACGTGGCAAAGTGTCTCGCACAAAAACTCCATTCAAATGATAAACGCCAACTTTAGCGCTGCTTCTACGTACGGAGGAGCGTGGTGGAGTTCGCTCCGCTCGCTGCCACTGCCGCCGCCGTCAGCCATTTGGTATCTGCGATCTCTGTGCCCATTATTTTCCTCCTCATAAAATTTACTTTTGCAATAAATTTCATTTCTGATGATATGTGATTTACACCCGTTGGGAAAGTTTTTCGCCGCACAAGCGCCCGCCGCCCGGGCCGGGTGCTGCACTTGCTGCACTCGGCGCTGCAATTCACTGGCTGCGTTTGCCCGAACGGAGCAAGTTTAAAACTTATCGCTGGAGTGCAAGGAGTGCTTAAGTGTCCCCTAAAAGTCATTAAGGACTCCATTGTCTCCTGAAGTATCTTTGCAATCGCAAGTTACTTCGTAGTGTAGAGCAGAGGCGTCGCGTACCGTCCTGTCCGCTTGCCTGCCTGCCTGCCTGCCTTCGTCGTAACCATTATTTGTCGGCACCGTCGTTTGATGGCTCCATTCGCACAGAGCGACAAGATTCATCCTTGTTTGAAGTCCCATAAACAAAGTTCGGTGAAAACTTTTAGCAGCCAGCAAATGAGGCCCTTGGACACCCTATGAATGTTGGAGGGCTCTGGCTATTGTGATGCCGTAATAGTCGAGCCCTTCACTTCATAGTCTTGGATCCTCTGCAGTCGCTCCCTAAAGTGTTTTCGTGATCCTTCGAGAATCTGTTGCTCCCTACTAAACCCGGTACCAAAAGCCTGGTTATTTTAGATGCAGTTTACACCACAATGTTAGATGTATATTCGCTTTTTTATTTTGTATCTACATTTATACTTTTAAATTAAAAATTGATGAGATTTTAAGTTTTAACTATTTTAAGAAACGTTTCGCTTCTTTGTTACAATTTACTTTAAATGCACCTATTGTTTTAAGATTTATCGTTCATCCTCGATCGTAATGCTATATGTTGGATCTTCGTATTTGTAAAACATAAAAATTTTCTAACTCTGATTTATTTCGATGTATTAAGTGTAATGTAAGTCCATTTATATTGTAGCTTGTATCGAAAATTATTATGGAGTACCTTGAATTGAAAATTAATATTAACAATATTAATAAAGATTTAATTCAAGATTTGAAATTTTGCATTAAATAAAATTTCAAAACTTTATTGTAGGTAACTATTATTTTTTTTTGAAATTCTGAAAATCAATGCGAATATAAATTATTAATAAAACTTTTCTTAAGACGGTGTTCTAATTTTTAAATTGGATAATAGTCATTCGATCAATAATTACCAAGATATTTACGAAAAATTTTTTTACATTTTCAGTATCTTGTAAAAATATATTTGCACTCATTATATTGTAAATAGGATATTTTTGTACATATCCCTTAAAATGTCTAAATAAAAGTGCTACAAAAATTCAGCTCATATGTTTTTCATTTAAAAGCATTGAACCTATATGCAAATTTATACTATATAATTGTAATTACAAAAAAATGCTGTTGTAAAACCCTTAATTAATAAAAGTACATTTTACACCATATAAGAAAATGTCTTAAATTTTATATTTCTTTATGCAGTGAGACGGTCACTTTGAAATATTTACCTCGTGATTTCTTTTTGATGTTTATGTTTTTTCTAACAAATTGCAAAATACAAGAAGCTGGATTAATGGTTCAAAGATTTTAAATTTCAACCTGAAATAATATTCTATTTAAATAGCAATTGTCAGATCAATGTCAATCAGACATATCTTATCATAAAAATTAACATTCGTTTTTGATAGTTTTTATCAAAATTTTTGAAAAAATTGTTATCTTTTACTTCATACTTTCATTGTATGTTGTTTCAAGAATGTTGTGTAAAAATTTGACGTCCAAATCCCCAATATTATAGATACTACAGGTCGGTAAAATAATTTTTCATCATATAAGTGTTTTTTCCTCATGGACACAATATTTCAATAAATGTTGCTGCATTCTACTTGCCATTAAAGTTGCTATGGTCTTATACGTAATTATAAATTTTTGTTCAGTAATTTTTTTAATAACACTAGTTTACAAGATTTTTGTCCCCTTAAAAAATTTACTAAGTATGTTATTATTAAGATTCTCTGATTTCGAAAAAAATAATAAAAAAATCCCATCACGTCACATTTTCAAGAAAAATTGAGTTAAAATTTACAGAATCAGTCTTTTAGCCATTTTTAAAATTCCTTTTTTAAAAATAAAATGATGTCGTAGCGGTCCCAAACGCAGTTCAAATGAATGTTTAAATTCTATACTATAGTTATAAAATATCAGTTAATTAAAATCGTTTTCAAGGTTTGTTGGGGAGACAAGTTTTTCATTAGAGTTCCACTCCTACATACCGTTGGTTAATTTCATTTACATGGCAGGGGGAAGATTCATGAAAAACTCGTTTCAGGAATAAATGTTAATAAAAGTTACTAATAATATATTATAAAGCTATAGTTTAGAATTCAAACTTTTATTTGACTTACATTTCGAGCTGCTACGAAATCCCGTTGTTTTTAAGAATTTTTCCAAAAGTGGCTAAAATATGGTTACAGTAAAACCCGCTTAAATGCACATCCAATTTGTCAGAGAATTTCGTGCATTTAAACGGTTTGTGCATTTAAACGTTTTTAAGATAAATGCACATGTTGTGCATTTAAGAGAGCTCGGATTACTTTTTTTTAGTTTGGTTATTACATAGCGTTCTGTTTTCGTCCTTACTTTACAAATTTTACCAAAATTAAACAATTACAATCCGCAATTTACAAGATCCACCCGCCAACTCAAAAAGACTGAAATGTCAAAGCAAAGACTAACGAGAAAATGTTCTTCTTCTTCTTTGCCTTTAAATGGTAACCACCGAGGGGACAATGTAAAAGTACTACACTTCTACAGAAAACGAATTTTTGACATTACATATTTGTTCATTTAAAATATGTACATTGCATTTATCCGGTTATTTTTTAATTCAAATAGAAAATTCGTGCCTGAAATTAATGTGCAAATAAGAGGTTTGTGCATTTAAGAGGTGTGCAATAATGCGGTCTTTGTTTCTACACATTAATAAGGCAAAAAATTCGGTGCTTTCGCATCGTGTGCAATAAGAGGAATTGTGCAGTAAAGCGGGTTGCATTTAAGCGGGTTTTACTGTATTTTCATTTTTTAAACCTGTTTTTCTCGAAAACTTAACGTGATGGAAAAAATCCGATTTTACATTACTGATTAGTTTTCATTAAAGGAAGGAAAAAATTACATTTCATATGAGGGGCAAGAAAAAAATTAAAATTTGTTAACTAGTGTAATCAATGACAGGGGTACAAAATACAATTGTTTTTTTAAATTTTAACTTTAAATTCATGTGAAAAATTCGAAAACTTTTTTTTTTTGCTTCCATAATATATTACAATAATTTATTTGACTTTTTTATTTGAGATAATCCTGTTACGAGTTCTAATGGCGCCCGTTTAACACCATTTTTAAAGGGAACTCATGAAGATCACTGCATCCTTCCCTTTAATAATAATAATTTTGGAATTGTTTAACACTCTTTGTATACTAATAACATGTATAAACAAAGTTCAAAAAGTATTTTTCGATATGTCGTATAGTTTTTATAGATAGAAATCCAACATATAATGTTCTGTTTAAGCATTTTGAGGGGAGAGTACTCTTAATAATTAATATTAATATACCCTACAGGTCAGGTTATTAACGCCCATTTAAAAGAATCATACTGTTATTTTAAGCGTGCACTTTTGAAACCAAATTTCCATAGTTTGCAAAACCCATCAGATCGAAGATTTTTTGGCAAAGCTAAGGGTAGTTAATTATCAAACAGGAAATTGTTTGATTTCAAAAACATTGAAAACAAACTGCTAAATAAGTCTGAAAGTTTTTAAATAAATTGCTATGTATCTACTTCAGAGAAGCAAAAACTTTTATTTAATAAATTAGTAACTTATTCAAGTTACCTTCCAATAAAATAAGTGTTTTAGATTTGTTTGTGTTTCAACAATTTTTTATCCAAGAGCACTTATGCTCAATATGTTAATAGTAAAGTGATGCGACTTCATGCCATGTGTGTATACTCTAATTTAAATAGCTGCATACTCCATTTCGTGAAAATGGAAATTTTCACCTAAAATTTTAGAAAAATATTGCAGACGCATTAAAGATTTAAAATATGCAAACAACTAAACATTGTTTTTTTGCACGTCTGTACACAGGTGTGCGAATAGCCCTCAGGCTGTAGAACCTCTAGGTGCAAATTTTTACTTGCCGCAGGTGAGTGCATCTGTTCTGGGTGTGGTGTAATTATCTCGCAGAATTGAATTATTTCGAGCTGGCTTAATGAAAAACTTTTTTCACACCCCGACAAAAAGTTCATTTGACCATAGTCCGATGCAGAACTATTCGTTAGGGCTGCAGCTGTGAAGACATCGACTAATCACCACCGGCGAGGCATTTTTACATCTAACATGGGGGCTGTTTAGCATACGAATTGGATTTCTTTCTCCCTCTGGCGGTCAGTAGCGGTCACCATTCCGCCCTCCAGACAGGGAGAGGACTTTGGCTATTTGGTACTTGGTGACTTTCTGCCTCGAATATGGTCCTACAAACGTCGTCGTATTCCCGTTAAAGACATAAAACGAACAGACACGGCCACATTTCGCTGGGGTGTGGATTTGGATCCGGGTCGCTTCCACATGAACGCACCGGACCATCCACATATTGTGCGGACTTCCCCCCCATTACCCTCGCCGGCGGCGGGTCTGGATAGGATATAGTCAGAGTTTTCCAGTTCTATATATCCCCGAGAAGAATTCTGAGGAGTTTTGTGAACCTAACGAATCATGAAATACGATAATTGGGTAATGTGTGTCTTCTTATTCCCGGAGAGTGCCCGGGGGAGCCCGAGAGCCGGGTCGGACGGATCCTCCACTGCCACCACCACCGCGACCACCGCCGCCACTGCCATATAGCAGTAACGCCGGGGTTACGGCCCGCTTGAGGAAGATTGGCAACTTGTAATGCTGTGCGATTTGTAGCTCACAGGATGAAAACTTTTTCAAACTCATTTCCATTGATATTGCCCTCACCTGAAGAAGGAGGTCTTTGGCGGACGACGAAGAAGAAGAAGAAGACGGCGCACTATCATGGTCCAATGGCGCTGCCCCCTCCTCGACCCCCAAACACCAGTGGCCCTTCTTGTTTAGTATTTATGAGTCGACTCCTAAAGATCTCTCCATTGCGTATTGAACGGTTGACTGGTTAATTGTAATGAGACGGCAGTGGCGGCGGTGGCGGCGAGGTCTCCGGCAGCCAAGATATTTTCTGTTCAGTGAAGGTGAAGTAATTTACTTAGGGGAATGGATATGGGACCCAATTATCAACTCGACAGAGTGCCCTGAATAACAAAATTTCGTTAATGGGACTAGTGGACTAGCGAAATGGCCCCCACTGTCATAAAGGGAACAAAAGGTGAAGCTGGGCCGGGGGCCGGGATTCTATTTAATTTACTGGCTGGAAATATTTTAGTTAGTCTATTAGAGGCTAGCAGGCTGCCGTAGGGGTCCGGACGGAAAGGGACTTTTATGGCCCTAAAAATGCCAAGAAGTCCTCAACGAAAAATCTCTTTTTTGTATTTTATTTTATCCTTTTCGAACAATAAAAATAGAAACGATTTGAGTTGCCCCGAGTCACTTATACTGGACGAAAAGAACAGACGCTTTTAATTGGCGGCATCGGGGACGATGAATTTCTTAAAAAAAGTTCAAAAAGAGGGAAAGTATATTTGTCCGCCTTGATTGAGTAATTTAATTAAAAATTTATCGGCTCTGCTGACAATGTCTTTTATGCGTCTAGACGAAAACTCTTCTTATGATGGATTAAAACTTTCTTAGTCCTCACTCACTCCCAGCTGGATTATCTCAAGCTTTGGACATTTTGCAACGTTTCAAAAAATTTTATTTTCAAACTTTTGTCAATAATTTGCCTCCAGTTTGCCTCTCAAAGCGAATATCCTTTTTCATAAGTTTAGAAATGTTTTCAGCGAACGAGGAGTTAATTTTGATGAGTCTGGATATTTCTTTGGACGTCTTTAACTTTTCACTTTGTTACTATGCAATTTTAGCCTATTTTTAGTATTCAACAATCTTTTTAGAATCTTTGGGTTCCTAACTCAACTTTAAGTCCGAATAATGCAATTTGTACCTAAAATCATACGAAACGTGTATTAATTCTGTTCAGATTAGACTACTTAGAAATTTAGAGAAAGTAATGATTCAAAAAATCAGTATGTTTTATTTATTTTACGTCTAGTGTAATATATCCTTATAGATATTATATTACTTATTTTGCTTAAGGAATTCAGATATTTTGTTTAAAATATTCCCATTTTCTATTCCTAATGAGCTCCCCATTTTAGATATAATTTTTAAAAAAAATTAAGTGATATGATAACATATAATAATAATGATGGAGAAAAATTTGTAGAAAACTTCATACATTTTTACTTTATCCTGTATAAAGTAACCTATAACTATATTTATTATATATATATAGGCGATTATCTAAACTAGGTGAAGTTGCAGAATGAAGGACTTGTGTAAGATTCGCACACAAATTGTTCAATTATTTATTACTTTATCTATGGATTTATAATCGATTAGTTGAGTACCACAGTACTTTGAGAATAATCTTAAGAAGTTTATTATGAAAAGATTAACTTAATGTAAAAATAGGACTAGTTTTAAAAACCTTGAGGGTTGAGATTGGGAATTGGGGCGGTTGGGATGAGTAATATATGAAACCACCTTACAACACAACTTTAAGACTGTGAAAAATTTTGAAATGAATTTTTTCATGAATAAAGTACATACAACTCTAGGTCATATTTGCATCAAATTTCAAGTTTTCAGCACAGTTACTGATTATTTTAGCCTTCCAACCTACTTTAATAATTTTGAGAAGTAGAGAATCTTATTGGATTTTTAGAATTTAGAATTGCAAATTAAATATTTCGGACCCTACAAAGTTCAAATTTCTTCAAAAGGCGTGTCTCCATATACAGATTTCAAATAAAAAAGCGAGGAATTGCTAGCTTTTATTTTCTTTATATTACGAAATTAAAATGTTTTCTTACAGCTTTACGCATACATACACAAATCTTATATCAACACAACTCGACCAAGCCTACCTACGAGTTTTTTTTTTGAGAGATATGTATTTAAGACGGATTTTTTCAAAAGCCGGATGGCATTTAGCAGTTCTCAAGTTAATCTTACAAAATGCCTAGGTAGTGTGAGCATTTCGCCCTAAATCCTTCTTTCCCCTATATCCCGAAGCATAATAGGGATGGTAAGCTTTTCAGGCAGAGAAAAATGTCTTCAAAATCCCCAGAAATTAGCATAAGGGGTACTTTCATCGTTGGCCCCTTTTTATACGACATCATCCAATGCACTGCCGTGCCACCGGCAACCAATTCATTAAGTACACATTTAATTGCGTCCCTAATCCGGCCCGGATGCGAAGATCCCCACCCCAAAAAATAGATTGCAAGGTGGCCTTACTTTTGCCCCATTGTCCTCGTTAACCCTTCGCGCGGAGCTCCGTTCATCAAAATTTTCAATTTTCCAAGTCCCGACCATTAACCGCCTAATTGCTGCTAAGCCCCGAAAGTAGCAGCGGTTGCGATCTGAATCGGGAGACAAATAAATTTTCGAACCCTTAAGTCTTCCGCATCGCACCGGTGCGACAGTGGTGGCGGTGTGAGTGGGGGCGTTACGGAAAAGGTACTGGAGCAGTGCTGCACCCTTCGCGATTAAAAGGGCTCCTCCGTTTGCGAAAAACGCATTCAATCAGGCAGCGGGAGATTGACTTTTCGGAGTATTACAGAGTGGAGAAAATTGTAAAAGAAAATCACCGCGGGGCATGAAAACAATAACTTTAAAGGTGGGGCCCAACCCTCGTAGTTTTTGACACTGTTCAAGACACAATTGCGTCACGGTTTGTCACCTTAGGGGCGCGGACCAGGCGGTGACTGCAATTTTAAACCGAAGATTTTTGCGTTTTGGGCCGTAAATTATATTTAGTCGGGTATTCTCCGCGACTTTTGTTTGTGCCATGGGTGACGTGGCGGTTTTCACAAAGAAAAAAAATGTTTTTGGCACAATAGGGTCGCGATGGGTTTTTGCGCATTTTCCCTTCCTTATTCTTGGAATGCCTTTAAAATGCCATTGGCGGCGGTGGGTATCTCATACCCGCACGTAGAACACGGCATAGGATAGGAATAATGACAACTCAGCACTGCGGCTGGATTTTTTTTTTGGTATAGAGGGAGCAAAAGGCGAAATTCTTGTCTTACCGAGATAACCGCGCGATTTCCGCAAGCCTGATATATATATATTCGCGTCTCCAACCCTCGGCTTTTTTTTTTTTTGTAGGGTGGGAGAAGCGGATGGAACGAAGACAAAGAGGTGTGAAAAATTACTTTTCAGACGAAGCAAAGAAGTCCGCGCGGAAAATTTATTTGACTCAGTCCCGCACCCTCTCCACTAAAGTTTGGAAAGTTTCGCTACGGAACGACAGCTATATAGGGCAGGAGGGTAGGATGATGAGAAGGGAGGCTTTGATTAATGCGATAGGCTCATCGAATCGAAAACTGTGCAATCGCTGTGCGATGTATAAATCACCCGAGAGGCTGGCTGGATCATGCCAGGTAGATGGCGCTGCGGGCGCGCGGGATTCCCTAAGGTGTATATATATTTAAGCGTGCGGCTGGGGCCGGGCCATGTGTTCCTGGTCACATGCTAAACAGGAAGATTACTCAAACCGACAAACAGCGAAAAGAATCAAGGACCTATACCAGGCATAGTCGTTGTCGTGTTAAGGTCCCTCCTGTCGCCTCGCTCTTCCGCGCCGACACCATCCGCACTTTCGGTTTTATTGTCACTCAGCGCTTTAGACATGTCCCATCCTTGGTGTGTCTCCTGCCCGCCTTAAAGTGTCATTTCATGTTAACAAATACACGCACGACACTTGAAAAGCAAAATCCTATGTTATCCCTCCTGCAAAGATCACACCAGGTCCTAGGAGTGTACTTAAGAAAAGATGGAGGAGCGCACACTATATATACAATATAAAAAAAAAAGGGAAATACAAATAAGCAACGGATGCGGACTGCCTGCGATTTCGATATACATACATACATATATACATATATGTTTTTTTTTTTTTAGAATTTCTCAAGGGTCCTTTTAGCACGACTCCGCAAAATATACGCACTTTTGGAACTCCGCGTGGGTCTTATATGTATATGTCGAAGTCCCATGGCGTCCCATCCCAACGCAAACAAATCTGCTCCTCCGCAAGGATCAGAAATCGAAAATAGGCTAGAACTAGGCCTTAAGTGCTACTAATGAGTTGCCCGCGCTCAAGGTGCTAATCCTGTTCCTATATAACGTGTGTCTCTCTGACACGTGAGTTTCTTGTGCCCCTCGTCGCTCATTCCCCCCCCCCCCCCCCCCCCCCCCCTCCCCAACCACACGACAAGGAGCATATCTGCACAGGTGGTGCACGTATGTCGCTCCCACCCGCTAGAGTTTTCCGAATTTCCCTGTCCCGCCAAAATGATAATTTTGAAGGCAGCAGGAATTTGCTTATTAAATGCGGTCGGGATGAATGTGCCGCTGACAGAAACAAAGCTTATCGGGTGGGAGGGAGCGCGGCAAATTGAGGGGGAAGGGTAAAAAGATTTCGCAATTTTCAGCGGGAAATTGAATTGTCGTTAATCAAATGACTTAATTAGCGCACGTTTCAAGGTGTAGGTACTCTTCGCCAAGGTCGTGAGCCGCGCATTTCACGCTGCTCTGCTGGTTATAATATTGTGTATTTGCTGCTGAAGTTAAGCATGATTGATTTGCCCTAATTAGAGCGATTTATTTCGAGGAAAAGTCTTGTTACGGCGCGTTGTGACATTGCTAATTTCACGCGTTTAATTTGATGCTGTTTGTCGCTCTTTTGTAATGGTTTTACCTTTGGAGTTTGAATGGGTGTGGGACCTATGAGAAAATTTGCTTGAAATTTATAATTATAAAAGATAAACGTCTTACCTGTAGCCTTGAAAAGACTTTCATGTATGTTTGAGCACACATGAGGCTTATTTTAACAAAGTAATGAAAATATGTTTATAGCATATTGTTTTATTTAATTTATTTTAATTTTTATCTTATTATTAAAACTAGAGAGGTATTTTCATTTTTCTACTTCGAAAGAAAGCGGCACAGAGGATCATTAAACTTTTTTGGATTATTCGTACTTGATAATTGTCACAGATAATTTTTGTATGAACTGGCACTCCTAATATTGCTATGATACTACAACACGCCAGGTGTGGACCATATTATTATATTGAAGTATTATTTAATGATATATAGTATATGCTATACCGAAATATAGTATAGTCAAAATCAATCTGCGTAATATGTCAAAGAAACAAATGCCCCTTTTCAACAAAGTCCTCTAAATTACCGCCTAATCCTATAAAATTGCCATCAAATTACAAATTTAAGATATAAGTCATTCAACTAAATTTTCGTAGTTTTCAAAAAATTAATAAAACGATTGTTAATATTAAATAACATAAACGACTCTCCCTATGATATTCTGTCTAAAAATAAGGGAGCTATTGTGTTCCAATTCTAATGTTAATTATTGTTAACGGCTTTAAGACTAAAGATTTGTAGTATTTTTTAATGATTTATTATTAATTTCCGTTCAACACTTTTGTATTTAAAGTATAAACATTATTTTTTAAATGCTCGACTTTTAAATTCATTCAAGTTGGTATTACCAGAGAATATAATTTTATTGAGGTAGGCACAATTAAAGATGGTTGTTCGATTTGGTGTATTTATACTAAAGATAAATAAATTCATAAATATGCCGAAAAATGAAGTTTAACCAAATTTGTATATGACAATTTGGTTATCAAGTTATATTTAAGTAAATTTTAAGGCGAAAAACTTGTAATGGAATATTTTTAGTTACGTTAATATTAAAATACTTGTTATTGTTAAGTTTAAGTATATTTTTTTAAATTATTATTTAAAAATGGGGTCAGAAACTTAATACAGACTACTGATATCGTTGAAATGTCTATGAACTGACGATATTTTGCTGATGATACTTCAAGGAATTGATTGGTATATAGTATTTTATCTAATATTTATGCGACATGTTGTTTAATATCACAGATTAGTAGGTTGAAAATAGAAGGCGAAGATATAAAGTTTAAACATAATTTGAATAAATCACCTAAAGAGTTGTTTCACTGTGGAAATATTTGTTCCCACGTTTTTCTAAAAATATATCTTAAAGTGATATACTCAACACTAAAAGGATCTTAACCCGATCAGCAGTAAACGACAGAATCTTTTAACACATCATAAGATGAAAAGTTTGAAGAGGTCACAACTCTTTCCTCAAAATCAATTTGAACCAGTCGCACGATTAGTCCAAATGAGGGCTTACAGTTTAGGGAATTTGCTGCACCCATTAAGCAGCGATCACGTCGAATCCACTACGATCGGTGCAGCCTGTTTTAGAAGGCAGGAGTTTTCCCCGAAATCCCATAAACCTGTCAGAATCCTTAACGAGCAACATAAGTCGTTCCCGGCGGGCTAATCAGTGTATTATCGCTGCGTTCTCGCCACAAAATATCTCGCTGACGGAGCGACCACTCAGTTTTTGGGGCTCCGGGTCCGGATTCGGGTCTCAGCTCAAAGTCTAGGCTTTGCTATTTTGAGCTGCTGGCACCATTCGGGAGCTGCTCAAGCGCCGCCGCCGCGCCGTATCGTGGTGGAAAAAAAGAAAGGGCTCCCCGAAGATTTATGGGGATTCGGTAAGTTCACGACCGTTTTTTGGAGCTTCCTCGGAATCGTAAAGTGGGGATGGATGTTGCAGGGACAGAAACAAATGGCACAAATAACGCTTAATGGATCCGAGTAAATGGGGCGCGCGCCTTGGTGAAAGGAGCCCAATTTGAATGCCTCCTCGGTAGGCGCTCCACTCCGCGCTCCATCCAACTGGATTTGTTTTTGTGTCCCTCCGCACGACACGAATCGATTTCCTCCTCGTCATTTTGAAATTCCCGTCTAATGCAAATGGACTTGTCAAGCAATTCATATCCTATCACTTTTGTGTCGCTGGCAATAAGGGCGGTAAAAGTGATTTGACGTGCTGCTCCGGCTCCGCTTGAGTGACGAGAACTCGTCTTCCTTTGCACGAACGGCGCGACTCGACGCGACACGGCGCTTCATATCGCGAAGGTGCTGACGGAAGTATCTAAATTTGGACTCAATCCACAGCTATGATATTCGGTCTCATAAATCATTAAATGTGTTTTCAACGCTGGAGCCGAGCCGCGTCAAATCTCTTCAACCTGAGAATGCGGCGAAAGCAGAGACGGATTTAGAGGGGGGCGCCCCCAAATCATCTCACACTAACGATTTAAAACTGAATTTCGTAAAAACGAATGCCAGCACTCAAAAGTGTTTACATATTTATCATACATATACGTATTAGCTGAGTTTTCTTCATCCGGGTCTGGGTCTCGAACAGTGCTGTAACATGAAGAGAAACAAGAAAACCTTAATCGAAATATTGATCCGGGTCTAGATAAAAGAACCATAAGAAAATTTGAAAATATTCAAACAGAAAAGTTGCTGCAGCGCTTCGTTTCTGAAATTTTGGTAGCAATGGCAGATACGAAATTTATTAGTTTGACATATAATATGACGACATGTGTTCTGAGGTTGTGATGAATTTTGCTAATGTTTGACTTTCGGCTCTTAAAATTATTTTCTATATATATAGATGCACAAAATCCTATCCTGAGCATTTAAGTAAACCAATTTTTTTGAAATTTCGGTTTTTTATACTTAAAAAAACTCATAGCTCAAAAACCGTCCAAAAACAAAAATATCGCTAATTCAATCGGAAAATGCTTCGATCTTGGCAATCTGAATACTTTACTACAAATAAAAATATGAATTGTTTAGCACCATTGCTTTTAAATAAGAAAATGTTGTGTTGGCCCCCCAAGTTCTAAATCCGCTCTCAGGCGAAAGGGGAGAAGAGAGGGTGGAATCGGGAATTGCGTCTTTCTTATTATCATTCTTAATCTTTTTACATTTTATTATTTCGTGGAGTTTCTCCCTCTTATAGATACACTACCTTCGGGAAGGCTTTGCATTTTTGGCCCCACAAAAACGACTGTCTGGAAAAAAAATCCCCGAAATGGATGTCTATAAAATCCAACAAATTATTTATTTATGGAATTTTAAAATATCATTTAACTGCGGGGGAGGGCAATAAAAAGACTTTTTATTCGAAATAGAACAGCACCGCCTCTGAATAGCAGCGCCATCGTCGGCCCCAACCCAAACCTCAGCCGGCGGGAACAGAAGAGCTCGATTCTTCGTCGACAGGGCGGTTTTTGTGTACCTTTGGTTTGTCCTTGAATGGGACATGGACCGGACCGCCACTGTATATGGAAATGGGTAGACTTTTGTTGTCCTTTTCGGCTAGGATCGCATCAAAGGACGCCCTTTGACCCTTCACTGTTGTGAGTTTTAAATTGAATGACTCGTGCACTTTGTGCCCGCCTGTCGGCCCGATCTCGAGAGCTACACTCGTCGCTCATTCAATTTGGCCAGCCCTATTCATCTCTAACAGGTAACAAGAAAGTAGCGAAAAGAAATTAAAAGTCAAGTAGCAGTTCGCCCCCTCCCCCCCAGAACTAGGAAGAGAAGAATACCGGCGAATCCTTCTTTTGTGCCACAGCCTCCTCGGAGTCCTGGACCCGGAGTCGGGGAATCCAGGATTCCCGTATTTCTCTCTATCCGCACGAAAAGCTTACAGTAAGCGAGCGTCTCTGAAATGCTAATTAAAGCCAACGGGGCGCACTGAACCAGAAGAAGACTTCGTCCGGAGGTGGGAGCTGGCCGGCTTCACGCGATCCAAACTGCGCCAAGGACAGCGCAGTCCAAACGTGAATTAATTATTTTGAAACGTCTCAGGGCTTAATTTTTCCCCCCGCGATGTAAACAATCGGGAATAATCACTGGAGGAGCGAAGTCCTTGAGAAAACTAATAAAGCAGCCGGCCACCCCGCGCGTCTCAGGACGACTACGACGACGACATCGCTTGCACGCCTCACGGCGGCGGCCGCCTTCAATCTGGCAAAGAGGATCAGCAAAATGAGGCTTTCAATTTGCCCTGATAAACGCGAAATTGTTTTCAATTGTTTAATGAAAATATTTTTAAAGTTTAATGACGAAGGCTGGGTGTTTACCCGGCTGGGAGGGGGTGGCGTAGGGTAAACTTCCGGACAATGCTGGGTACACAACCAGGTACATATTTCATTAGGCCGCCGGCTGGCTCAAGATGGAAAGCGGAGGGTGATTAAGACATATTTTGAATCGGTTGACATTGTTGGCATATGTTGAAAACAATTTGATTTTTTGAGGCATAGTAGCAAAAGAAGACATGAATGTTTAATTTTGATTGCGTTGTTGAAACACAAAGGCTTAAGAAGTACAAAACTCCCTTCATAATCTTTACACATACTCTTTCTGTTAATCCTTAATGTAAGTAAGTAAGTGTAAGTGTTTAATTTTCGCTGAGGCCCTTAAACTACATCTGCAAAATTATTTTCAATATTGATCGCCTCACACTACAGGGTGATCTTGCTGATAGATGAAAAATTGTTGTTTGTCTGACGTTGCAGTTCCTTCTACAGTACCACAAGTTTCTATCGTGGGACCAGCATTATTTTGTCTATATTTTAATTATTTGCTTGAAGTAACTGTGTACTTCCATTTCAATAAGTATGCTGATGATATCTAGACTAGTCTAACCTTGCCTTTGATTAACTTTGAAAGAAGAATATCGAAAATCAATATGGACCTGGTCCCAAGTTGGGCTGAGAAAAACTGTCTTCTACTTATTCCATCTAGGGCTTATTTAAAGACAAACTGAATGATAAAACCATTCCATTTGTTGTACCCGTCCGAATTCTTGACATAATATTCGATAAAACATTCAATTGGGAAAAAATGCAGTTTGACATGCGGCTAGTGAAAGCACTACTACTTACTACCCAATGTTACATGTGGTTGTGAGGTTTATACCAAACTAATTGGTCGCTGTGTTTCTTACAATTTCCATTTTTCGAAAAGCATACTCAGCTGCTTACCAATATCTGGTAAAAGTTTTTAAAATCCTTCAGTGCAAAACTAATGACTGTCTTTACAGGGCGAATTGTGTCTTAAGTATCTTTGTAATACTCAATGAATGATTCAAATAAATGGATTACACTAAAAATGGAGACGAAAGAGTTTTCGAAAATCATTCTCCACTTTAGTGCTAACATCGCCACATTGTAAAAGATGTTCGTCTATGGTGAGGACGAATATTGACTTATCACTTTCTTGGGCAAAACTCTTCCTCTTTTCCACTGGATGAAAAAGATAAAATGATGAAAGTTCGAAGGGCTTGCCTGGCTACCATCAGCCATTGTTCCACCTTAAACTGGAGACAAATCATCGTTCCGACTTTTGGCCCTCTTCCAGTCGAACACCCTGCCGATAGAATCTGCTCCCCGGGATAGAGTTCACCCGAATTACAGTAATATTATCCAGATAAGTTCACAAAGACGAAGTGCTCGCACATAATGATTCGAGCGGAGATTTATGGATAAAAGTCAACCATCAGCAGGACTGTAATAAAAGGCAATAAAACGGGAACAGTGCAGGGCACACACAGGACATTAATTATCCTTCCGGTTTGTGTAAGTGTTTCACTCCAGACGCATATTTCGGACGTTTTCCCGAATTTTCATATATATATATATATAGGCAAAAGGACTGTCGTCGTCTGTTCGCCCCGAATGGAGCGTGGTATACGAGAAATATGGTGTATCTGCAAATATATAGTATTCATAGGTAGTAGGGTTTTGTACGGTTTGCAGGAAGAAAATTCAGTTATCAGGTAGACGACACGACGACCCCGCCAATGGAAATCGTTACAGTGTCGTCCTGCTGCAGGGCGAATAAATTTTGTGGCTGCAGTTATGGCGGTCGTGCTCCTGTTAATAGGTCCGCATAATAAATTCCGAACATTTCGCCAAGTTTTTGTATGCATGTCCATTAGCTTGGGCTCAATTTTGGAGCGTCCAAGAAGGCCTCCAGGCGGAGGCAGCGACGGCGGCGATTCGGCAGCTCGCCCTAATTGAACTTCCCCAAAATGGAAGCTGCAAAGATTAGGGAAGAGAAGCGGGAACGGGAACGAAGGGATACATAGCGTCGGAGGCGACAATGGCGGCATCGTTGTCGCCCAGCTCGCGGGGGAGCAACGCTTCTTATCTGTGCATATTCAGTTGCAACCCCAAAAAGAGCTGGTAAGTGTGCAGCGCATAAATGTCCTTTCGCTAGATCCAATTGTGCCGGGATGCGTCTATGTGGGTGTGTGTGTGCTTTTTGTTATCCTTAAATTATGTAACCCCAATCCCAGATCAGCCCGATGCTGCTGTTGGAGCCTTTGTTCGGTTTAGCTTTGCCCCATTTGGCCCCATACTGCCCCACGCTGCCGCCTCTTCTAACAGCCCTAAAATTTTGTTACCAAACAATTGAATCCTTTTGTACTTAGCCTTTGCCTTTTACTTCGCATACTGGGGAGTCCTGAACTGGAGCAATCTAGCTGCAGAGTGCAGAGGCGGAGTTTGGGCGGTGGAACCACCCCCCGAGATGGGCTAGCGACCCAGTACCATTGTGCATCGTATAACTAATGAAAAAATTAACACAACAATGGCGAGACTACCTCCAAGAGTTTCGGAGAAATTTATGTCACCACAGCTGACAGCCCTGGAGATTACCACTCCTTGCAGCTAGTTGTGTCCTCATGTCAGGCCCGTAAAAGGATTATCGGGCAGTGGCAGCGGCACATTTAGACTCCCCGATGGCCTGAACTTGGTAACAATTTTCAGGAATCTCCTATTGTTTCGCCATTCGGTGACTTTTGTTCCAAAAGTTTCGCTAAAGATACGAGATAATTTTGAATTGATGGAGCCCCACTCGGTCTAAAACTTCATTCGGACCCACCTCGGTGGAGATAAGGAGGGGAATATTTAATTTGAAGATTAAAGCGACGATTATACCGACGACGAAGGTCATTTATTTTTCGGGAATTGGAAGTTTCTCCTAGAGGAATAGAATAGGCCTTTAGGGTTTCAGGAATTCGCGGCCGTATTGAGAAAACGGACATTTTAATTAGTTTGCGAACAGCTTCCTGAGGATGCCAGCAATCTAAAACAATTTACCCAAATCCATGGCGTAACCCAGCCTTCAGTATTTGATATATTAGATGTCCTGAAGTAGAGGTCCTTGCTGCATATAGAACGTGTCAGACGAGAGAGTTATAATCTCATACTAACAATGCAGTCTCATTGTAAAAGGTGCTGCTTAAATATGATGTCACAACGAGCTGAGGTATCTACTGCAAAAAAGGAAGGATATAAAGGACAATGGGCATTTTGACCCCAAATTGTGTCACTGTGGGTTATAATGAGAGACCATGACGAATACATTAAATTATCATATGACCATTGATTCGAATTAACCCTAGCAACTTGGCAAATAAATATCGTCTTAACTCAACATCAAATTTTCTTCGTAAAACACCATTAATTTGAAACCTACAGCTTTATTTTTTGAGTTGATTTGGCAAGTAATATAAGATACGTCATATTAACCTATACTATAATATTATTTTTGCTATGCTGAACGGAAAGGCGGTGACTAATATGTGACAGCAGCCAATGCAATTGGTACATTTGCATTTTATATAGCATACATATGGGTTATTGAGTGCTTGTGTATGTAATCTTGTTTCCTTTTATCTTTCTGTCAGTTTGTAATCGTGCAGAGAAATAAATTCAGAATATGTATAGAAGTTTTAGATGCTTAACTGTTAAAAATGTTTATACATACTGCTAGTACCTATTATATGTATATTAAAATAAAATAAAATGTAATCTGATTTAAGCTTTGATTTTATATCTAGTAATTTTAGTACTTGTGCTTTAATACATATACAGGAAATTAAACCAAATTAATGGTACAGAAATTTTGAAAAATTAATAATAAAACCAAAGACGAGGTGGAAAATGATATATACAGGAAATCTCCTTTTTTTTGTTCTTCACGACAAGTACCTACTAACAATAAAATATATGTATAAATACATTGTCTTTCCAAGGCTGGGACCTAAAAGCAATATTTTATGAATGTCTCGAAAACCGCACACATGTGTAGTTCAAAATATTTCATACGACCACATCTACTCTGACATATAGAAAATAATAAACTGCGGTAATTTTAAACCCATTAGACACTAAATTAAAAAATTGGAGGAGCAAATAAGAATTAACGCTATAGAGATTCTATATAAATTCAACCATATTTTGATCTCCAAGATGGTAGATACCTCGAATTTAGAAGGAGTTCAAGAGCTAATTAGAAGCTGTTAACTCTATTTAGCTATTCTATGTCCCGACTTTAAAATGGAGTATTAGCTCTAATTTGATCCTGAAGATCCTAACGTAGGATCATTTTTATTCAAATATAACCTAATATAGTCTCGGATATCCTCCCACATAAACTACAACTTTAAACGTTTTATTAGAATTATAACAGACCTTGCTGAAACACACTAATGTTGTAGATATACGTCTCTCAGGTTTTTTTTTTTTTTGTAGTTTTATTATTGTTATTTAATGTAGTCCTCTGTTTAAGCCACCTAGTTTAGCCTTTGCTTTGATCTCTGAATTTTATGCATTTGATATAATTACCTCGTCTTTATACACAGTCTATGTATATGAATTTTGCTACAATATTTGTAACTGTAGTTTTTTTTTTCATTAATGAATACCTGTAGCTATCATTTAACCAATCGACAGTTGACCATAAGCGGATCTCAGTTTATGTTACTGTCGGATGAATTGTTTATTGCTACATTTTATGCACGAAGCTTAAATTACCCTATTAACACTAAACTAATCTTATTATACAGGAAGCTAACAAATACTCACTAAAACTTCGGTAAACTATCTAAAAGTATCAAGGTCATATACGGGTAGCTTAGGAGAACTTAGTTGAAACTTCGGACCATTACTTAAAAAATCAAAAGAATCTTATAGAGAAAGCAGTAAGTAATAAATTCGACAAATTATCTAAAAACACCAGAGCAATCTTATCCTTGAAGCTAAGGTAAACTAATTAGAAGCTTCAGTAAACTATCGAAAATCATTAAACCAATCTTATATATGACGCTTAAGTGAAGTAACGATTTTTATAAGCAAGTTGTATGTTTTATCCAAATAAGGTAATAACCCACGCAATACTAATATAGCCCTGAAGTATTAATATTATCCCAATTTACCTTAAAAGGGAATTTTATTTTGGTTCAATTTCCGGACTATTCCCGTGTTGTGCTAGTAAACTTTATTATTACAACATTTTACATTAATGAATAAAGCGTCTAAGTATTAAAGTGCAACTTATATTATTTACTATATATTGTACATATTAGTTAAAACATACTTTATTATTACGAAAAATTTCCTTAATATTTAGTCAAAAACAATTGTATTTTACTTGACGGACGCCTTATAGAAATGATTGATGATTACCGACTGTTAATTATACTTGTGTTTAGGAAAATTGTCTTAGCCTTGTGTCAAATTTTCCTTTTCCAAAATTGTATATGAAGTAGTTGGGAAGGCATTTTACCTAAAATTTACACACATATCTTCTCAAATTCTACGATACATCAACAAAGTAATTTTAGGTGATTTACCAAATCTAAGGAAGTCTAAGCCTTGGTAAAAAATAAAGAAAACTACAAATGAAATTTTTACCTACTTATAAATTTGTATTCAAAATATTTTACCCTATTATTATTATTGTTAGGGGTGACCCTCATGGTGGGCACTGCGACCAGACGGTCTTTTGTGCCGAATATTTTACCCTAACTGGTTTATGTTATTTTACAATAGTTTTTTCTCTCGGTGAATGTTGTTTTAAGTTGTTAACTATCTATCTGCTTACTAACCACCCACTAGAAAATGTATTTTGATTTTCGCCCTTGGTAACCAACAAATCCCCATGCCCGAGTGCTTACGTAACGAAAACCTTTCCAGTTGAACTAAGCAATTTTCATATTAAAGGTAAAAACTGCGCACAACGTACATATACAAAATACATATAGGGAAAGCTTTGAAAGAGTTCGCATCGCAATATTTCTTCATGTCGAGGCCGTGACAATTTTCTTGCTAGGCAATTTTCGTTCTGACAACAATCCACCCTCATCGAATATCGCATCGTTTGTTCGCCGCGCGTGGTGCCATCCCCCGAACAAAATTTTGCGCTATTGAGGACAATAAATCAAAATCGCTTTATATACGATTATTATGAAAAATTCCACTTGAGGCATCATCTCTTTTTACATTTTAAAGGGATGTGTTGGGCAGACCTAGGGCGAAAATGGTTGGATTGGAGCAGCCCCCAGACACAATAGGAATGCACTTAATATCTCGAGGTTCTCGACGTGCAGTGGCGGGGCTCCGAAGGGGAGGAGGGCTACTACAATGTGCCGCGGCGTCGGGTGGAGCTTCAGCTGGCTGAAGCAGCGGCTAAATTATCTCGCGATACAGAAATTAAGCGTCCTCGTCCCGCAGGGCGCGCTGAGCTCGCGCTAGATGGCGCTTCCTTGGCCACAACTGGGGGGCTGGTGGAATGGAATTATCTGCATATGATGCGGATCATCTTTCACGGGGTCCTCTTTGTCTGCCACTATAACTCTTCGCTTATTTCCCCGGCTGTGGTTTATCGCAAGGAACAAAGTCGTTGTCCTTACTGGATTTACCCTTTCCAGCTTCCGCCGAGAATGGATGCGACCAGCGATGGTCCTATGGCGATAGATATCAGCTCCAGGGGTAGTTGCTGCGGAGAATACTTACGTGTAATATGAAGTACGTGTTACATAATCGGTGTCAGGGGATATGCACGACAGCCATAAATACTGGCTCTGTTGACAGCCATGAACCGCATTCCTCTGGCACTTCATATTCCCCCTGATACCATCAGATACTACAAGCTATGATGCTGTACTATAGATTCATTCTAGTGCAGATGTTGCGAGTTTTACGTACTTCTGCTTTTTGTCACTCTTCCGAAGGCAATTTATTTTTGGGACGAGTCCTCGTCGGCAAATGCGTTGACGTATCTAAAATGCTGACGAAGACTTTCTCGATGATATCCTAGTCGAGGATAGCACCCCAATACCAAGGGTATCCCCCTTGGGTCAACGGAATCGTTATAAAGTCCCTGTTATTGCAGCGGCTGCAAACCATTCCCGAGAAAATTTTCATATCGAATGAGAAAATTACTTTAATTTTGTGAAATTTTGCAATTCTCCCAAAACTCATCCGCACTGGTTGTATTAAAGACAGCGCAACCCCGGGCAATGGCAGAAATCGATAATTAGGAAAAGCCAAGCTCTTCCAAATTACATCACAGGGAAGAGAAAAAAGCATTCCGAAAATAATTTCTTTCCATATCAGATGGAGGGTGTCGAAATTGGTCTCAAATAAGCCTGGAAAGATAGGTTATTTTGATTTTGAATAAAACCTAGACGACGGACGAAATTGGGCATATTTTTGCAACCAAAATGTATTTTATATCCCAACGTAAGCCATCAAACGAAAGAAAATTTCATGGACCCAGTCTCCGACGTACGTTGTTATTTGTTCCGAAAATCGAAACGACGAATGTTATTAATTCTAATGTACATATACGAAATATATTTATGTATGTTTATCAAATTTAGCTTTATTTTTATACAAAATAAAGTTAATAATAATAATAATAAAAAATTAAATTTAATATAATTCTTTTAATATTAGCCGAAACAAAATATGAACTTGAACACCAAACTAAAAAGTTAATGTGAAAGTTATGAAATTTTTGAATTCCTTGTAATCTCCGAGACAAGTTAAAAACATCAGCAAACGATCCAGAGCGTTGCTTTTCTGTTCAGTGTGTGGGTATTTGAAACCAATTGTCCAATGGACGACGACGTGCAGCAGTTTGTTTAACGATCTACTGCTAGTGATTGACTACCCTACAAACAATATTTTTCTTATAAAGCCCTTCAGGAGTTGTATGAGAATTAAAATAAGTTTTAGCTAAGACAATACCTTCAAAAAATAACTCCCTAAGAATTCTTCAAGATTACTAGCTAAGAAGTGGCGTATGAAATGAATCTGATAAGTCGCTAGAAGATTTCTTGAAGATCACTTATAAGAATTGTCAAAAGCAAAACTAAGAGTATTATCAGAGTATTACGTACACAATGAACTTTAAATAAGATTGTGTGATTTGTTACACATATGATACTAATTTTTAGAGTTTGTGTATTATACATATTCTCGCAACACCTCTAAAAGACTCTAAAGAAAGTTGAAATAAAAACACGGTTTATATGACTATGAAATTATAATATTTATTACAATTTATCAGTGGGAATATTACTGCAAAAGAAATTACACTGATAAAATGTGGTGTGATACCTCCAAAAATTACGCAAATTAATCGACATGAAATGATAGAAAAAATATTTTCTTTTTAATCCAGTTAATTTAAAAATATTTAAAAAAAAAACTCTCCTTCCGATATAATACATGAATATGTAATACAATCATAGAACAATTTAAAATTTCAGAGAAATTAATTTATTTTTCAACTTAAATCAATTATTACTCACTACATTCTTTCAATGGAAAGCGAAAAATAGCTGGTTGTTGTTGTCTTCCATTAATTCTTTATCGGACTACTTGTAGAACTTCAAGAAAACTAGCTTTCGTTTTTATAACGACCCTTTAAGATCGTAGTCCCAGAGCTTAGTTATTTTTTCTTAAAAGAGTTTTAAGTTTAACTCTTACAAGAATGTGTTCTTACTTTTCTTATAAATCACTCACACAAGATTAATGTAAGATAATAATCAGAATAACAAGTGCTCTGAAAAGGCAATGCTACTTGTAAGAATTTCAAACAAGAATGAATTCTCCGCGAATGCCTTTAAGAGTAATATACGTATAAGAATCAATTCTTAGGGAAGACAAATAATTACGCTACTAGAAATGATTTTTAGAAAAATATTTTATAAGACTTTTAAAGGAAAGATTTCTTTATGAAAAAGCTAAGAAGATCTTTAAAAGTCTATTTTAAATTTGCCTAAGAATTGAGTCTTCAAATTGTTTGTTGAGTAGCTTCATCTATTTAAAATATGACTAGCTTAATCTATAATATATGTATATATTTTTATATATAAAAAATTGATGTAGGACAAACTACAATAATTATTGTAGTACAATTATAGGAGCAACAATGTATTTTGTAGGAATAGAAACCATACTTATATTATATTAAATATACCTAATGCTCCTAATCCTACAAATTTAGCAAAATTCAATTGTAATAATAAAACGTGTAATTTGGCTTTATTCCAAACGTAGTGTGACAGATAAACACAACGCCAAAACACAAGATTCAGTGAAATTTCACTATATTTTCTTTCCAGGGCAAAGAACGCTGAAGCTGGCATTTTCTGATTTTTTTAATACTTAATATGGTATAATAATTAAAAATAAAACTATAACATTTAATAACTCAAAGCACAAAGCGTCATATCTTGTAGGACTAGTTGCTTTATTTTTGGTAAATTTATTTATTTATTTATTTATTTATACAAAAGTTCGTCAAAAGCTGACTACTACAAAATAAAATTGAGTGTAAAGGCAAATTACTAATTAACAGGTTAACAAGAAATTATAAAAAGTCAAAATTAGAATAGTTCTCATTAACTGCGCGCGACATCGATGAAATGGGTTAAAAAAATCCGTAGTTAGTACGGTGAGACGGAACATGGAGAAAACGGAAGTCCCTCAAAGAGCGAGTTGGGATAGAAATATGAAATGAGGACAAAATCTCAGGCGAGTAAATCCTACCACGCAAACAATCACGAGCAAAAGCAATTCTGGAGTCAGTTCTACGCTGCTCAAGAGTTTGTAATGAGAGGAGATTAAGACGATTCATGTAGGGGGGAAGAAAAAGTCTATTGACCCAAGGTGAAAATCATGTATAAGTAGTAGATTGAGCATGTCTTATTGCTGTTTAAGCTAAATATGTATTTTGAGACTAAACGGACGAATTATAAGAGATAGAACATTATTCATGGGCGTCATCACAACAAAGGGTCTAGCCGGTTAAGGAGGTGAAAAGTGCCCCCAGCGCTTTTGAAAAACAAAAAATATCCTCATGTAGTGCATGGAAAAGTACATCTTTGCTGAAATTTTCAGACCCATAGACCCTCACATAACCTCAAAAAAAATTAAAACGTGATTTTCAGTGTTTTGGCGATATCTCGGCTTCTTGTAGACGTAGAAAATTCTTTTTTTCTCAAATTATAGGGTCTTTTGTCAGCTACAAAATAATATTTTTTTCGAAATTTTTGGCGGGAAATTCAAATTTTTATACAAGTTCGAAATTTTCAAAATTCAATTAAAAAAAAACAAAAAAAATAGAAACGACGAAAAAAAAATATGTTATTCTCTGGATGTCAAGCTATATCCATAAATTATTTCAGATTTTTAGATTTGGTGCAACAGCGTCAAAATATCGAAAAACCGTTTTTTCAGCATTTTTCGGTATTTTTACATCTTTTTTAAGTCTGAATATTCTTTAAGTATGCATTTCTTTTAAGTCATTTCCTACCTTGATATCAACCATGCAGTTTTTGAAATTCACAAAGAGATCATATTTTCAACCTGGTGTGACATCATGCCTGAATTACACTCACCACACCGTTCATTCATATTTGTCATGCACACTGTTCATTCACGCATGTTTGAAACTGGGTGGAGTAATAACAATTCCAAATAATTGCAATATATTTCTTAATAAAATACTTCACAAAGTAATAATATTGCTCCACTCACTTCTGCACTCACTTATAATATAAAACTGTATTATACAAATTAATAAGTATAAAAATAAATATAGGATCACCTGAAAAAGAAGAAAAGTCTGAAAACATACATGTATTATACCGAACCTAAAAACATAAGACAATAGATCAAATCCAGTATTTGAGATAGGAATAGGATAATTAATCATATTTGAGATAGGAATAGGATACAATTCAACACCTTCGGTTTCAAATATTTTCTTCAATTTAAATTTTTTAGTTATATATCATGCATGAGATAAGTAATATATTACAGCTGCTACATGAAAATTTCGAACTTGTATAAAAATTTGAATTTCCCGCCAAAAATTTCGAAAAAAATATTATTTTGTAGCTGACCAAAGACCCTATAATTTGAGAAAAAAAAGAATTTTCTACGTCTACAAGAAGCCGAGAGAAGCCAAAACACTGAAAATCACGTTTTAATTTTTTTTGAGGTTATGTGAGGGTCTGTGGGTCTGAAAATTTCAGCAAAGATGTACTTTTTCATGCACTACATGAGGATATTTTTTGTTTTTCAAAAGCGCTGGGGGCACTTTTCACCTCCTTAACCGGCTAGACCCTTTTCTATACAATCCCTAATTCAAATATCATACATTATGAGGCATTATAGTATCCCGAAGCAAAATAGTTCTCCCACTGGGCTCAAAACTAGAACATTAAACTTTAACGATATGTTACACTATTATGGATTAAGTATTTTACTTAGTTAATTTAACTTACTAGTTTTTTTGCTTACCTAATCCATGCATAACAGTGTTACTATACATATCATTAAACTTTTGTCTTATAGTTTTGGGCCCAGGGGGGTCGAACTATTTTGTTTCAGGGTAGTAAAGAAAAGCGTGATAAAATTATTGCTTTCAATGCTGTAGTCTATAATATGGCACTGAGTACTACACATAGGGGTTTATTTTATAAGCTCTATTTATTACATAAACTGCCGTACTTTATAATATATCGTACAAAATTATTTTAACCATAATTTGCCCTATTTACTAGATTCCTACATTGTAGATTGTTGCAATCACGATTTCGCCTTTTAGGGGGAGAACTATATAAACTTAGGTCTTGCTGACTAGATAAAGGAGATCCAAGCTTATTTTTACTCAAAATAAAACCACACATGATAATAGCACTAAAAAATTAAGATAGTTTGAGGTGATCTCTGAAGTATATTTCAAGTTTTAAACCACGAAAACACTGATTACTCATTAATTTTGCATCATGGTTTTTATTAGTATTTTTGCTAGTTTCCATTAGTTCGGATTTGTGAGTATTTATTCATAAGGGCAATTTAATCTTAACCATTCTTTATTTCAGAATATCATTTTCCTCTTGTTGTGTAGATTACTTGCTTAGAGATATTTAATACTAAAACTTTGATCGATTAATCTTACGATCATAAAATGTTGACTGCTATATTGGACTTACCCCTGTAATAGCAGCGATCACAACCCATTCCCTGGCATTTTCAAATCGAACGAGGAAATTGCTTTAATTTTGTAGAATTTTGAAATTTTTTCCAAACCTCATCCCCGAACAGGGCGGTAGAAATCAATAATTAGGGCCATCCAAGCTTCTCCAGATTACACCACAGGAACGAGCAAAAAACCAGGAGAGCCCAGCCACTTACTCAGTCCGAAAATAATTTCTTTCCATTTTTCCAGCTGGAGGGAGTCGACAGCCTTAAAAAAGTCATTCCGCAAATGCATAAATCATTCACATTTGGTGTGGTATATCCTTTTTTGTCCCAACATTTTTTCTTCCTGCTGTGGCCCATCTCGCCTGAGGGGGACGCGGCCACATTAAGAGTATAGGGCCGAGAAGGTGTGCCCAGGGGGGCTGAGAGGTCTGCGGGGCCCACCTACAACGAATCGTAATTCTCGGTGTATTAACGGAGGAATTCAAGTGAGCAAAACATAGAAAACTTTTCGACCTGGAAACACGAGAAGCAAGCGAGTGGGGCCTGCTCCCGGGCTCCCTGTCCCGGCCATGTCCTTGGGACAGGCGGCATATTTTAATATGAAGCTCATAAATCTGGGCGCAAGACGCCTAATGTTGAACGCGTCGTTTTTCCTCTTCCTTTATTTTTTCCGCCGATTTTGTTCGTTCCTTGTCGGTGGAGCTGCGTGGCCGGGGGTGCCAAGACGGTTTTTGGCGTTGGCATGCATACGGTTGTCGGTGTAATATGAATTGTTCATGATTTAGATATCGTTGAGAGGGTGAAGAGTTATGCGGGGGGGCTGTACAGGTTCACTTGTTGTGACATTTGTGAACGACTAGCGCAAAGGGCACACTTTCGGCGAAAAAGAGCACTTCCAGCAGGAGCAGATTTTGCCCTTGCCTTTTTTTCTACGGCTGTGGGGGGTGGCCATCAGTTGATATTACTGGTAAATAAAATTTGACATAATTTATTACTTTTCAAATTGAAACTCAAATTAATGTCGTTTCGCAGTTGTGAAGTATCACGTAAATCTGTGGTGCTCCAAAAGTTGGATTATGGATACCTTTCCTATAAGGCCGTTGTTATTTCAGTCATAAATAACTCGCTTAATCGTTATAATATTTCGTTTTTTTAATTTTAACTCCTATTTACTAGATTTAGGGAAGGGCGGAACAAATGTTTTTGACCAAAAATGTTGGTATTGTAAAAATTGAAAACAATTGAAAGGTTGAGTATAAATAAACTGCAAAATTGATATTTTTTACATTATATGAATTTATTTGAATACAAAATTGGCTAATTTTTATGTAATAATAAATATGTAGCAGGGTATGAGAAACTTGAAAGTCGTTTGCCTCAAAATTAGATTTTTGATTATTGATTGTTTTGACAGCGATATTTTATCAGGTAGTGAGCTATTTTTTGCAAATGTTATGCTTGATAAACATACGCTCAGTTATCCTGCGCAAAAAAGTGGTATTTCTTATATTTAGGCAAGGATGGAAGGAGGACTGTTATTTGAGCTCTGTTAAAAGTTTATAGAAATATACTTACGTGATTTTTTAATATTTTTTTCCAAAAAAAGACAAAATAAGGTATTTTGTACTTTTCAACCTAATTTTTCTCGAAAGACGGAGCCAATTAAGCATTTTCGAAAAAATCCTACAGAACTCTGAAAGCTTTAAGTTGGCTCAAAATGGATTTAAATACCAGTAAGACATTCTCATTTACTGCATATTGGTAAGAAAATGATGCAATTTAACAACGTCTAACATTCTACGATTTATATTTCGATCAAACATTTGAATTAAACAAATATCTGCTCAGATATTTGATTTTAAAATGTTCTAAATAGAATCGTGTTTGATACAAAATTATAATCTTTGTAGTTTTTGATATTTATTTGTCTACTTTTTGTTTGATAATACGACAAAATTTTTCTTTCTAAGGATTTAAACTCAAAAGATGTTTTAGGTCTTATAGAAAAGCATAGCATTCTTAGTGCAATCAAAAAGATACACCATTTTTTGGAAGTAGAAATTTGATAGGACCAAAAGCAATACACATTGTCACATTGTCTAAAGATTATATGCTATAAATATGACTTCTTACACCTTATTTGTTAGTAAATGTGTCTCTGGCTTTTGCGACCATTTATGTGAGAAATTTTTGTAATAAGAGGCTTTAAAGTAGCTTTTGAATTAATTTTGAATGTCGAATATTACAATTAAACCTGTTCTGAGAATTTCGCGCAGCAAAATTGAGAATTTTCCATAATAGAAGCTATATAAATGATTGTTTGCATGTATGCTTCAGAATATGTTTCAACTAATAGGGCTTACATAGCTATTGAAATAGGATAATTTATCGCCCAAAAGATGTTGAAGCGTGTGCCTGTTATAGTTTTTTCCTAAGAAATGTACTAAGTACCTAAGCTGAAGAAGCCATTGAAATTGAGGTTTATTTCTTATTGTTAGATTAATTGCCTATTTTACTGTAAATTATTACTATGCTTACACAAGGCTTTCCGAAAATGCGATAATCGTAATTCTGAGCAAACTGTCATAATGTCTTACTATCGTAGTTAAGGGTATTAAATCTTCATCCTCAAGAAATATTATAATGATAATTTGAAATAACCGCAAGATCGTTTTTTTTTATTTATTAAAACACAATAATTATAATTCTTATAAAAGTACACTATGAATATGGATAATACACTAAAACCCTGCGCCTGCATGAATTATAAAGCTTAGGATTGATCAAACTTCCTCCCCTTACTATCTTAAGGCGCAAAGAATAAAGCAAAAGATGATCCGAACCATTACAAATCTTGGATAGACAATACTTAACATGGTCACAGCTACTAAGGCAACTTTATGTTCAAAACAGTAACACCATACACAATTGCCAAAGTTACAATATTTAAAATTGCAAAAATCCAGCTCTACTTTGTGATTTGTTTGCATTAAGAGATAGGTCAATTATTGGGTGACCATTTATAAATTCCAACCAGATCACAGTTCTATCTGTGAATTAAGGCCTCAATAAGACCAAAGGGTCTTCTAAAGCACGGCTGCACATCATCCGCATAAAGATTAAAGTTAGCATCATTAACTACTTCACAAATGCCATTGATGTAAAGACTAAATAGGAGTGGTCTGAGAATTGACCTCTGGTGCATCCCACGTTTAAGTGGTAATAGTGATGAAAATGAACAATCAAAAACTACTCGCTGAAATCTCCAACTAATGCAACAGCTGAGGATGAAAAATGGAAGATACTCAAGAGCTTATGAAGTAACTTTGAATAAAAAACAATATAACTCATTATATATATGAGCACAGGTTCAAATTAAAATGAGATCAAAGTTACCATATATCGAGACATTCTAGCATTACCGGGGAAAAATGTACCAAAATATCGTCTGCATCCATACAAATACACAAACAAGTATTGTTCTGGAAACGTGTTTAAAACGATAGTAAAGAATTCAAATTTAAAATTTCTGGGTGATTATATAAGTACTGTTCCTCTATATAATTGAGAATTAGAACGAAAAAATATAAAGGTATCGTAATTATACATATTTAAAGGAAATTTTGTATGCATCTTATAGTTGAAACAAATTTTAATTATCTCTTTATCGTTTCGCATATTTCATAGTGTATTGTAGACTTAATTAGTAAGTGCTCAGGTAAAATATTTTATCTTGGATAAAAATGATAATCGTTTTGGTTGTAATTAGTATATAATTATATATATATATATATATATATAATAAATTCATTTAAGGAAAAGGGAGATATGCATAAACCATCGGAATATTTTTCTGTAAATAAGTAAAACGAAACCTTTTAGTCTAACAAGGAAACGTTCTCAGGTATGTCTCACCGATTTCGATGAAATTGAAATATGTTATAGAGTATCGAAAAATAAGAGACACGTTTTTTTTTTTACCTGCGAATACGCACATTTAGCGGGTACTTTTATTTATTGTGTTTTTTTTTTTGTAAATAAAAATTGGTTTTTTTTTCAATAGTTTGTCCGCCATGTTGGATCCGCTATTTCGGATTTTTTAAATTTAATAGCAGATTCGTAATCAGCAACTCCAAAAACCACGTAACACTAGTTTTCACGAAAAAACTGATGTCCGACAGGATATACATCATTTACGTATTAGTGCTAGAGGTTGTTTACCCCCTTGAGGAGCTCTTTTTACGAAAACGCAAAAACAAGTTAACTTTATTTTTCGAAATCGTATTTAAAAAAATATTTTTCAATGATTTTTAACTAAAACTGTTATTTTTGTGACGCAAAACTATAAAAAAAAATCGTTTTTCTGCAATCAAAAATAAGGGTTGCCACCCACGGGAACCGGATTACTTACAAAAGGTTAGTATATTTATGAGACATCATTTCCAATTTGTTTCATTCGAAAAAATTCATTACAACTTGAAATATTTAGGAAAAATTGTTTTTGGGGGTAAACTTTAGGGGTGGTTTTCACCCCCTAAATGTGCATATCCGCAAATAAAAAAAATACGTGTCTCTTTTTCGATACTATATAACATATTACAATTTCATCAAAATCGGTGAGACTCACCTGAGAAAGTTTCCTCGTAAGTAATACAGCTAATCGCTAGTTCTTACTAATAGTAGGCTAATTGGAGTTTAAAAATTGTTTTCTTATTGCTATGATTTTCATGCTAATCTTATGAGTATTGGAGCGAATGTTAATTGTTGCTGTGAATGAATATACATACCTACTCCGATTGCCTGCCAAATGCGAAACCCTAAATTTTCTCTAACTTGTGTTTATGCCTATCAATTGACCTTACGAAATTACTTTAACCGCCCGGCGTTAAAGTATAAGACCCACTTTTATTTGTAACTAATCCATATTTCATCAGATTACCATTATATAGAATGAGAAATAATACGTAGATATGATAAAAATTAAAGAAACTCGATTGCTGAACCGCAATACGAATTTTGATTACAAAAAAGTGTCGTTGTCGTTAAAAATCCTTTTAAGTATCTAATGATTTCCGTTAAGCTTGCTTAAGCGAATTTTGTACGGTGTCTTAATCACTTTTGGATTTTACACCACGCTGGTTGCATTGCTCTATTTTCGTCATTCCCCTACACTTTGGGATCCGCCGTCCACCATCATTATCAAAGCTCCGCAATGCCAGCTCAAATTAGGGCAGAACACCCAAAGCCTTTTTCGTTAATCTCCTTTCAAGCATCTTGATGACTCCCGAATAATCATTTCAAGTTTTCGAGGAGACATAAGGATTCATCCTTTCATTTTCACTTGAATAGATCCCTTTCTGGGCGCTATCTTCGCCCAGGATATTAATGCCCCCAAAGGGGGTCTCATTTCTTATTCAAAAGAGCGAGCGCCGGAACAGTCATCGCATTTTATGCAATTCTCCGGCGCTGCGAGTAGCTGGCTATGTTCAGGCAGTGATTTGTGTTGCCGCCCCGCATGCGACGACGTTCTTTTCTTAAGTCCCCAACGAAATTATGGGGAATTTGTCGAAGAGCACGTCCTTGCAGCGCTAAGAGAAAGGAAGTGATCTCCAGTGTTCCCCCAAAAAGGGATGATGTCGGGATTGATTTAAATTTAATTAACTTTAAGGCGATTATTCCGGCGAATAAAAAGTGAAAAAGTGGGAAAGGATTCCCGTCCCGGGCGCAACCCGTTCGGGCTCATCCCTTTCGAGGATGGCGCTGTCATCGGGACAAAACCATTGTCTATTGATGTCCTCTCGAAAATTTCCCGGGCGTGTCGGGGTCCTCGGATGGAAAAAACGTGCTCATCATCGTGTCGTCTTTTGTTCCGCGGAGATGAGAAGTGCCCTTTTTTCTTGGAATATGTTCGAAATTATCATCGACAAGGAAAAACTCCCTGTCCTGGTGCGAATGGGTTATCCTTTAAGCTCGCGGGGCGGCGTATGGAAGGAGGTGGGGCGGGCTACGAACGAGTAGCTTAGGGACATTCACACAGCCGTAATTATCTTTTAATTAATTTCAGCAGGGAGACCTTCCGATATCTGGACTGCCCTAATTCAAATTTTAATTACGTCCAGCAGACAAAAGGTGTGAAAACTCGCCGAATCGCCCGGAGCGGAGCCCTACGCAAGGGCGTACATTTCGAAGCTTTAGCGGCAAATAAAAAGAGGAGCTCCCGACGACATTCATTTATGATGCCTGAATAATTAATATCGGGGAGAGGGAGTCAGTCGGTCGATTATTATTAAAAGTTTTCCCTTGGGTGATCGTCCGTGGAGCGGGCTCTTTGTTGAACCGTATTCCTCTTGTACTTGGTACCATACTTCAAGAGAACCTTCGGAAATACTTTCTTTTGGAAAAGGCATCTACAGATAGCTAGATTTGAATTACCAAAATGTGTACTAGCATCATTACATGCTTAGTGACAATAAAACCCGCTAATATGCAATTTTAATTAAAACAATATACTTATAAATGCGACGCAACGTAATGTAACGAACTCGTTTAATTTACACCATACGTATTATTTAGGCCATGCATCTAAATGCAATCACATTACTAGTGTTTGATATTTCAAGGATAAAATTAATCGGAAATGAATATCTTTGTGGTAATCCAATTCTAAAAAACTTTTGAAATGCCAGACTTTAAATCCAATGTAGAACATTTGAGAAATTTTAGTTTGGAGACTGTAACGCGAGATGTAAAATAGCGTAAACTCTAGCCTCTGCTGTATTGATCAGACGTAAATAGCGAGATTTCGTACTATTACTAACATTCATATGATGTGTGTGAATAAAAAAAGAAAAAATTAAACTTTTAAAAAATAATTTAAGATTTTTTTAGTTAAGGGGTTATATACAGTCAGGATTTTTAGAAAATCGATTTTTTTATTATTTTATTTTTGTAATGTACATATATTAAAGTACAGCCACAGAAAATTTCATGTCAATCGGGTGAATATTCTCGAAGTTACACGCATATTTGTAATGACGTGTTCGAGTTTTTGTACTAAATGTAAAATGCTTTTGAAACTTTAAACGCGTTTTTCTCAAAACTGTGTTCTTATAGACGGTGAGCAAGATTTCTCGGAAACGGCTGAACCGACCAGTTTCAAATTTTAACATAAGCTTCTTAAGTATATTTTTTAGTAATTAATCGAAGCTTTTTGCTCACCGATAAATATTTTCCATTTTATAAACAATTTAGAGCGAAAATTGTTGTTAAAAATCAATTTTTTTTTTTTAAGAAGCCGCTATTTTGCCAAAAATTCTTATTTTGCTTATTCCTTCGATTAATTACGAGATAAAACAATATACTAACGAAATATTTTTGGTTTTTCCATTTTGGATGATCCTGTCTAGAGATATCGTGAACACCGCAAAACGCTTTTTTTTAGAGTTGCTCCCGCAGATCAGCTGTAACAGCTTTTAAAATAATTATTTTTACAAATAAAAACATTAAAATACACTCAAGAGTTACCGTTATATGTGTACAGAATTTTACATTAATAACTTAAAAGCTCATCTCAAGAAAAATTCTTGAAAAATCGACTTTTTTTGGGCCTCCTGACTGTATATAACCCCTTAACTTATGCAATAAACAATGGTTTTTTTTTTTTGGACATAGAACGTAATATTTTTATTAATATGTTTGTAAAATTTCTGCGTGATCAGTCAATACTTTTTTGAGCTACAGCGTACACCAATTTGAAAAATATAGTTTTGAGAAAAATGTGTTTTAATGTTGGATCTACTTATACGGCGGCCAAGTGTAGTGTCACCTGCATAGGCTATAACATCAGAAGTGCTTTGAATTTAGTTTAAACGTTTTGGTGGCAAAGTTTTGATATGATAAACAAACTTTTTAGAAAAAAAAATTATGATGATTATAAAGATATTTGCCCCCAAGTAATCAGATTAGCTTCTGGGCGACGCATACATAAATCTCACCTAATTCCATTGGTAATGTGAATGGTAGTACCCTTGTGAGTGTAGCTAAAATATATATAAAATAAACAAATAAAAGCTGTGTTATTCTTTTATTTTTTAATTATTTAATTTATTTTACCAATCTATCTACAATAATAGACTTTTAATAAAATCGCATTCATGTATTAGCCATCCCATACAATTGCTTAATTCACAATTTAAATTGCCCCTAAAAGGTCCTTTTGCAGTTAATGGCCGGATTTACACTATTTCACGCCTTTTTCAACACGGGCGACACAGCATATTATCCTAGAAATGTTCCGAATCTGGCCTACCTGCCTTGTATATTTAGGAGCAATCTCAAGAATTTTCAAGTAGCTCTAAGCATGGGGTAGCTATCAAAAGATATTTAGGGATTCTAGTCTGTCGGACTACCTTCGAACAACTGTAATAAGATTCGTGGGAAAAAGCCAGCCTTATTTTTCAAAACAATAAAACGTTCGTTCCAAGCAATAAAATTCTGAGGAAAGTGGCTTGAATGTTCAACCACTGCCAGCCTGGTGCGAGGCGCATCGTACAAAATAGGAATCTTTTGGTAACCAAGTAAATTTTCTCTCTTGAAAGCGCCCATACTTTTCCACCGTTTCATTTGGTTATTTCTCGGCAACTCCAAAAAAAGTACGATATGGTCATAAGGCAATGTGAATCGGGCCAATGGGAGCAAACGCTTTTCCCTTTCCTCAAGTTTAGAAATCTGAAAGTCTATCGTGTATGTGTACCTGCCAACTGTTAATCATAATCAGCAAAATCATTGTGCAAAATGTCCAGTCATTCGGTGATTTTATGGCGATATACCTAATCAAGGTCCATCGATAGAACTAGGTCGATTTGATCACCGCAAAGTGACAGGTTCGCCCGCACTAGTGGCTGTCGGGTGGGTGACCGGGGAGCCGTGGAGGACCTGAACACGGCAGGACGTCAACCCTTCCCGGGACCTTGGCTGTAAATCATCGGCAAATTATCTTCGCTCTTATCCCTCGCTGCCGCCGCCACCGACCGTACGACTCTTGAACAAATTTTATCCTCAATATCCGATCGGTCGAGGGTTGGTGGCAAGTATAAATTTTATGTCGAGTCATCCTGATTCATTCGTTTTTGGTTATGGCCAGCGACTGGTACACTACACCAATTACGCCCCGCACAGGGTGGTGCGATCCGGTGAACGGCGGTGGCTGTCTGACTCCCGGACTCCGGTGATATGTGCCCCGGTACGACCAACTTGGGGCATTACCCGGCTGCTTTTTTCCCCCACCACAACTCCTGTGCAGTGCTAGGGCCGCCAGTGCTTAAGGAAACCCTTTGGCCAATCGATTATTCATTAGAACGAAATCTTGCCCTTTTCGAATTGCTTTCGAGGGAGCAAGAACTTTGCAACAGATAACTGGGATTATCCGTAATCCTGGGTAACTAATTCTGGAATCCAGTTTTTACCACTGTCCTATCTGGACGCCGCATCTAACCATGCCCCAAAGAAGGGGTTGGACACTTCATTAGATGGCAGTCCCACTTGCCCTCTCACTACCGCCGCCACTGGGGTGGTGGCTGCACGAGCGTTTTTTCTGCATGACGGATAAATTAAAAGTCGTGTGCCCCACTAATGCTCCGTTTAATGATGTTCACTAGATTGTATCGCGCTAATTAGGTCGAAATGCGTATCTCATGCCTCGTGCTGTTTTCTGTTTTGAATATTAACGATGGGAGCGCTTGCTCGGCGACAATAGGCACTACGAGGGGCAGGGCTGGGAGAAGATATGAATTTGTTACGAGTCACAGCGTCAATGACTACTGTCTTTTCACTCATGCCGCCAATCTGGGTTATATGTATTAGGGACACAAACTGAAATATCTAGGTTGAAACTAGAGGGGCGGGAAAAAAATCTGTGTAGCCAGTGATTAGGCGATTAATAAGAAAGCCTTTAACATTAAGCTTCTTTTTCAAAATTGTAATTATTTCTTACTGTAAATATACGCTAAGCACATCAAAAATATTAAGGACTCATTAAATTTTCTTAAATTATTTAGCTATTTCAAAATGACTATCAGGAAATATAATCCGATTTAAAAAAAAAAACACCAATTTACATCCCCACGAACTTTAGAAAGTAAATATACAAAGAGAAAAATGAGCGTTTTGTGCATTCGTGAAATTTTTTACATAGATACATCAATTTAAACTAACTTAAATTAAACAAAATAACAAAGTCTTGAAGATTCACACGACAATGGTTTTCTTGTATTGAGTTGAAATTGGAAACAACTAAATCACAATCAAATAACTGAAATGCTAATTGCGTTTGTAGCATATTTTGATGAATATTGAGTCACACGCGAGAATAACGATTACTTATCAAAAAAATTAGAATTTAGGAGACGAAAGGTTCAAAATAGCAAAAGGAATTGGATATACCTATACCTATATTTGAAAAAGGATAGTTACAATTCAGTTGTATATTATAAAAAGTAATTGTTATTTTATTGTTAATTCAAAATAATTTTTTGGGTGTAACAATAACATCAAAGACTGTTAGCTTTATATGGTTTTGATGAACACTGATTTAAAAACGAATAATTGGATAAAGGTAGTAATAAAGTAAAAAACCTGGAGGTATGGTTAAATAATGGCTATAAATGTTATTGATATTTTTTTGTAATTTCCACGAGTTTAAGATACATTCGAAAAACTACATATTACCAATACATGTATAAGAAAAAAGACATAAAAGAAAAATAACTTCATATTTAAACTTAAACAAATAATCCAATAAACTGGATACAGATGGTAGCACTTGTCGAAGAAACAGATAGATATTACATAACCGTGATGAAAGAAGTAGGTATAGCCACAAAACTAAAAAATGTTGTATAAGATCATATAGGAAAGGATGTCTGTACAGAAACTGTGCGAAATATTGTAAGAAGAAACGCAAGAATATTTGATGTAAACGAAAAATTTTGGAAAATGGTAGGACTCCTTTTTGGGTAGTTGTTTAAACTGTTCAATGCTTTATTTATATATTTCGTAACGTCAACAAAAAAGTCTTACAGGATATTTTTAAAAGTATGAAATATTTTTCAAAAGTGTTACGATTTCTGTATGACGTAGGTATATTTAGTGTATCAATAAAACCAAAGTTCTTTCAGATGAATTCCTGAAATGATTCAGTGATTTTCTGCAATTCCGGGAAGCAATTGCATCCGACCATGAGCGACCTTTCATAGGTTCAAACGAATGAAAAGAGCAAATACAAAACAAAAAGTAGAAAAAAAAACAAAATTTCCGCTCGTTGCATGTGACAAAAGCGTTGAAAAACTTAAAAATTCCACAGGCCAAAGGTGGTCTAAGGAGGCGGACACAAAGAGCGTATGCATGCGACATATTCCTCATTAAGGACTTGAAAAGACTTCCGAAGTTGACATTCATTCAAGACTTTCATTTACCTTTCCGTTGTTTTTTGCGATTCCGTCTCCCTCGCCCCAAACCCCACGTTTTGTCGTTTTTCTCGCGCTTTTGAAACATTCCCTGCACGAGCGTTGGTAGTGGAAGCGTTCAGAAAAAACAAAAAAAAAAAACAATTTAATTTTTACCCGAAAAACACCTTTCACCTTCGGCTTCCTGCATTCGCCTTAATTACAGGCGAGCAGAAGTCAAAACTGATGAATGGCAAGTTCGCGTAAAAAAGAAAAAGAGAAGCGGGCTTATGCCTGAAAGGAGTAGCCCCGGCAGGGCAGGAAGGCTCCGCATCCTGCCACTGGCAATGGTGCAGTGCTTATATTCCTTTTAAAGGCGCCTTTCCTTCAGTTACTTCTTCTACGTAAACTTCTGCTTCAGATCTGCTTCTTTTTGATTTCAATGAACCTCTTTCGTATGTTACGCGACGCGGCCACCCTTTCTGCGTATGGGGAAGGATGTAACGTAACGTGTAACATGTGTGTGCCGGTGACAAACCAGGTGAAGAAGGTGAATGGACGGGAAGACTCCGTTAAGGAAAGACCATCAGGAAAATCTGTTCTACGGCAGAAAGTGGATAAGATTATGGTTGGTGGGCACAAATAAAGCACACACGTACGCCACATACGTGAACAAACATTATTACTTCGGCTCTTTGAAAGCATCCTCTTCAGCATTCGGGGGCTTGAAAGGAATGACTCAATGTTTGTGTGCACAGATCCTTATATAGGATGCGCCTCCTGCGAAGGGATGCGGAGCACGTGGGCCACCAGGGGAAAGGCCCTTTTATTCGCATTTGAACCCAGTAATGATGGGTAAATACCTCCCCCTTTCGCTTTTAGAACTTGTTTCTATTCATTAGCGTTATAGAAAATGGGTGGTGCTTGCCCACCTGTGAGCACCTTTGAAGCGGGTTTCACACACCCCCAAAATACCGGGATAGAGAAAAAAGAAGGACAAAATAGCACCAACACCCTATCGAGCAGACAGAGTGGGCCTGGGGGAGCAGAAAACGGGCATTCAGTGGATATAAACCAAATGGTGTATACGTGTTTGTATGACATTCAAGGGCCACTAACGCAGTAGTTGGATCAACATCGCCCGAGAAGAATGAAAGGATGGAAAATATATCCTCCTCCATTCAGTCCGCCATATTCATCTGGGATATGTATGTGCGATGCCAGATAAGAGGTTTTTGCGGCTCCATTTATCCTCCTCCTCGTCACCGAGAGAGCCACCAGTCAATGAAGAATGCACGAGCGTTTTCAGGGTTTTGTCATCTTCCATGCGACTGACTATAAATAATTTAAAGAGGACGAGCAGCCATCAAAGTAGTAATTCCGGTGAATGGAGTCACAGATACCATTCAGCTGAATGTGGTCCTGATGTCCCGCAACGCAAATCCTCTCAATTGCATCCACCTACTAGAACAAGCAATTTTAAATTTCTCCACGATAAGCTGGCTCGGTGCAATTATTATTCACTGAGCTGTTCCCAGTTGAGTTCTCTGAGGAACATGACTGCTGAGTTAGGGGTCAAGGTTTTAAGCAGCTTCATATAGTTGTTTTTTTAAACATGCAATTCCAACTGGAATTCTATTTTAGAAATGTTAAGCTCCCAAGGCTCCTGCTATTTGTCAATTCAGGTGCGATCTCGCTTAAGCACTTGATTGCCCAATACTCATTTAAATTTTTAACCGAGCGAACGCAGAAAAACGAATTCAAAATGGCAAATTCAACAACAATACAATTGTAATATGGTGTTTGTTCTCGCTTCACTTCGGTATTGTGAATCTTTCATTCTTGATATCGTGAATCTTTCGTTAGCCTGTCTAAATTTGTTAAGGGGCACCACTAGTGTGAAATTTTGAAATTTTGTTGCGTATTTCGATAATCTATACCTTTGAAAATAACATACTAAAATTTCAAGTGCATATACATATCAAATAATTTTTGAGTTACAGCCATCTGTAGAGCAGCCGCTCATCGTATCGAGGTATTGAGAAATGTATGAATTAAACTTTAAACGCGTTTTTCTCGAAACTACTTTTTTCAAATTTGCTACAGTTGTAACTCGAAGACAAATCGTTCGATCGATTTGATTCTTATTGCAGCTCCTCTTATACATGTTTCCCCGTGCCATAAACCGCCAGTATTCCGATCGAATACAAAAATGTAATTTTGGCAGGCCAAAAATCATCAAATTCTGGCGCGAAATTTGAATCTTTTTTTTAAAACTCCGCCATTTTGCTATATTTAAATTTTTTTTTTCGATCGAGGTTCATGACACGGGCAATACCTTCTAGTTTAATAACCATTTTGCTTTTGTTGATTTCAAACACTGTGAAGGTTCTAATCATTGCAGCAGTGGGGTACTTTTTTTTGGTGCTTTGGGAAATTGCGAATGAATTTTAAATTTGTTGGTCCAAAAATGTTATCATGTATTTACTGTATATCCGTAAATATATCCTTAAAATATTAAATCATTCCATGCAGTAGTTGTCTTTAAAAAAATTCGCAAAAATCACCTTCTTTTCAGGCGGTCACACTAGTGGTGCCCCTAAGTGGGTTACGTAGGTTTTGAATTACAAAAGAAATTACAATTTTTCGGATTTTTTTTTACGAAATTTATAAAAGTGATTTATTTTAACTATAGGTATAGTTCTGCATTGATTAACGAAATGGCCATTCTCTATAACGAAGTAATACGCCATTGTTTAGATTTTGAATGATATGTATCGGTGCACAAAATTCTTCGATAATATCTTTATAAGCGTCAGCATTACCAAGAATGACATCTAAGGTTGTAAAGAGGTGAGCTTCTTTTGCTAATGGTAATTTTTTTTTTCTATTTCCAAGCATTACAAACTTTCATTTGTGAAATTCTGTAGTTTTCTTCATACTACATATATTCTTAAATGATGACAATTTAAACGGTGACCAATATCGTAATATTTTCGAAAATAAACTTCGAATATTGACTGAGAAGATAAACTTGGTGTTGCAATAGAGTTTCTGATTTTAACAACGCGGTTGTCCAGCGCGTAATTCGCAAGTCGCACGGGAAGCATTGAATCGCACATTGTGTTTTTATGGAGTTACTTAAAGAGTCAAGTTTATCAAGAAGTAGTACCAACTCGTAAAAATATGATTCAGCGAATCTGGAAGGAGCTTATGCTCAAAAAACACCGGACACATTCTTAGTTGTGTACAATCTTTCTAAGCGCGGATCAACAAGTGCAACGAAGTGGAAGAGCACCATTTTGAGTATTTAAAGGAAAACTTTCTTCGAAAACAAGCACGCCTAAGAGAACAGAAAACTACATGTCGTTGTTCCTGGATAGTACTAAAAGTACTAAATTCATTGGCTGCTTCCACACCTGGAATAAAAATGTTAGGAAATTTGCGTTTATAAAATAAATTTGATCCTTCTAATTTTTTAACTCTACTTTAGCTCCAGCCCCAGGAGGAGAGGGAGCGATTAAAATGAAATTGAGTATATAGTTTTCGTGAAAAAATTCAACACATTCTTTCATTACACAAGTCGACACGATTTTTGATTCTGATTAATATGCGGTCATTCCTCATTGCTTTCGTCTCACAATTGAAGAAAATCAACATGATTTTTAAAAAAATTTGCTTTTGTGCCCAGGACAGAAAATTTAAAATGACCAATCATCAAAATTGTTATTTTTTCATTTCCTTATAAATCTTTTGGGGGCGAAAATTTTTTAACTTTTCGGTTGCTATATTAGATCTGCCATCTTTAATATATATTTTGGTAACAGATTAAGTTTCAGCGACCCTAAGACCTCTTTGATTCATTTTGATAAAAAACCCCATAAAATTGCAAATGTTCGGACGCCATATTTAATTCACCACTTTGGAACCCAATACAAAAATGTACCTATACTGTTTTGTCTAGTATAACGTACTTTTTGGCAAAAAATCAAAAATATCGCACAACGAATTTAGTTGTAATTGAGGTTCAAACTATCCAAACGAATGTCAAATTTTCCTTCACAAAAGCAAAGTTTTAACAAAATTATGACAATTTTGCCTTTCTTTTCGACACAAGCAATAAGAAAATAGCATTCATAACTCAGACTCAAAAAAAAAGTTTAGTTTTGTTGACCTGTGTTATCATTCAATTGTATATGCCTTGAAATAATCGAAAATTTGACTTTTTACGATTTCACTTACGTCCGTTGCGAATTGAAAGGAAATTATTTGAGACAACTTTAGTATTTTTTGATGAAAAATCCGAATCTGATAAAAAAATAGAGGTCCCCATTTAAAATTTAAAGGTCATGTTCCTTCCACCCCAAAGGGCTGTGTAGGGAGGGTAATTTTGCCGAAATTGATTTTATCCCACGAAAGTAACAAGTCGTACAATTTTTTAAGATATATCGAGACAAAAAACTCAGCCGCTTTAATGAAAAATCTACAGTGCTGTGCAAAACATTTGCAACTAAAACCCCAATTTTCTATATCTTACTACAACAAACCATAAATTCTTAAAAACAAAAAAGCTAATACAGTATTTTATTCTTTATTATATCTAATTTAAGAATATTAAAAAACTAAAGGTAACTATTCAATAAAAAAGGAGAAATATTCGTATTTTCATACTAAGATACAAAACTGACTGTGCAAAACATTTGCAACTCCTTGACATTAATAATGTTGGCGACTTTAAATATATATTATCATTAATATTTGGTTGAATAGCTTTTATTTACAATAACTCTTGCACATCTTCTTGGCATAGAATTAAATAGCGACTCAATATGCAAAGAAGTTATATCATTCCAAGCCTTTTTTATACCATTAAAGAGTTCGTCACGGTTGTTGTAAAATTGACCCCTCATATTCTTCTTAACCAGTTGCCATAGCTTTTCTATGGGGTTGAGATCTGGAGACTGTGCGAGCCATTTCAAAACTTCAATGTTTTGCTTCGAAAACCAAGCCTGAAGAAGTCTAGAGGTGTGCTTGGGATCATTGTCCTGCTCGAAGCGCCAGCACAGGGGCATTTCTTCCTCTGCGTAAGGGAGCATAACATTTTCCATAATGTTTTTGTAGTCCTCCACTTTCATTATCCGTCGTATTTCATAAAGAGGTCCCACGCCCTGAGCTGATAAACACCCCCAGACCATTGTATTACCACCTCCATGCTTCACAGTTACCACAGTTTATCGCGGATTTAGTTGTTTGTTCGTCGGTCGTCCTACTTTTTGCCCTCCATCTAGCCCCATTAAGTTAAACTTAAAGTTAAACACTCATCCGAAAAAAGGACAGTTCTCCATTTTTCTAGGGGCCATTCTAAATGACTTCGAGCAAAGACAAGTCGAGCTCAGCCATTTTCTTCGGAAAGTAGTGGCTTTTTCGCTGGCTTGTAGCTCTTAAGATCGGTTTCTATGGCTCGTCTTCTTACTGTCGAAGGATCCACATCCAGGTTTTATTCGAAAGACCGAGATTTAATTAAAATTTAAATTCTACGATCCTCAGCCTTTGTCGTTTTCCTTGGTCTACCACCCTTTATGAATATTTTCAATACTCCCAGTCTTTTTAAAACTGCTTATAATTCTGGATATGGTGGATTTAGCTATTTTATATTTTTCACTAATGTCTTTTTAGGTTATACCATCTGTGTAAACAAATATTATTCGGTTTTTTATTTCGTTGTAAAATTAATTACCCCCATTTTAAGAACTTTCAGTTTAATTGCGTTTAAAGGAAAAAAATATTTTAATAATACACTTCCGTGCATGGATCGGAATAGAAAATTATTATTATTATTTTTTATTAACTATATGTATATGGAATAGAAAATAACAGTTAACTAACAAAGTACTGCCAATTCTCATTTATTCCTAGAAAAGTATTTGTTGATATATAAAGTTGCAAATGTTTTGCACAGGCAAAATCGTTACGTTGAATAAAAAAATTGATATTGCTACCTTATTACGGGATATTACATTCTGCTATTGTTTTATCTGGAAACTAGACATAATAAAGAATAATGCACTGTAAAACTTTTTTTTGTATGAGTAGTTTAGGAAATTTTATAATGATCTGTAAGAAACTATGATTTTAGTTGCAAATGTTTTGCACAGCACTGTATATAACGAAAGAAAGTATTCGCTCCCTTAGCCAAAGAACACTTGTGAATTTTTTCAGAATTTTTTGGACTACATGTTTTTGGTTTTTTGGATTTGACAATTTTTGAAAAATACAAAAATGTTCCGAAAATTTCTGAAAACAATTCACACGTGTTCTTTGGCTAATTATAAGCACTTTATGTCCTATAAAATTTATTCTTAAAATTGATCCTTTTTGAATAAAAGTATCAAGTTTTTTTATCATAAAAGCATCATAACAAAAAATTCTGAAAAAAAATAAATATATACAATTTTTTTGTAAATTTGATTCTTTTCGTATAAAAAAATCGCCAAGTTTTTTATTACATTGCTGTAGAAAATGGCAATTTTGCAACAACCAAAGCAAAAAAAAAAACTTTCAAAACCATGTTTTGAGAAAGTTTAACATTCGGACCGCGATTTCTGGTGGTTATATGATCATTTAATAGTAGCAACAGCAAGATAATCGACTTTGAAAAGAAAAAGACCAAAAGAAATCAGCAGTTTTTTTAAAACAACCCAAAAAATAATAGGGTTTTTAAAGCTTTTATGCAAAACAAATGCCAGATTCTGAAAGCGCATCCCAAAAAAACCCCCTATAAGTATACGATTTTTGAATCGTCAATCGTCCAACTGAACTTGCGTGCACTTAGGTACATTAGAGCTCAGAGCCATATGGCACGCCGTTTTGCTATTTAATAACATAAAAATAATCTATCAATCGAAAAATATTTTTAAAATAATTATCCGCAGGGAAATTACTGATCATAAAAATTAATTATAATAATATTAAACCATAATTTCAATTGAGTAATTTAAACTCATGCATATAAAAATTTTAAATTAAAAATTTGTATTGCTTGACAGTAAAATTTAAATTCAGTCAATTATTATTATATTTTAAAATCATATTCATTCGATATTGAAATTATTTTAAATTTCATTTAAAATTCATACTATTCTAGTTATGCTACGCTATAAAATAACTGGAAATTAAAGTTATATTCCTATTTTTTATTTTTGAATTAAAATAATATACATCATTTTAATTCGTGATTTTTTATTCTTGAATTAAAATTATGTACATAATTTTAATTCTTGAATTAAGATTTCTAAATAAAATTCCTGAATTAAAATTGTGTACTTAAACTTAATTTAAAATAAAAATTCACGAACTAAAATTCTTGAATTAAAATTATGTACATAATTTTAATTCGAGAATAATAATTCACGAATTAAAATTGATAGGGATAAACATTTACGAGTTAAAATTCTTGCATTAAAATTATGTACATAATTTTAATTCAAGAATAAAAATTCTCGAATTAAAATTATGTACATAATTTTAATTCAAGAATAAAAATTTACGAATTAAAATTCTTGAATTAAAATTATGTACATAATTTTAATTCAAGAATAAAAATTCTCGAATTAAAATTATGTACATAATTTTAATTCAAGAATAAAAATTTACGAATTAAAATTCTTGAATTAAAATTATGTACATAATTTTAATTCCAGAATAAAAATTCTCGAATTAAAATTATGTACATAATTTTAATTCAAGAATAAAAATTTACGAATTAAAATTCTTGAATTAAAATTATGTACATAATTTTAATTCAAGAATAAAAATTCTCGAATTAAAATTATGTACATAATAGAAATACGGCAACACTGCAAATACGTAAAAAGGTACATTAAGTACGAAATTGCAACCTTACTGGTGTACGCACGGGCTAGTTGAGCTGGTTCTACAGCCTCCCAATATGGCGCCTGAAATTTCTCGATTTCAACGGATTGTGTTGAAAATTGGTACAAAGGTTGTTCTGAAACCACTCATCTCGCATATTATCAAAGTCACAAATCCAAGATGGCGGATCCAATATGGCGACTAAAATTTCTCGATTTCAACGGATTTTAATGAAAATTAGTACAATGGTTGTTCTGAAGCCACTAATCTCAAATATTATAAAAGTCACAAATCCAAGATGGCGGATCCAATATGGCGACTGTAATTTCTCGATTTCAACGGATTTTAATGAAAATTAGTACAATGGTTGTTCTGAAGCCACTAAACTCGCATATTCTAAAAGTCACAAATCCAAGATGGCGGATCCAATATGGCGACTGAAATTTCACGATTTAAACGGATTTTAATGAAAATTAGTACAATGGTTGTTCTGAAGCCACTAAACTCGAATATTATAAAAGTTACAAATCCAAGATGGCGGATCCAACATGGCGACCCAAATTTCTCGATTTCAACGGATTTTAATGAAAATTTGTACAATGGTTGTTCTGAAGCCACTAAACTCGTATATTATAAAAGTCACAAATCCAAGATGGCGGATCCAATATGGCGACTGAAATTTCACGATTTAAACGGATTTTAATGAAAATTAGTACAATGGTTGTTCTGAAGCCACTAAACTCGAATATTATAAAAGTCACAAATCCAAGATGGCGGATCCAATATGGCGACTGAAATTTCACGATTTCAACGGATTTTAATGAAAATTAGTACAAAGGTTGTTCTGAAGCCACTAATCTCAAATATTATAAAAGTTACAAATCCAAGATGGCGGATCCAATATGGCGACTGTAATTTCTCGATTTCAACGGATTTTAATGAAAGTTGGTACAATGGTTGTTTTGAAGTCACTAATCTCGAATGTTACAAAATTTACAAATCCAAGATGGCGGTTCCAATATGGCGACTGAAAGGACCCCGCACAAATTGTATGGAAATCGGGTCCCGGTCAAATTCGCTGAAACTTTGCAGAAAGGTAGTTCTCAACCTGCTGATCAAAAATCTCCATTGGCCCGAAGTCATCCTATGATTAGTTGCGGAGATATAGAGGGGTGAAGTGTGAGACATTTGCTGTAGACCCAAGTACACTTCACGAAGTCTCTAGTCGCTAAACTCGCAAATCGAGGCCCCTAACAGAAATCGTTGAACACAAAGTTGTGGGTAGTTATCAAGACGTGTCATTACAACCATAAGCATGTTCGGTTGACCTTGACCATGGACCTTAATCCATTAATGCGCAAACGAGAATTTTCCGCATCCAAGTTCAATTGTACAATTCGAATAGAAAATTGGGGCAATTTTCTTCCAAAATCGTATATAGGGGGTTTTTGGCGATGACCTTTCCGAAACTGGCATTTGTTTTGCATAAAAGCTTCAAAGACCTTGTTATTTTTTGGGTTTTTTTTAAAAAAAACTGCTAATTTTTCTTGGTTTTTTTCTATTTAAAGCAATAATCTTGTTGTTGCTACGATTGAATGGTCATATAACCAGCAGAAATCGCGGTCCGAATGTTTAAATATTCTCAAAACATAGTTTTGAAAGTTCTTTTTTGCTTTAGTTTTTGCAAAATGGACATTTTGTACAGCAATGTAATAAAAAATGTTGCAATTTTTTTACACGAAAAGGATCAACTTTACAAGAAAATTGTATAGAACAGAAAATACTTAAAATTAGCCAAAGAACTCGCGTGATTTGTTTCAGAATTTTTTGGACTATTTTTGGTTTTTTGGATTTGGCCAATTTTTGAAAAATCCAAAAATGTCCTGACAAATTCTGCAAAAATTCACATGTGTTTTTCCGCCAACTATAAGCATTTTTTGTCGTATAACATTTGTTCGTAAAATTGATCCTTTCCAAAAAAACATCATAAAAAACTATAAAAATATATTTACTCAAAAAGGATCAATTTAACGAATAAATTTTAAAGGACAAAAAGCGCTTATGTTGCTCAAGGAACAAATGTGAATTTTTTCAGAATGTTTCGGGACATTTTTGGAATTTTCAAATATTGGCCAAATCCAAAAAAGAAAATAGTCCAAAAAATTCTGAAAAAAATCACGCGAGCTCTTTGGCTAATTTTAAGTATTTTCTGTTCTATACAATTTTCTTGTAAAGTTGATCCTTTTCGTGTAAAAAAATTGCAACATTTTTTATTACATTGCTGTACAAAATGGCCATTTTGCAAAAACTAAAGCAAAAAAGAACTTTCAAAACTATGTTTTGAGAATATTTAAACATTCGGACCGCGATGTCTGCTGGTTATATGACCATTCAATCGTAGCAACAACAAGATTATTGCTTTAAATAGAAAAAACCAAGAAAAATTAGCAGTTTTTTTAAAAAAAACCCAAAAAATAACAAGGTCTTTGAAGCTTTTATGCAAAACAAATGCCAGTTTCTGAAAGGTCATCGCCAAAAACCCCCTATATACGATTTTGGAAGAAAATTGCCCCAATTTTCTATTCGAATTGTACAATTGAACTTGGATGCGGAAAATTCTCGTTTGCGCATTAATGGGTTAAGGTCCATGGTCAAGGTCAACCGAACAGGCTTATGGTTGTAATGACACGTCTTGATAACTACCCACAACTTTGTGTTCAACGATTTCTGTTAGGGGCCTCGATTTGCGAGTTTAGCGACTAGAGACTTCGTGAAGTGTACTTGGGTCTACAGCAAATGTCTCATACTTCACCCCTCTATATCTCCGCAACTAATCATAGGATGACTTCGGGCCAATGGAGATTTTTGATCAGCAGGTTGAGAACTACCTTTCTGCAAAGTTTCAGCGAATTTGACCGGGACCGGATTTCCATACAATTTGTGCGGGGTCCTTTCAGTCGCCATATTGGAACCGCCATCTTGGATTTGTAAATTTTGTAACATTCGAGATTAGTGACTTCAAAACAACCATTGTACCAACTTTCATTAAAATCCGTTGAAATCGAGAAATTACAGTCGCCATATTGGATCCGCCATCTTGGATTTGTAACTTTTATAATATTTGAGATTAGTGGCTTCAGAACAACCTTTGTACTAATTTTCATTAAAATCCGTTGAAATCGTGAAATTTGAGTCGCCATATTGGATCCGCCATCTTGGATTTGTGACTTTTATAATATTCGAGTTTAGTGGCTTCAGAACAACCATTGTACTAATTTTCATTAAAATCCGTTGAAATCGAGAAATTACAGTCGCCATATTGGATCCGCCATCTTGGATTTGTGACTTTTATAATATTTGAGATTAGTGGCTTCAGAACAACCATTGTATCAATTTTCATTAAAATCCGTTGAAATCGAGAAATTTGGATCGCCATGTTGGATCCGCCATCTTGGATTTGTAACTTTTATAATATTTGAGATTAGTGGCTTCAGAACAACCATTGTACTAATTTTCATTAAAATCCGTTGAAATCGTGAAATTTCAGTCGCCATCTTGGATTTGTGATTTTTATAATATTCGAGTTCAGTGGCTTCAGAACAACCATTGTACTAATTTTCATTAAAATCCGTTGAAATCGAGAAATTTCGGTTGCCATGTTGGATCCGCCATCTTGGATTTGTAACTTTTATAATATTCGAAATTAGTGGCTTCAGAACAACCATTGTATCAATTTTCATTAAAATCCGTTGAAATCGAGAAATTTGGGTCGCCATGTTGGATCCGCCATTTTGGATTTGTAACTTTTATAATATTCGAAATTAGTGGCTTCAGAACAACCAATGTACTAATTTTCATTAAAATCCGTTGAAATTGAGAAACTTCAGGCGCCATATTGGATCCGCCATCTTGGATTTGTAATTTTTATAATATTCGAGATTAGTGACTTCAGAACAACCATTGTACTAATTTTCATTAAAATCCGTTGAAATTGAGAAACTTCAGGCGCCATATTGGATCCGCCATCTTGGCTTTGTAATTTTTATAATATTCGAGATTAGTGGCTTCAGAACAACCATTGTACTAATTTTCATTAAAATCCGTTGAAATCGAGAAATTTTAGTCGCCATATTGGATCCGCCATCTTGGATTTGTGACTTTGATAATATTCGAGATGAGTGGTTTCAGAACAACCTTTGTACCAATTTTCAACACAATCCGTTGAAATCGAGAAATTTCAGGCGCCATATTGGGAGGCTGTAGAACCAGCTCAACTAGCCCGTGCGTACACCAGTAAGGTTGCAATTTCGTACTTAATGTACCTTTTTACGTATTTGCAGTGTTGCCGTATTTCTATTATGTACATAATTTTAATTAGAGAATTTTTATTCTTGAATTAAAATTATGTACATAATTTTAATTCAAGAATTTTAATTCGTAAATTTTTATTCTTGAATTAAAATTATGTACATAATTTTAATTCGAGAATTTTTATTCTGGAATTAAAATTATGTACATAATTTTAATTCAAGAATTTTAATTCGTAAATTTTTATTCTTGAATTAAAATTATGTACATAATTTTAATTCGAGAATTTTTATTCTGGAATTAAAATTATGTACATAATTTTAATTCAAGAATTTTAATTCGTAAATTTTTATTCTTGAATTAAAATTATGTACATAATTTTAATTCGAGAATTTTTATTCTTGAATTAAAATTATGTACATAATTTTAATTCAAGAATTTTAATTCGTAAATTTTTATTCTTGAATTAAAATTATGTACATAATTTTAATTCGAGAATTTTTATTCTTGAATTAAAATTATGTACATAATTTTAATGCAAGAATTTTAACTCGTAAATGTTTATCCCCATGAATTTTAATTCGTGAATTATTATTGTCGAATTAAAATTATGTACATAATTTTAATTCAAGAATTTTAATTCGTGAATTTTTATTTTAAATTAAAATTAAGTACATCATTTTAATTCAAGAATTTTAATTCGTGGATTTTTATTCTTGATTTAAAATTATGTAGATAATATTAATTCAAGAATAAAAATTCACGAATTAACATTATGTACATAATAATAATTCATGAATTAAAATTGTGTACATAATTATATTTGTTACATTTTTCTTGTAGCAAGATATAATGAACAATCGGATTTGCAATAATTCTATAATACAATTTCGGTAAGCGAAATTTACTTCTTGTTATAATCGTAATTCAACGAGTTGATTTAATATTCGAATATAATATAAATTGCGATTAGAACTTTTACTAAAGTCCCATAATAATTCATGAAATTCTTTTAATGTTCGACAGGCTTGAAGTTAATTAAATTATTTCAATACACATTTCATTTTTATTTCATCGGAACACAATTATAAACCTACAAGATAATATTGTAACATATCAAAATATAAATCAATTGAATTATTATTTTGTCATGAGATAAAATAATATGCTACAATCATGTCAATGCATAATGAAATTAACAAATAATATGTCTATACAATAATAATAATTCAGGGTTTCTCCTATCTTCTCCTATGTACTTGAAATTAATTTGATCATAGTTATAATTTTAATTAATTTTTATTAGTTAAGACAAAATAAAAATGTTACGAACGAATTCTTTTTTTAATTTTAAATAAATCATTTATTTTAATTTTTCCCCAAAAGATTGCTCGCTATTAAATAGCAAAACGGCGTGCCATAGAGCCATATATGTAGTATGTATAAATATATGAAAGAACATACATATCGACAGTAATTCTCTTGAAAACTGTTTGAACAGATCGTAGAAAACCAAAAATACTTCATAAAATACAAAGGGTTCCTAGCTATAAGCGTGTCCGCTTGGACCTAAGCAAGAAAATCCCATACCTATACCATACATGGATGTGTCCTTATGAGTTAAGTTTGGAAGTACCATATTTATTTCGTATATCAAAAAACAGGGGAACTAGAGGGCGAAAACCTTTTGAACATTAGGTCCTCCTAGTGTCCAACAGAGATTGAGTTTGGATTTTAGATTGCTGTAGTTGTATCATATACTAATGTACTTTGAAATGACAGTGAGAAAACATATATATGTAAATTGAAATGAGAAGTTTGGAAGCAGTGTGAATCTTCAAGGTCAGTAAGCAACAGCTTCCTTTGAGTGTCCAGAGCTGGAAATGAGATATATGATAAAGGGCGTCAAGATATACATGTATGCCAAAAATGATGAAAATCGAAGGAGTGGAAGGGTCTCATTTTTTCGAGCAATTATTCGTGTGAATCTTCAAGGTCAGTAAGTAACAGCTTCCTTTGAGTGTCCAGAGCTGGAAGTGAGATATATGATAAAGGGCGTCAAGATATACATGTATGCCAAAAATTATGAAAATCGAAGGAGTGGAAGGGTCTCATTTTTTTGAGCAATTATTCGTATATTCATTATTCCATTGATTCACTTGGTTCGAGAGCTAAGGAATTCCAAATCAAAAGTTGAGGGATTGGTAAGACTCAATCGAAAAGTCTCATCATCAAAAATAATAATTCCTGTTTCGTTTTCATCATTTCATATGATATTCAAGTGAAAATGCGCGATTGCTACCCATAAAGTGCAATAAAAATGAATGAAGTGAGATTCAAGCTAATTGCTCTGCAATGACTCACATACATGCTCTTAGACACAAGATGATTGTTGATTGACCCTCTATAAGGTCATAATTAATCATAATGAGCAATTATATTCAAGTATATGGAAGATTTGGTTTAGGTCCAAAAGTCAATGCTTATAGCTAGGAACCCTTTCCTATTTTCAGTTTGATGTAATGGCTTTCCATAAATCAGGAAGTTAAAATATTGGCGATAGAGTAAAATGCTGCAATTGTGTCGTTACAAAATAGAAAAAAAATCTGTGAAACGTTTTTCTAACCAAATCACACTTATAAATTGTGTTTAATGACTAAAGTTCTTTACCTTAAAACTCTTTTCTTTTCAAAGTTGATACTGGTCCCTTTTATTATCCACAAAGCTCTATGCAGAAGAGTTGATTTCTATAATACTGCATACAGACGTACAATAAAATATAAGTTTCTTACACGAAACTTCACTCATAACTTATAATTTTCGCTAGTCTTGTATATATAGTACGTTTATATTATAAACCTGAATTTCAATTGAAATTGAATTAAGTAATAAGAATGTAATACGACTTTTATTATATATTGTTTTTTAGAATTTCATACAAGCGTGTATCATGCTTCAAAGCGTGAATATAATTACTTAACACAGAAAAATACTTTTGATGGAAAAATATATATGTGTAAAAAATTCTAAGAATTATCGATTCCACGAACGCTTTAAATTGAATATTCCAAACATATTTTGTTCTGAAAATGCAAATATTCGTCGGCGTCTTTTAGTCTGGCCGTCGAGATTCTTCGCCGTACGGCGATAAAGCGCCTGAATATGTTTTACGATCTAAAAAAATCAAAGCCCTCATACGTTATGTATAAGTTCTAGCTCATGCTCCTAATTCATCATCCGGTTATCAGTGCCGCATGAATGGAAAGTAGCACAAAGTCAAAGTGCAAATCATATCGCCAAACTTTGAAATACAGTCGATGCCAGAGCTCAAGCGGGCGATGATAGCCATCTCCTTCGGGAACTTTTGGACGGGGCGATCTGAATAAGAAGCCGCCGATAGCGCACGGTCATGGAGCTTATCTCCGCTGTTTATTGCTGACGAGCACATGTGCAGCAGCACAACACGGACGGACGTGTAAACATTGAAATTTGATAAAAATCACACTAAACAAGAAGGAAGGCAGCTTCTTTTTTCATCCCGCACTGTTGAGAGTTCCCAAGGAATTCATCTGTTGACTGATATAATTTGCAGATAGTCCGGATAAATGTCTTGTCGGGTAAGGCGTAATTCTCGTGTATTCTGCAAAGTGCAAGATTTTCGATAAATTGATAGCGAACGGTGGTGGTGGTGGCACAGATAAAATCTCCCCTTTGCGAAAGGGGTGAATTGAGGAAGAGCTCTGAAATCCACACCCTGTTTACTTTCAGTAGCAATCAATCAACATTAAGCCTTTCAAGTCTGATTGAGGAGGTATTAATCACGAGAGGGCAAACACTTTAAGTAGCAGTCAAAGTGCATCACGATCTCCCCCAACTTGAAGACTTGTTTTCGTCTTTTATAAAATAAAATGTAAACTTGTCTTATTTTTTGTGAAACTTAATCCCAGTATATTTTTGGATTAAGTAATAAAAAAATTTACCTAAATACCATAGCACAAAAGACGAAGAAGTTACAGAGCGAGTAAATTTTAGCGAAAAAGTATCATTTGCATTTAATGATTTCAAAATGCTGCCTCGGTTTCATTAGCAACAACTCAAAAGGCTTTAAAGACATTCATACCATAAACACGGTTTATTTTTTCATTTCGATCAATGTTGGAATATATATATCCTATTTATGCTTAACATATTATTAAAAGACAATTTTTGTAAAAATCAGTGACACGATTTGCGATGTATAAGTTTACTGATCGAAATTTCAGTATAGCTCTCCTATATATTAGTAGACATTTGCTTCCTGATATTCTGAATCTACCTAAAAAATGTTGAAAACATAGAAAAAATATTTAAATTAAACTATTTTATAAAAATTAGTGTAGGGTTCAACATTTTCAAATTTTTCGTAATATTAAAGTAAAATCTTATAAATCCTAAGAAAAATTAGGTATGATTTGGAGCCGAAGAAATAATGCGGATTGATGACTTCTTTACCGTAATATTTATACAATACAAGCTATTTTCTGTGTTTTTCTGACCATCCATTCATCTGCCAATCATAGTTGTTTAACTTCTGAAACATTTGACCTACAATAGAATGCTGAAAGATATAGTTTGTACTACGTAGGTTGCTACTTAAGTTTTGAGATATGGCAACACCAGTGTGAATATGTCAAATTTGACATTGTCATCATAAAGTTTGTCATTTTGAATGGTAAATGTACTCAGAACGTTTTGTCATACGAGTGATATGATATGTTGTTTATAGATACTTGTAAAATTAATTTTGTTAAAAAAAATGGAACTAAATTGTGAACACATTCGTGCGATGGTTTTATATTACATGACTTTCGACGTAGACACAACAGTGTGCCGGTCAACTCGCTGCGACTTTTAGTGATGAAGCACCATCTCGAGCCACCGTGTTTCGCTGGTTTTCTGAATTCAATCGTGGTCGCACTTCGTTACAGGACGAATTTCGTGAAGGTGGTCCAAAATCGGCTGTTGTGCCAAAAAAAATCGATGCTTTGCGTGAACTGATATTGCAAGATCGTCATGTGACATACCGTGAGATTGAGTCATGCTTGGGCATTACTTCCACTCGCATACATTCAATATTGCATGAACATTTGGTCATCAAAAAGATTTGTTCGCGTTGGAGACCGCATAATTTGACAATCGCTCAAAAAAAAGGCTCGTGTCGATTGGTGCAAACAAATATTAAAAAAATTCAATCGCGGTGCTTTAAAAGACGTCTATAAGATCGTGACAGGCGACGAATCATGGATCTATGCATATGAACCCGAAACTAAACAACAATCGACTGTGTGGGTCTTTCAAGACGAGCCAAATACAACAAAAGTTGTTCGCGTACGAAGCACTTCGAAGCAAATGGTCGCCTGTTTTTTCGGTCCATTAGAGCAACGTAGAACGGTCAATTCCGAATGGTACACCACCATTTGTTTGCCAGAAGTGTTCGGAAAAATAAGGGAATCCAATTGCAGAAGACGAACCATTCTCCACCACGACAATGCAAGCTGTCACGTTTGAGCTGATATGAATAAGTGAATTTTTGAGCATTCAAAACGTCGAATTGATGGGTTATCTGCCGTAAAGTTCTGATTTGGCATCTAATGATTTCTTCTTATTCCCGCATATCAAAAATAATTTGCGAGGTCAACGTTTTTCGACGCCTGAAGAAGCAGTTGATACGTTCAAATTGGACTGGACTGAGAAAAGTCATTCGAAAATTGGTTCAAACGCATGCAAAAGTGTATCTTCAGGATCTTCAAGGAGAATATTTTGAAAAACAATAAAGCCATTTTCGATTATAATAAATAATAAATATTTGTTTTTACTTGTATACCCCAAAACTTAAGTATCAACCCTCGTACATAATATATACAAACTACGATATTGACTTTTAATCAACGTACGTAGTTACTATACTTTTATTAATATTAATAAATAGCTTAAATCAAATAGTTGCCATTTATTAATGAAAAAGTCTTGGGCTGATATTATTCTACATTGTATACTGATTTAAATTTTATGAAATATTTTCCATTTACAGAATGAAGATAACTTATATTTTAAAGAAGGTAATATTTATTGTACTTAAAGAAAACATGTTTGAATTCTGTAAATTATACTTCAAAATACATAACCAATGTCCTAAAAATTTTATAAAATTTAAATTACTAGCTTTATAAGTATAAGTATAATTTTAATAAACTTATCATACGTCCTAAGAAATAGTTCAGAGCATTTCAATGGCAAAGTATTTTCATTGATTTAGAAGTATAATTTTTTCGAGTGTGTTTGATTGAAACAGAAAATTCGTACTAGATGAATTAACAAGCTCACGTTGTTGAATCATTTAAACTCAAACACTTAAACGAGCAGTTTTAGACATAGTCTAGAGAAAAAGTAAACCAACTTCAATAATATGCAATAAAATGAATTGAGCGGGTTTGACTGTAACAACTTTTATAATGATTATATTTTAGAAGATGTTGACTGTACAGTGTACAGCGCATCTTAATTTCAAAATATTACCAACAGACCGGATGCCCTCAGGTTTAAAAGGCAGTCAGGGACGTAAACGATGCACGCGCCATCAATTCAAACGAGGTGATAACGCCAACGTGCTAATTATAATAAATAATTCATCTGAGAGTTGATTGTTTGCTGATTAAAAGATTTTCTTCATACATCCCTGGGTTATCGCCGTCCATGGACATCCTCATGGATGGGGCATCATTCTCAACGATTCTGGCACTATCAGACCATTGATCTTGCGATGAGGCGAGTACCCGGCGAGCCCCACTGGGGCCTGTGGCTCCGAACCCCACCTAACTCATTAAATTGACCATTCTTCAACCATCAACCGAGGAATTTTCCTTTCAATAAATTTCAATTTTCATAAATTTTCAAGAGGAGCTCATGAAGCACGCACCCACTCCGCTCTCTGGGGCCCCATTCCTCTCGCTTGGCCGGGCTCTGGTGTCTGCACAGCGCAGCGCCGCGCCGGCCGAGACGTGCCTGGGATAAGAATCGATTAAAACAGTCGAGAAAACAGATTATGGAGGCTGCAAATGCGACGGGGACCACCCCTACGCAGTTTATTGTATATGCAGGAGAGTCGAAGGAGCCCTTGAAATATGCGCCCGCGTGCACTTGTCCGCCGCGCCGCACCCGCGACTCTTCATCTTGCCCATCCTCCGACTTGGACCATTGTTTGCACAAGCTTTCCGGCCGAGGCCTGTAATTATGCTCCTTTAGCGCTTCGCTTAATTTCGCATCGTCGTTTTGTGATTCTTCGCCAGACCGTGGATTACTTCCTCGGCTTAGGTTTAGCGGCAATATCGCGCAGCATCTCACATCTCAGCAAGAACAGGCCTCTAGTGAAATTGTTATGAATGCGGCAAATTTTGTTCACGTTCCTGCAAAAGATGCTCGTCTTCTTACCTGGACCAGCGAAACGCAAGAGAATCTTTTTAGGTGTGTCTCGGGGTTTAATTCAAGACTAAAGCCATAGGATGCAATCTTCTTTCTCGTGGACTAAATTTAAAATTATGTGTTTCAGGTGTGGCTTTCTATTTAATAACAGATTTAAGTGGTAAGAAATCCTTAATGATCAGCAAGCGATATTATATAATATCTTCGACACTTATTTTTGCGAATAACAATGTTTTTCTCAATGATACCAATGACCATTACGAAATCACTGGTATCACGTTTCACATGTAAGTATTAAAAATGTACTGTGTAATTAATAAAATAAAATCGATCATTTGTAGGGTTTCGTACCAAAAATATAAAAAATTTGGTATCTGTCTGTCTGTCTGTCTGTATGTATCAGGTTGGCTAATAAATAATGAGCGACATACATGACTTTATGTTTGTATTTATTTATTTAATAATTTACTATTAATCGTTAACAATATAATCACCGTCGTTATCTACTACCATCCGCCAACGATTCGGCAAAGAGTGGATGGCATCCCTGTAAAACTTTGCCAGTTTTGCTTTGAAGAATTCGTCTATGTATTGTTGCAACTGATGTTCATCATCAAAGCTTTTTCCTTGTAAATGATTACTGAGAGACCGGAATAAACTGAAATCCGTTGGGGCAAAGTCCGGCGAATATGGAGGGTGTGGCACTATTTCCCAGTTGAGCTCCAGTAGCTTTAGTCGGGTACTCTTAGCGATGTGCGGCCGGGCATTGTCGTGAAGGAAAAATATTTTGTCATGTTGTGGACGTTTACGACGGAGTTCAAGCTTTAGATTTTCAAGTTGATTACAGTATACTATTGCCGTCATCGTGGTATTAGTAGGAAGAATTTCCCAATATATTACTCCACGTATGTCCCACCAGACCGAGAGCATCACTTTCCGAGTATGAGGATCTTTTTTTGGCGTAGGTTTACCTGGTTCGTTGCGGCCCCGCCACTGGCGCTTGCGTGTGTGGTTGATATAGATAACCCACTTTTCGTCTCCAGTAACGAGATGGTCTAACCAGCTAAATGTGCGACGGAACGATAAAAGGTATGCACAGATATCTGCACGGTAAGTCAGTTGATCTTTGTTCAACTGGTGGGGTACCCAAACACCATATTTGTACGTCTTCCCCAAACCGTGCAGATACTTTTCCACCGTGCCATGAGAGCATCCGAGCTTAAGAGCCAAATTGCGCGTAGTGCTTCGAGGATCTTCTTCAATTAATGCCTTCAGTTTATTTATATCTATTTCTACCGGACGCCCAGACCTTGGTTGATCGATCAAGGAGTAGTTACCCTTGCGGAATTTTTGGAACCACCGCTTTGCTGTAGCCTCGGAGACTGCATCATCAGCTATCCTCTGGCATATATTACGTGCAGCTTCTGCAGCCGAATGCCCAGATTGGTACTCGTATAATAAACAGTGCCGAATATGCGTTTTAATATCACTCATTTTGTTCGTGGTTCTTTACGCAATGACAACCGAAACATTACTGACGGCATGCTCACGACTCGCTCTTTATATACCCCCTGCAACAGAACGTTCTCGACCTTACCTGAAATTTCCAGAAAATAAAAACTGAAACGCACATTACTTATTAGCCAACCCTATATTAGCTATTTTTTCAGCAATGAGACTAGCCGTCGAAATTTAATATAATTATAAAGTTCAGGAGTAAAAATAAAAAGCATAGGAGATGTGAACAATTTTGTTTCTTTTACTAGTGTGAGTGATATTATATATATTATCCTATAAAGGTGAAACATTTACACATTCTTTAAAACTGTTTTTGATTTAATTTTATGTCTTGTATTTTTTAATGTATTAGACAAAATTTCTTCCCTAATCTCAGTTTAAGAGCCTATATTATTTTAAATAAATTATGATAACACTGAGTCTTAGAAGAATTACATGGGAAAATAAAGAGAAATGCGTAAGATTTAAATTTTTAGAGAGTGAAAATTCAAAAAATTCTATCATCTTATCTCTATATTTGTTTCTCCAATAATTTCGGAAATGTTCACATTGATAATTATTTTAGTAAAGACGTAAGCTGGTCAACTACGCTCGTTTCTGTAATTTCGATTAAGGACATTTTCTGTTCAATAACGTCAAACACATAGGCCTTCTTTAAATCTACTAAGCTACTAAGTTGATTCATCTTTATATGTGCCAGTGAAAAAAGGGATCGTGTATTGTATGGAGTGAAAATTAATTTTCGAATTTGAAAATAAAACTCAGTAGTGTAGAATTTAAAAACAAATAATGGAGTTAAAAGTTACAGAAAAAATCTGCAGACTTTTAGAACGTCATTAGTTTTAGGAATTTTTGGATAACATTTAAAAGACACGGTTTCGAAGTTCGATTCTTTAATTAAATGAAAAAAACATATGATTTGTTAAAATAGTGGATTTGACGCTTAAGTATCATTTGAGAATTATCATTTGTCTCGTCTAGCTTTTTACTCCTTTTTGATATACTGACTTTCGATAACATGCAATTGTGTGGATTTTTAAAAAACCCAGGTCAACATTTTGACAATATTTGAGAATATTTTGATGGTCAAGATTTAATAAAAATCGACTCCGATGAAAACCTACCAGATTTTGAATTTAAAGACTTTATAGCTAGAACCGTGGCCGAGTGGAGAAAACTTGAGCGCATATCATCTGCTCCGTTTCCCCAAGGGTCCCTGACCCCACATTGTCTTAAAGTTAAACGACACAGCCAGCAGCCAATTTTCTTTGAAATCACCTCACCGCCAAAGACGACTCCCGCAGGTTGTTAAAAAATCTCCCATTGATTTTGTGTTATTTTCATCTAAAATAGGAATTGGGTAGAGGTATACGCTCGGAGCCAGTTCTCGTCGCTTCCCTCTATCCATCGCTAAATTCTGCCGGGACTTTTGCCATCCCTGCCACGGCGAATTGTTCTGCGATGAAAAAATCCCCATGGAATTCACTTAGAATCGGTGCAATTAAATTTCAGGAATTTCTTTAATTTTAGAGCTCATGTTTTTTATCGTTTATCGGAAAACGTGATTTGTAAGGAGCCCTCCCGAGTCCTTGCCGGAGATATCACTTCGGTCGTCCAATTGATTGCGAGCTTAAATTACTTCAAAGGACTCGGCATGAAAGGACATCACGATGAAAGGAAGAAGCGTTTGTAGCCAGTGAGTTCCGAACATGTGGATGATGTACAACCACTTTAAGTATATTGTAATCGATCTGAAGATGGAAGGAACCTTTGAGTCTTTTGATATGCTGAGGCTAGCTTGCAATTTTTAAAATTAACCCAGGCTTCCTCTAAGCTCAGCTTGCCCAGGGAGTGTGCTATTTTCTAATGAATCAGTAATTAATTAAACTTTCCAGTGAAATTAATTTTTTAAATGATTCACTTTTCGTTATGTATTGCCAACATTGAAATCCACAAAGCACTAGTACTTGTCTTGTCTTATAGAGTTAGAAGTGTCCTTTGAAGGATGGATAGAAGAACAGTAGAGGAACAATAGAAGATTCGAAATGTATGGTTTTTCTACGCTTCCTCTTCTTTTGTTAATAATTGAATAACTGAAAGGTTTCCAATAGATAATTCAAGTTACAACATTTCTTTGTTCAAAAGTGATAGATATACGGTTGTCCATCCGTTGGTTTCATTTTCATTTACATGTTTTTTTTTGACAAAGACAGCTCTTTCACGCTCAAAAACTTGCTAGAAATACAGTAACATATCTCCGCGGAACGATGTGAAGAGATTTACGCTTTAGCAGCGTTGGGAAATATTAAAAACTTATTTCGAAAGTGAATGTTATGGTACGGAAACAGTGAGAATTTTGAAAACAAACGGTCAAAATGTGATTTGTGTGTTTTTTTTTTTTGTTTTTATAAAATAGAATTTTGTTAAGAAATAAATTTCATATAATTACAAAGCTTTTCATATAATTACAAAGTCTATTTCACAAGATTTGCAATATTTCACAAACAGACGCTTATTATATGCCGTTTAATAACTTCTAGGAATAATATTTTAAAATTCCACGAATCTTAGGTAAATGTATTGAATGCTTAAAGGTTGTGTTCGTTTGATGATTAATTAACTAATATAGCTTAACTTCAATTTCAACTTTATTGTTTCGGGAATTTCTGTCCTATATAATTCTATATTATGGACTTAATTAGTAAGTTCCTAATCAAATACAAATTGACTACATTATTCACATTGTCTCAGTACCAACGTTTTCATCTTTACTGCCATTTTGCGTTTTAACGTGTTAGTTCAAGGAATTTTCATGGATTATTCAGCTAAATTGTAGAAACACTACTTCAACTTCAAAGCCCAATATCTCAAGAAATATCGATGTTAGCGATTTGGTGTTCAGAACTTTTTTGTATGAGATTGAATTTCCTACAAGTTTGTCATATTCACTTTTTCGGAACCTCTTGTTGTTTACGAGATAAGGGCAAAAAGCGAGAATTTCATGGAAAAATTGGGGTTAGTGACCCGTACTATCTCGCTGGTGAGAGTTAGGGTTACACCGCAATTGACACTTTTGTAGAGTATTCAATTCTGAAGAAACCCTACCATTGACCAAGATTATACCATAAAATGCCTCTGAGATGTAGAGTTTTGAAGAAAAATAATCAAAGTTTACGTTTATTTTATATGGGAAATCTTTATACCCCTTGGTCTAGTACTAAATATTAATATTAAGGGCTCTAATTTTCAGGGAATTTTTGTTTAGGTATTTGCCATAAAATTTCGAGGTGGGACTGAAAAAAAAAAATAGTCGCGAAAAAAAAAGCACCCTAGTATTTTATTTGACAAATCAGACCACTTTGCCCTATCGTTGTGGGTATGCGTTGGACGACTTTACGGCTTATAATTGTAGAAGGTTTTGTCTTAACCCAAAACTAACACAATAATTGTAATTTTTAAGAACCAGTCTCTTGTGTGAGAATCTTTGGAACCATATAAGGTTTTAGGATATCCAGGATCAGAACTAATTCTCCATTCTTAAATCGAGACTAAATAGAATAAACAAATTCGTATTAGTTCTTGAATCCTTCTAAAGTGAACGTATCTAGCACCTTGAAGATCAAACTTTGGGTTAATTTATGTAGAATCTCTATAGCATTAATTCTTCTTTGTTTCTCCAAGTTTTTCGTGAGACCAATGGGTTTAAAATAAAATAAATTCGGATTCGGGTTGTCGCTTGCACTTGATTCGAACGACACTGAATCACGACGAGCACGTCGCGGATATTTTGAGGGAAGTAAATGGTTCCCGAATGATCCCTACAAAAATTGGCATTCAGTGGGCGTCGACCACTGCTTGCTTTCGAATTAATAAAGAGAGCCAGTCGCTCGCTTGACGCCCGTGAAAGGACCTCGGAGCAGCGAAACAATTTGCAATTACTCGAGAAAACGTTTTGCAACTAATTTTCTCGACCATTTCTTTGCTCGTTCAATTTCGAGTAATCTTTCAATTTTTCAAAGCCTTGGCGAGCGGAGCTCGGTGGCGAACGCGCGGGCAGTGGCGGCGACAATATAGAGGGCTGGGTAAAACTGGCAAATTGTTGCAGGGTGCGACGTGCTCACAAGGAACATTCACTGTAGCATCCTGTGGGAACGGCTCTACTTTTCGGGAGTGCAGTTCTTTATCGCAACACATTGCAGTCATAAATTAGATTGGTGCAAAAAATGAACTGGAAGGCAGCAGAAATGAAGAGAAGTTACAAAGACGAGGAATTTGGGGTCCGTTCGGACAGTTCCTTTTTTTTTGAAGTAGTGTGGGATGGGGGCCGACAATTTTTCGGTTGTCAAACTGAAGTGGGCTAACATAGAAAGGGGATTTATGAAAAATTTACGTGCGACGTACACCACGAAGCGCCCGGATTTATGAGCTATACGGACGAGGGGGTTTGCAAAGAGATACAAAATTAGATTTCTGTGCGAAATCTTCAGGTAAATTTATTTACGTGGAAATCCAATTACGCACCGATAAGGGATGCCAGTGGTTGGGGGGAATCCCCTGAATACTCTGGCGCTGCTAAATTCATCACTTGACTCTGAATATCCTTCAATTTGCAGTCAAAACCATCATCCAATAAGACTGCTCTTGGCGCTGAAAAGGATTATATCAGGGTGCCCTTTCATTGCTAACAATGACGCAAGCTTTAGCGTCGTCCCGTGGCAGGCAGAAGGGCTCCCACCTAACATACTCCCTCATATATATATGCTCATCAAATTGATAAGGGAATGGCAACAAGACGAAAAAATTCAATTTTTATCCCTTTCAATTCAATTCGTCTTTGGCAGTCGTCATTTTTATAGGCCACCTATTCAATCCGCCCCAGAAAATATATATAACCCATTTTCGCTCCCCTTTTCATCAATTTTCATCGTTCTGGATGATGATGATGATGTGCGGGTGTCCTTCTGCTGAGGCGCCCATTTTTCAAGACGCGCAATTTTCATTTACCCGAAAGGTGAGGGGCAAGTCGAAAATTGAATAAAACCGTCTTCCCGCCATCCGCTGTACCTAAGAAAAAAAAAAAAAAAAAAGGAAGATTCTGAGCCCACCCCGGCCACCGAAGAACCTGCAGCGTGGGGGCCACGGGAAAAAAATATATTTATAGTATATATTGGAACTGCTGAATTTTATTCGTTCGGCGCAATATGTGTGCGCCAGGAGAGCCCTCGGGATAATCCCGACCGTTTAAAGGATAACGTATAAAAATTGATGAGAATTTTACGGGAAAATCGTCTCGTCTCTGGACAAAATACAGCAATAGGAGACATCTGGCTCAAGCTTGGAGGGAGTTTACACGTGCGTTATTTTGGGTGGCAATAGACTTGATTTTTTTTTTCTTAGTGGAAATTACCAATTCCTCCGAGATAGCACCTAAAGAATTTTTTTTATCTATTGACGCACTAAATATCAGGTGGATACATTGACTCGAAATCTTGAAAAGCTGAGTTGTCACGTTTTATCATAGACACCATCATTATGGAAAATCTTAGCTACATTCGTATTGAAAATTCTTTTTACTTAATTATTTCTATCCACAACAGCTCAGAACATCAGGCCATACTTATTTTCCAGTATATATGTAGTTATATATACTCACTATATTTTTAAAATAATGGTTTGCACTAAACAGATTTAATTTTTTTTATAACAAAATGAACACAAAATTAATATGGCGACTTACTTTATTAAAAATTATTTACATTTTCTCGTATCCTTTCTCTTGACAATTTGCATGTGTGTCAATTAAAACCATTTCGGAGAATTGTAAGCAATATCATAACGTACTCGTCTTTTCAAGGATTTTGTACGGTTCTGTATGGATGCTATCGATATATGTATACAGATTTTGAAGTTTAAGGCTTACTAAATAATTACATTTTTATCTTCAACTAGAGCTTTTTTGCATAATTTAGAATTTAAGCACACAATTAAATTAATTAAAACGCACAATTGAAATAAAATACTATTCATAATTTTTGGTTGAAATTGTATATTACACTTTAAGTATTGATTTGCTCTAAATTTTTTTAAAAGAAATTACTTCAGAATTTTCAATTATGGTATAAAAAATTAAATTTATATATATTTTACAATATATAAGGAAAGCAGAAAACTAGGTTAATTCGTCCTGTCTGAAACAAAATAGTACTTCCCTTGATTTAAATTTGCAGAACATACAAAACTTTAATATCGTATAAGGTGTTGTGGTAATTAGAAATACACATCTACACCATGTTATAACTTAGTTTCAGAAATCCAAGTGTGAATAATTTCAGAAGGATCTTTGTTGCAAATTAAATTTTGGTTATAGTGACTTTTACTACGCACATTTTCCCTGAGTTTTCGCTTGAGAAGGTTTTCAAACAAAATTTCTATCTGAACTTCTGAGTTATTTCTTCCAAAGCGTAGTTTCTGTATGCAGGATAGGTATATCAGAAAATTTATGTGAAGAACTCTCTTCCTAGCAAAACTAAACTAAAACTAAAACTAACTCCTTCATCGTCTAAATTGCGCTACTCATCGTGTTTGTTGAGAGGGGATTCCCCGAATATGAATCAAATTTCTTCACATTTTTGTCGTGTCATATAGCTGCCTTAGATTTGTCGATTTAAATCAGAGATTTTATCGCAGCACATGTCAATGGCTTCCGATACCCCTCAAAGTTGCTGCTATCATCGTCCTTATTGTATCCGCTGTCACCGAGGAGGACGTATAGTCGTGTGGGGCGGAGCAGGGTGCGCCCGAGAGCCAACGCTTAATCCGCAAATCAATTCGCTATTAAGTTGCCTCGAACTCCTTCAAAATAATGAAAACATAATCCGAAGGAGACGTTCGTCCTGTACATCAGGCGGGATTCGGGATATATAGCTAGGGTACTGGGTGGGGGGTAGAAAAAATATCACTTCAAGTGACTTGGGTGGCGCAAACAAAACGAAAGAAAAAAACGAACCAGCGAATTGATTCCTCCCTTGATTTGCTTTAGTCGGCTCCTTTGGAGCGTTCGAGAGGAAAATAATTTTTAAACATCCTCCAGCCCTTCCTTGACGCAGCACATAATACGCATCAGGAGTCCTTCCGCTCACTATCTGGTGGAGTAGGCTGGATTAGGGTGACGGAGCACAGGAGGGGCCCGATTCCTGATCTCTGAGCCCTTTGAGTGCGTGTCTTTAGACGTCAAGAGACAATAGGCGCCCTGATGGGCTCCGTCTTATCCCGCAAGTTAATTCGCGTGTAAGTGATAAGGTGCAGTAAGGGTGAAGCCTGTACGATGGCTGATCTTGATTACTAGCGACACGCGTCAATTTGCTGCGGTTGCGACCATTGGCTGTCTTAGGGGCGCCCACAGTGTTCGAAAATTCAATTTTAAGACCTCATTAGCTTAAAAATTCAACTTCTCAAAATGTATAAAAATAGGTAATTATCCCATAGTCATTTTGAAAGTGATTTGGAGAGAGAATGAGTTTTTAATCATATTAACTTGCTGCAAGGATATTTTGTGATCATTCGATTTTTATAATGAATCTATAAATCAAAAAACTATGTAACCCATTCCAATCGAATTTTCAATGCCATGGATAAAATTAAAGAGACAAGAAGTCATAAATAGCGTTGTAAAACGTAGCGAATAATCGGAAAAAGTCAAATAACGGCTACAAGTGTTGAAATTACTTATTTTATTTATTAATTTTAATGTCACTATACTTTCTGGATCTTCAGCTAAGATGCGAATAATTTTTAACACTAATGTTATGTATATTTATTAATAATAATTTCAAATATCGAACACTTTTGCACCAGATGTCCTATAATTGGGAACTCAACTCGATTACAATTTGAACTGATATCGAGTATTTTGTATTTGTCAACACAATTTCAAACCGACATTTACTTCGAGTACTCACACGTGTGTGTTGATTTGAAATAAAGCGACAGAAAATTGTCTTTTTATTAGACTGAGCTGGTTTAATTTAGCTAATTTACAAATATAAACGCTGGTATCAGTATAAAATTCTGAATAAGTTTTTTAGGGTAAATGTGTCAACACTGCAACAATGCGTGACTCTGTTTTCTTTCTTATAGAGGAGCCGAAATTTTGCTAATTATGAAAAGTATTAGCAACTAAATTGAACTTTCAAGGACCACTTATACTAGATGTAGACAGATGGAATAAAGTATATTTTTACATCTCTATTGCCAAAGATAAAAACCGAAAATAAAATGTTATTTTACTTTGCAATATTTTGACGTTGACGGACAATATAACATATGACCCGAGAGAGAAATTTTGTTCCGTGAAATGTCACAATTTTCATTATGTCATGTGGCAATACTCAGAGGTCGACTCGATAGTTTTTCCAAATATCAATCGAGAGGACAGTCGAGTAAACCAATCGGGTCCTATTCTGAAATACGGTCCGTTGATTCAGTCCCATATATAGCCAGGTTGAATTGAATCTCGATTGAGTGGATCCAATCTTACATAGTTGGCTGCATGGAGTCGAAATTACAGCTTTAAATGCCGATTGTGTAAAATCGTATTGTGTTTTGAAAATGAGAGATTTTTGATGAATCTATGCTTCATCTTCATTATTCTATTTGTTGGTAATCGCGTTCGAGCTATAAATTGTGTTTGCAATAAATAAATTAAATTTCTAGAAGTATTTAATATTAATTTTTCTTAATGTCTCTCCATCTTCATGTAAGTTCTATTGACATTGAATTCATTTTCGGGTCGATCCTTCAATCTCAAAATCTGAAATACGCGAATCGAAAACTAAATCCAATGCCTATGGCGAAACTTCAAGAAATCAATTGGTATACTGCTTCTTACTTATTTTCATAATATCAAATCAAAAAAAAAAAATCAAATCAATATATTTTACACAGTTTTTGGATCTTAACACAAAGCTCATTTGGCTAGACCCCGCAACGGCTAAGGTCGCCACTGTCTACGACAGCAGCGGGAGCAGAGCTCGGGGGGAGCATTTTTAAACAACTTAATCACCTCACGGCGAAAAATCTCTAAAGCCAACAAACAGCTCCCGGCCGGGAGCCGCTCAGCCCCATGCATGGGAGCCCCACCGGCCCCAACTATGGCGCGGCCAAAGCAAATAGTGTCTCGACCCGTCCGGTGCGCCAAATAAACGTTTACACGGCGAATTAACACATTAAAAGCGTTTAAAAAGGAAAGCCCTGGCGGGCACGCGGACTAGGGACGGGCCCGGCGTCATAACCGAACCCGGCAAAAGGTAAACAATTCAGGAGGGAGCCCAGTGGCGTCCGGGACAGGCGACGCGATGGGGCGGGGGTCCGAAGGCGCAGTTCATGACCTTACCAACGCTCCTCCGTGTTACAGCTTACCGGCCACCGACCGGTAACAATATTATCCGTGAGTTAACACCTCACCTGTGGACGGGTGTCCGCGCATCGGTCCGGCTTTTATTTTTTCCTCCTGTCGCTTGCTTTCCCAGAACTCGCTTGACACGGCCGAGGAAAGTGCCCACTCCCGGAGATCCCTTCGCCGGGCTCACCCGGTATTAGCAGCGCACTGAATAACTCATCGCGAGATATTTTACGAGCTCGGACATTCCGCCAGCCTCTGGGGCTTGTTTGAACAAACGGAAATTATTTCGGCCTCGTTATGCCAGATCGCTGACAGGAGGCGGTTCTTGTCAACTTTGGCTATGGAGACGATAGACAGAATTTTAGTTGATACGTTTCATGTGATACGTCGCACTTGTTAAGTATTGTTGGCGTACTTTTATTTTGGCATATTTGTCTGATTTAAGAAGTTTTTACTTAGACTATTTTTAGAAGTCCTTTTTAAAATTATAAAGGATAATGCTAGGTTTTGATTCACTCCAAAAGTATATACCTTAATTTACACATATTACCTCAAAGATAATGGGAACATATGGAAACCGAAGAATAAATGGACACATCAAGCTATATAGATACAAGATACAAAGAATACAATACAATAGAAGATACAAAGATAATTTATAAAATGTTACCAATCGATTTATAAATATCATTAATACTTAAAAAAATACCTTGTGTTCGATCATCATAAAAATCAATATTGAATACTTTACGCGTAAGTGCATAGTACTATACTACTGAGCGAAATTTAGAATATCGAAGTAAGGTTAAAATTTTCATATTCACTTATATGCTAAAAAACTGAGCAATAGAAAAATCGAGATTAGTCTTAATTTGAATAAGAAAACTTCAGGTTTTCTGAATAAAAATAGGAAATTTTTTTCAGTTGTTATAACGCTTTTATTAATTCACTTCTTCTGTCCGGGACAAATCTTACAATCAGAATTTGGATTAGATCTAATTAAGCTAGAGGTTTGAAATTTTACACATGTGTATAATTCCAGTGACAATGCAATATAGTATATCTAATATCGTTATAAACCCAATATGACGGACGCTCCAAGATGGTAGATTACCATCTTTTTTACAACCTTTCTAATATGGGCTTCAATTGTGCAAAAAATCCATATTACAATTGATAAGGCAGTTATACTCTTGGGATCAAAAATATTTGATGAAGGTCAAGCATATAGTATGTAGTGCGATTATTGGATTACTTAAGAACACAAGAGCTTGATCCAAGAAAATTAATAGACAAAACACCGTGTAATAAAAAATTCCTAGACGAAACGCTTGAGCAATTACTGACCCTTTTTTGTAATAATATATATATTATATATATTCAATATTTTATCAAAACAACTAAAAGGAGTTTAATAATATATAATATATATAAAAAGAACTTCAAAAATAACCCTTTCATAAATGTACTAAAAAGGAAAAAATTATTTATTTCCGATATTATAAAACATTTTTTAAAATTTATGTAAATTATTAACACTAGAAGCATTGATCGATATAAAAAGTGCGTAATCTGATCTTTAAATTAAGGCAATTACCCCGTTTGCTTCTTTTTTGTTTACTATCTCTCTAAATTTCGCAGTCAATCATGCGAAATTTTGCTAAACTAGAATATGACTTGTGTAATAAAAAGGTCAAGTCAACTGAAATATTTTTTAAATCGAAACTATTTTGTAAAGCCTTATTTTAATGTTTTGCAAAATACATATCCATAGCCAAAACAAGTTGATTTGGAAATATCAAATTTAAGAACACAATACTATATGTCCAATTTGCACTGTAAAATATTCTAATCTTGCAGTGTTGTTAGTGAAAGAGTCATACTTACTTATAATTTCGTCACTGCTACAAATTACTGGGACAAGAAAGACAGTATAAAATATGAATGAAGATGAAAATATGAATAAGGTCGTATTATATAATAATCAAACAAACGATAACCATTAAGAATTTATATAACAGCATATTTTGTCCTTTTAGTGCTTCAACAATTTTTTGGCATTGAAATCAATATTATAGAATGAATTTATTTTTAATTGTTAGTACTCGAAGGGATTTTTTTAAGGATTTAAACAAGAGCATATTACAAACGCAAAGGGAATTGATAGCGCACACAAGACTATCAATCATCCTTTAGTAAGAAGAATATAAAAGAACCTTTCAATCACATTATGGATATGGCAATGTTGAATGTTATGAAATCAGCCCTATGATCCGAAAAGTTAATGAGGGAAACGGTCTGTCTATGAAAGAAAGATATTCTTGCATTTATAGCTGAAAGGAGCATACAAATTCATCTTGGTTCAATTCTGAGAGGAATACAGTAACGGCTCACTTGAAAACAGGTGCACTTTGCATAATCTGAGGTCATGACCCTTTCGAATACTTCCCAGCGACTAAATGGAATTTCCTGGGTAAACCGCGTTTACGACTCCTCAACGAAAGAAGATCTGCTGCATTCATGAGGGCCACGAGGAGAAGGGTTCATCTCGGTTCCAAGGGTTCGCAAATTACATCCCGCAGCTAAAATTTATGAAAATTCCCTCCTCTCTCTCTCTGCCTGCCCCATCTTTCAATTATTCAAATTTAGCCGCTTACTTTTGGGCCTGCCACTACAATTTACACGTCCCTCGGGAGCATTTTTTCGAGTTGAAAATACCGAAAATGCTCTGGCGTCGCTTCACACACAGCAAGAATATGTTGGGATATGAACCAACCAGCATATGTGGCGCGATCCCTTGATTTGCATGCAGTCCAGGGCTTCCCCTATCTACCGAAAATTCATAGAAATTTTCTTTTTATCACTTAATAGGATATCACTGGATATCGTGGAATTTATTCTGTGGGCAACCTGCACACCGCATATAAGAGACCGGCAGCGGCATTCCAGGGTCTGCTGTATACCCGCCATAAGCCACTCGAATGTACGTGAAATAGTTATCGAGCTCATTTGCATGTGGAATTTTTGAGAAGGTGAAGTGTTCGGCGAAGGGCAACAAATAAGATGTTGCGCCACCTTCACATTTCACCCGGGCGTCGCCTGCCGCCTGCCGCCCGCCGCCACTGGTCCGGAGTTCGTTACACGATCAGACGACGAATCCGCTCGTCTTCAAGAAACTCTCAGCAAAGTAAGTGAGGAGCGAACGCCTATGAATAATTCAAGCGCACCGAAAACAGGTTCGCCTTCTCCTTTCCGGGGCATATTATGCCGGGATAGGAAGTCGCATCCCGGAAAGATGCCCGGTAATGGGTGTGCGGGGCAGCGTCGTCGGGAACATGCATGACTCCCATGTAATAACGTCATAACTTAAGATGAGGAGTTCCTTTAAAATATTGTTTTATGGCTGGTTTGGTGTGTGCGGCTTTACAGTCGACACCACCCTCGGGATCCGATCTGGTCGCCCACCGCTGCCGGGTATAATCCGGGAACCCGCCGGACCTTATCTCGTCAAATATGACCGAAATTCTGGATGTCCTTCAGCAGCATAGATCACTTTTCGATAAGCATTCGTTGCAGGGGTGTCGTTTGGGGAATTCGCTCGCCATAAGTCGCAACCCTATCAGTTTTTTCGGTGATTTCATTTGAATATTTCATTTCGGAGGATGCTCGAAAAAGGGCTCCACCATCGCCAGTCGGTTGCCGGGTCCAGGATTCAGGACATTTCCCAGTTTATCCGGGCGCTCTCAGTCGGGTCGTTAGAGCGATGACGATGGCGGCGGGCGGCGTTGGCAGCAGCAGCAGCGGAGGGTAGCAGAACAATTTCTATCCTGATTGTTTTAGAGTCGGGCGTTTGCCCGCCACCGGGTGGCAACTGAAATTGAAGGAATCACCGCCCTGCCAAGCCACCACCTCTTCCACGAAAGATGGCTTTAATACAAGAAAAGACTTTCAGGCATTCCAGGTGACTATAGAAGGGATGATTCCTGATGACGGTAATCAATTACGTACGTGAGGGTTTCTCGGGTCTTCCCATTTTGCGGATAGTTTCGGAGGTGGTCGATTTTCCCAGTATAAACAACAAGAACTTATTAAGGGGATCAGGTCGGGTTTTACCGCACCTGATGGGCATACGATGAGGGCGAAATTTCAGGTTCGGTGCGAAACGCCCAAATATGCACAGGAACCCTTCGCCCTTCGAGGCGAGCATCGGAATTATTGTAAAATTTCGTGTTCCTAAGATATGTAGAGTGGGTCGTATTAAAGTATGTGGCTCCCCCTTTTTGTTCGGGGCGGAGGCGGCTGTCACTGGGCTAAGGGCCAATTATTTACTCTGCTAGGGGAAGATTTTGGACAAGAAAAGCATTTTCGTGTCAGATTGCCTTAAGGATTGATTCGGAGTGACACTTTACTACGGCGAGATTAAAGAGTTCTTGATTTAGAGCCACTAAACTGATTTTCAAGCCTCTTCATTTAAAAAAAGGTTTAACTATCTAGAAATAGTTTTTGGTTTAAAATAAGAAGTTTTATATATTAATGACTCACACACATACCCATATGTGCAAGAAAGGCTTAATAAAATAATTTATACTATAATAATAATCGAATATACTAGTGTTGTAAATTACATGAAACTTACCCCCCGATTCTGGATAAAAGTTAAGAGCTCTTAACCTCTTAACTATTATCAAAAATCCTTTTAAAGGAATTAATATGCTACATTATTGAACAAATATTAGAAATACACTGATTACTTATAATTTGTGAATTCTTCTACAAAAAGAGGTCCATCTCTTGAATTAATGGGATTTTTCAAAACAATTAAGAGGTTAAGAGTTCTTAACTTTTATGTAGAATTGGGGGGGTTAAATCGACAAGTTCATATTCCAAAGGGAATCTTATAATTGGATAAAGTATTCGCAAAAAAAATTATTTATCTATTATTACATTATTATTTTTCAACATATAAATTTTAAATATTACATTATTGTGGCATATTATTGTTATTGCAGGCTCGGCGATGCTGTAATATATTTTTAATATACAAACTCATGGTTTACAAAATAGCACATCTTGAGATTAAAAAATTGTAATATGTAGGTAATTGTGAATCAACTATTAGTAATAAGTGAAATCCAAATTGGTGAAAAATATATTGTGAATACAAAAGATGAAGAAGGATTATCACGGAATAAGAATTTTAAATGAAATTAATAAGTTTCGAAATGCAAAAGCTATAGTAAACGCTGTCAAAGTAGGGCTTTTTTTGGGCCCTAAAAAAATTATGTGTTTTTCATAAAATGAGTTACCTATTTATTTATTAAGGTATTTTTTTAATAAAAAAATCTTATAATATTTTAACAAATATATAATACCATAATATACCCTATTAATGTTGCCTACGTCTCTGACAAGGAAACGTTCTCAGGTGTGTTTCACCGATTTTGATGAAATTGAAATATTATAGAGTATCAAAAAATAAGAGACAAGATTTTTTTTTTTATCTGCGGATACGCACATTTAGGGGATGAACACCACCCCTAAAGTTTACCCCCAAAAACAGTTTTTCCTAAATATTTCAAGTTCTAATGAATTTTTTCGAATGAAACAATATGGAAATGATGTCTCATAAATATACTAACCTTTTGTAAGTAATCCCGTTCCCAGGGGTGGCAACCCTTATTTTTTATTGCAGAAAAACTATTTTTTTTTATATTTTTGCGTCACAAAAATAACAGTTTTAGTTAAAAATCATTGAAAAATTTGTTTTTACATACGATTTTGTTTTCGTAAGAAAAGATCCTCGGTAAACAACCCCTAGCACTAACATTTAATTTATGTATATTTTTTTAGACATGTTTTTTTGTGAAAACCAGTATTAAGGGGGGGGGGGGGGGGGAATTTGATCTTAAATTTAAAAAATTCAAAATGGCGGATCCAAAATGGCGGACAAACTTTTGAAAAATACACCAATTTTTATAAAAAAAAAAAAAAACAACAACAAATAAAACCCCCTAAATGTGCGTATCCGCAGATTAACAAAAATACGTGTCTCTTATTTTTCGATATTCTATAACATATTTCAATATCATCAAAATCGGTTAGACACATCTGAGAACGTTTCCTTGTGAGACGTACGACTATCTTTAACGTAAGCAAAAAATATGATTATCTTGCTTATAGTAAGTCATTATTTATCATATTTTCTTAAACAACAAAGATGTTGTTTCAAAGTTTTTTAACATTAAAATGTATTTTTATTGCAGATAATATCAGATATAGCATACTATTAAGTTTAAAATTTCAATTGATTGATGATTATACTTATACAACTTCGGCTGTTGTTGCAAAATTTAAAATGTTTGTCTACAAAATGTTTTGAGAATTAAAGCGATACCACTGAATTATTAATATTTTGTTCATCACTTTTTTCTTTTTAACAGTGACTGAACTATATTGAGTCACGATTTTTGTAGAAAAATTTACCAAAATATATATCTTCTATGAGTAGCGAGGTTATTTTTAAAATTACAATCTTTCCCGAATCAGACCGATTTCTCACTTGATTTGGTTATCTCGGATTTCTCTCGCATGCTTTTTAATATTCTGCTCCATACCCCTTTCAAGAGCCCGAATAGTTCCTTGCCGACTTTATCTCTTGTGGCGTCGCATCGTAAAATGGAAGCTGTCAGGCGCATGTTGCTGGTAGTTGTGTGCTGTCGTAAAAATCGGAAAGAATCTTATGTGAAATACGAGCACTCAAGAACAACTTCTCCTGAAACAGAACCTCATGGAACAATAAAAATTTCAGCAACCACTTAACTACTTCCACAGTCATTCCTGCAGCGAGAGCGCAGTGTAATTTTTCCCCTGGGATGAAGGCAAAATATATGTCAGAGGTTGCCCACTGGATGCAATGAGTGCAGCGAATCTTTCGAAAGTCTGCAAAGTGACGAGCAACTCGTGATCTAAGAATGTCCTTCAAACTGACTATATAAAATTCGGGAATCCGAAAAGATCCTGAAGATATAAATTTTACACTCGTTCGTGAGGTTGCGTAAACTGTGAGATGTTTCAGAATCAAAAACTCAAACTTCCAACACTTTTAATTGGGAAGGCAACTTTATTTAATATAAATATTCAAATTATATATCATATTAGGATTATATCAAAAGACCTGATTAATCATAGGTGAGCTCTAGCTCACATCGTCAAAGATTGATATTAACGTTTCTTAAGTTTTTCAATGCATACAAATAAACATCAGAACAATTCAAAGTGATTCAACTTCTTAAATATTCCGATGTTCGGCTTAAAAGTTTACGAACATACTCAATACCATACTCATTTTAAACTTTAAAGTGGTCGAAAAAATTTTATATTTAATCTTGCACAGAACAAGTTATATATCATTTCTATAGGATTATTTTTCGGTTGATTACGAATAGGGTTGAAAAGTACAAAAATTGAAAATTCATTAAAAAATAGCAGAACGTGAAAAAAGCTCGTAACACGACTCAAAAGAAAGCCTGAATGTGAAATACTACTAACCTATAGAAATTACGAAGCATCTTCGGGAATAAGATTTCCATGAGTGTGCGCAAGCAGTGATCTTCGTTCACTATTTATTGTATGAAGTAATCGACTTATGGGAAAAAGTGAATTCCACGAAAAATTACGGAAATTCCATCGAAAAATATTAAAGCCTCTCGTTTTGTAATATAATAACTAAAGGTTCATATTTTTATTTGAGCTTCCTGTAAAGCGACATTTCTTTACTTTTTTAATTAATTTTCAAAAAGTGGCCACAATACGGTCCTTTGTACTTCTCAAACCAATTTTTCTTCAAAAACGCGACACGATAGGAAATTTTCTTTGCGAATTCGTGATCTACGGAAAAAGTCCTAGACTAATGATATAATACCTGTTCTATGGCAAAACTGGTGTCGACCAGTGTTATTTATAAATTTTATAGATTAACTCTTATAAATTGACTGTTTCCTTAATATGATTCTCGTATATAGTCCTTAAATTTAATAAAACAAATTTATTCACGGTTTTATTTTTACTGTGTTGTTAATTTATCATATTCGTAGGAAATTCATATGCTTTTGGAATTATATTTATATGGGTTCTCTTCATGAAAAATAAATTTATAAGAATCCGATATTACATTAAAGTCATACAAGTTTTTTATGTAATTTGAATTTATTCCAAATACATATAAATTATATCTTAGATTCATGATTCAATACTTCGTAATTTATTGTAAATATACCAAAACCTCTTACTTACCGGAACAGGTCGGTAAATAACCATCGAACAAACTCGTCGAGGGTATGACCTAAACGAAGCTATCCCTGAGCGGGCTCTGTAGTCAAGAAAATATCCTTTTATGAAAAATCAACAAGAAACGCCTGCACAAACAAAATATATTTGAAAATAACAATATATATTGAAAAACTTAACTATAAAAAAATTATTATAGTGGTTAAATATGTAGGTAAGGCAGAGATTTATACCCTAGACAGACGGGACATATCAATGATCATTTGAGCAGGAATGATCATTGAATAGGCCATGTGTCATCACATCATAGAAGCAATGGTCATTCTTATCGTCATTGCACAAATTATGTCTACTCAAGCTCATTCAATACAAATGATCATTCCTACTTTCCGACCAGAGCGCCTGCAGCAGCAAGAAAGTGCAATTTATTGGAAAAATTTCGAAAATCGGCTAATTTTCAAGCTGTCACTTCATAATACCAAGTCAAGTTCCTTCATTTGTTTATGTTTTGTGAGAGAAAGAATTTTAGTAATTTTGGAAGGAGAGTCCACAAACGACTTCGCAAGTTCCTTTTTGCACGAAGCAGCAGACCGGTCAACTTCAACTTTTGCATTTTACACACATTTCTTCGGGCATGTTTTACTCTTTGAAGCGCGAGTAGTTTAAACTTTCTGGATTTCCTTTTATAATGGTTTATTTGCATTAATATATTTAAATTATCCAAAATAAAAGATGATTCCGTTTTAAATGTCACACAATTTAGCTCAATAATCCATGAAACTTCCACACTACCTCAACTTCAAAGCCAAATATCTCAAGAAATATCGACGTTAGCGATTTGGTGTTCAAGGACTTTTTGGAGGAAATTGAATTTGCTACAAGTTTGTAATATTCACTTTTTCCGTACCTCTTGTTGTTTACGAGATAGGGGCAAAAAGCGAGAATTTCGTGGAAAAATTGGAGTTAGTGACCCGTACTACCTCGCTGGTGGGAGTTAGGGTTACACCGCAATAGACACTTTTGTAGAGCATTCAATTCTGAAGAAATCCTACCATTGACTAAGATTATACCATAAAATGCCTCTGAGCTGTAGAGTTTTGAAGAAAAATAATCAAAGTTTACGTGTATTTTATATAGGAAATCTTTATACGCCTTGGTCTAGTACTTAATATTAATATTAAGGGCTCCAATTTTCAGGGAATTTTTGTTTAGGTATTTGTCACAAAATTTCGAGGTGGGACTGACAAAAAAAAAATAGTCACGAAAAAAAAGCACCCTAATATATATATAAATCGTATTTTTCGAGATATTCGAGTGAAAAGAGTAAAAGCCAGCAATTTTTTAAAATAAATATCAATTGCAAGAAATGAAAACTTGTATATTGATTTACCTCGTTATTCTACATATTTAAAAACGAAATCATCGAAATCCGTTCATTATTTCAAAAGTTGTAAGCTAGGTTTCGAATTTTGAAGCGTATTGAATTTCCCGAGACGGAATACTACAACCTGTAGAGCTGGAGTGGAGTATTTTATTATTCATTCAATTTTATCAATATGACTTTAAAGTAGGAACAATTATTTATTTATATAAGTATTGTAAAGTAAACTTACGAATTTTTAAATCAGATATCAACTTATTTTAATCCCTAAATTTTACTAGTATACTGATATTATTTTATGGTTTTTAAAAGCTTTTATTTAACTTGCAATGTATGTATGTATGTTTGTTAAGGTGGAATCTTGCTACTCAATTTTGAAGCAGATATCTTCAACCGATTGAGCTGAAATTTTGTATAAACGTTTAGTTTGGATGACAATACACGATAAGCTGTGTGACGTCATTCTAAATCTAATATGGCGGACCGTCCAAGATGGCGGAATAGTTATTTTTAATGCATTTATACATTATGGGTATCAAATGAAAGGGCTTGTTGAGAGTAACTCGAAAAATAATGTGACGTCATTCTAAATCCAATATGGCGGAACATCCAAGATGGCGGAATAGTTATTTTTTATGCACTTCTACAATATGGATATCAAATGAAAGGGCTTGTTGAGAGTAACTCGAAAAATAATGTGACGTCATTCTTAATCCAATATGGCGGAACATCCAAGATGGCGGAATAATTATTTTTTATGCACTTCTGCGATATGGGTATCAAATGAAAGGGCTATAAAAATATTCTGACATCACTCTTAATCCAATATGGCGGACTTTTGAAGTTGTTTATGCTTTCCTATAGTATGGATATTAAATGAAAGGGTTCGCTGAGAATAAAAATGCTGGAAAAAGTGGCAACTTAGATCTAAATAATATTATACCATCAGATATAAACAAGACAGGAGGGCTACCTAAGGAGCTAGAAATATTTGTTGGGGCCAAGGTGATGTTACGTTATAATGCAGATGTGTACAAAGGTCTGGTGAATGGTGCCATTGGACATATTACAGAAATTATATGGCCCTGCTTCCGAAGAGCACAAATGTATGACACTGATATACCATCCGTCCGTATAGACTTCGGTAAAGACGGTGTTCACCTCATTCAGCCTGTCTTCATTCAAGTCTGTGAAATTTCCAGCAAAATATAGTCACGGATCCGCAGAACGAAGAATGCTGCCAATTGTATTATGCTGCGCTTGCACAGTACACAAAATGCAGGGTAGTACTGTCGACCACGCCGTTGTTTACTTAGGCTCGAAGCTCTTTGCTGCTGGTCAAGCATACGTGGCCTTAAGTAGGGTAAAATCATTAGAAGGTCTCCTTATTGAAGAGCTAGACTGTTCTAAATTAAGCGGTAAACGACCTTGCAACAATGAAGCGTTGAATGAGATGAACAGACTCAGAAACCTAGCCAGCGATAACTAAAAAATAAAAAATAAATTAAAAGAAAAAAAACCTTTTTAAAAAAAGCTTTTATTTAAATGCTCTAAAAAGAAGAAAATAAAATGTTCCTTTAAAATTTTAACTATCAACTTATAGCCTCATTATACACAATTTATATGATCATAAAAGCTTGTCGCGAGGTTTGCGTAAGTACCTATAAGTATTTAATTAAACTGAATTAAATAGGTACTATTTTATTTACACAAGTAAATCGCGCGACAACCTTTTATGATCATATAAATTGTGTATAATGAGGCTATAAGTTGATAGTTAAAATTTTAAAGGAACATTTTATTTTCTTCTTTTTAGAGCATTTAAATAAAAGCTTTTTTTAAAAAGGTTTTTTTACTTTTAATTTTTTGCTTATGCATATTGAGGTCCTGTATCATTGCTACAACTGCTACAGCCTCTGTTAAAAGAACTCTCAACATGCTGTCGTTTTTGTTTGAAGACGATTTACTGTCCAAAATAAATAATAGGACTTAATTTTCTCCAAATTCCATAATTAAACCGGTTTTAAATTGGGGCGGTTTCTTTCTCACCTGAAAATTTTAGTAATGCTTTTCGCCCGAAAGCGTTACATTTGCGTATTGGAGAGCTAGGCATAAAATTGCATTGCATACGATATGCAGGTGCAACAAACTAGTCAAGTGCAGTAAGACTGAGCTGGCGCCGGGCTTTCATCCTATTTCACACCTCTGCCGTGCTTAATTCGTGCCCCGCTTTTAGCGCTTCTTTTGTAGATCATTTACGTAATTGAATGAGGCTGCCGGCGCGGCGTGGCGCAAACACCGCATCGTATCACACGCCCCTTTGGTCCGGGAGGAATCTGCTTTACTCTCGTTAATTAGGTTGCAGAGTGCTGCTTCACTCCTGCTTCTGCTACTGCTGGGGCTCCGTGGCCGGGCTGCAAAGCCTGCAGTGCTAATTATTTTCTTGGCCGTCACAGACGATGATATCGCGACAAAGAATTCCTTTTGGCACAAGGAACCGACTCACACACCTCTTAATGACTTCAGAAAAGGTGTTATCCATTTTCATTCCAATTAAATTTTCCGCGATTTCACCTCTTCAGAGGTGACAGCTAATTTAAAATTAATTCTTTGGCAATAATTCGACTTGGCCTCCGTTCTTAAATATTCATATATAATACATAAATCGAATATCCCTCAAATTGTAGTAAATAAAATCTCTTGACATATTTTTTCAATAAACTTTATTAATGACTCCAAGTTTAGGCTTCAAACTCCAACTTTGAATATTAACTTTTCAAATTATTTTTAAATATTTTTTCGTTTACTTGTAATCGACAAAAGTTCTTTTAAGATTTTGCGACATCATTAATTAATAGCTTTTGAAGAAATTCGAAATATTAGATTTGATATCAGCAATCCGTAAATAATTAGTTACCAATTTTCTTGACATTGGCTTGAAATTTTAAATCTTTGGTAGCTACATATATTGAATCCGCTATTATTGTGTAGTGTAACAAAATATAGACTAAAAAAAGCGGCCAAGTGCGAGTCGGACTCGCCCATGAAGGGTTCCGTAGCAGCAAATAACATAATATAAAAGTTCTTGTTATTATTAGAAAATAATGGTTCACGGTTATGTTTATGAAATTAAATGTTTTTATTTTTTATTTTTATATTTGAGTTGATTGAATGAAAGGTAAATTGCGGTTTATGATTTATGACGTATTAAAAAAAAACTACACACTAGATCTCGTTCAAACCAATTTTCGGTGGAAGTTTGCATGGTAATGTACATCATATATTTTTTTTAGTTTTATCATTCTCTTATTTTAGAAGTTACAGGAAGGGGGGGGGACCCACATTTTACCACTTTGGAAATGTCTCTCGCGCAAACTATTCAGTTTAGAAAAAAATGATATTAGAAACCTCAATATTATTTTTGAAGACCTATCCATAGATACCCCACACGTATGGGTTTGCTGAAAAAAAATTTTTGAGTTTCAGTTCTAAGTATGGGGACTCGCACTTGGCCGCTTTTTTTCAATTTTTGTGTGAAAATCTTAATGCGGTTTACAGAATAAATCTACTTACCAAGTTTCAACAGTATAGTTCTTATAGTTTCGGAAAAAAGTTGCTGTGACATACGGACGGACAGACAGACAGACATGACGAATCTATAAGGGTTCCGTTTTTTGCCATTTGGCTACGAAACCCTAAAAACCTACCTGAAACTATCATTAACACGTAGACGCCGGCGCAGTTTTTTGTATTTCACTTCATCGGGCGGCAGTACAAATCATATTTTGCTTTATCTGGCGGCGCCTTGCACAAAATGTTTTAAAAAAACCCATAAAAACAAATAAATATGTAAATAAATTAAGTCTATTATAGTCTACCTGTAAAAATGAGCTCTTCAATTTTTCAATCAAAAAACATGTGATGTGATGTGAGCCACCGGTGGTACACGCCGCAGATGAACCATTCGCGTGTGAGCCACCGGTGGTACACGCCGGGTTGAACGTGTTAAATAAAAAGTTTTGCGCGGGGTCAAACTGACAACGAGACAACAAAGAATTTCAAACATTATTTTGTTTTATTCTAAAGTTCATATGTATGCGATGAGATTTGTGAAAAAGGAACCCTATTTCAGAAGATCTAAAAATGTCATTCAGTAGCAAAACTGGCAATTTTCAGATCTTTAGATAGAATATTTCGTTAACAATTTTTAATTGCTTCAATCAGTTTTTGTTTTCGGTGAACAATTTATTGGTTCCTACGATCGCATCAAATATTTATTATTTTTTCAGTGTGGAGAGATAAGCCTCATGAATTCAAAAGAACTGTTGTTTTACCGACAATTTTATTATATATAAAAATAACATTAGAATTAAAATTATAATGAAAATTTAAGTTTTTAACGAATATGTTATGCATTTTAAATATAGGAACCTATTAGTAGAGTTGATTTTCAGTAAATTCCACAATTATGACATAGATATTTTGTGGTCAGTTTTCAAGTTAACTCAAAACTCACTCATTATAGAAAATAATTGGAAACCTATAGTTATCTTGGGAAAATTATTTTAAATAATATCGCTCTCACTAAGTTGCTATGATTCGATCTGTAGGTCCTTTTTCCTTTCAAGCTCAGACTTCTAACCTGAATCAATAATTTGCATGTGCTGCTTAAAACCAGTTAAATGAGAAAGGATCTCTTAGAAAAAAAAAAAAAAAAAAAACTCCAAACAACAATCGCATCCCCTGGTTCCGGTCTAATTAATCACGAGTTTTTGTAATTAAACTTAAATTGAATTGCAAATTGCGTTGCCCCTCAACTCTAGCAAATAATAACCTTTAAAATGAAACCGGCCAAAAAGTATGTTTACCCCTCGCCGGAAGACAATTCGTTCGGGACGAGGACGAGACCAGGACTCAGCAATTCTTGGCTTTTACGCAGTCGGAGGCCCTTCCTTATCCCTTTGTTGATCTCATCAAACTGGCGGCTGACGATTTATCAATTTCACCTCCTAACCCCTGGCCGGGTGCCATAATTCATTTTAATAACTTGAACAGATGTCATAATCTGGTTATGTCCCGGTCGTGTATAGTGTTGTCTTCCGCCGCCGCTCATCGCCGCTGGTCCCGGGATTATTCCCGACAAATAAGCAGACCAATATCTGGGTGCCATCCTTCTTGCGCTGTCATCGGCAGCCAATTTTTTCTCCCTTCCCCGGTTTATGCTTATAGGAAACTTGTTTCGATTCGTTTTGTCTCAAACTGACTTCGGGACCCGGGACCCGGGACCAGGACCAGGACCGGGATGTTGCGACGGTTTATAACGCCCAATTGGCTGGACCGGGCAAATCGCTTCAATTTGGACTCAGTCCCTAAGGGAACTATCAGCTCTTGATGGAATGATGGAGCAAGTGAGGTGCACCGCGACGCGGGAATAGACTCCATCGCAAGGACTCTGGACACTTTCGTTATCCTGAGGGAGGAGTTGCATTGTCTGCAAGCCAAATAGCACTCCCGGATGGGCAAGAATTTATTGAAGATACGACCAGGGGCAGCGACTGGTCCTCGTCGCGACGGTAAGTTAATGCATCGCCATCAGGACTCTTCCCTCAATTAAATACGGGAAGGTGGAAGCTGATCCTGGATGGCGACTCCTGGACTTGGGGGGAATTATGACTGATGCTCTGCTGCGGTGACAGATTTGGATGCGGTTAATTCTGCGGCTTCGCCACTCCGTTCCGATGTTTGTTCGTGAGGCATGCGGATGAATATCATCGGAAAACGCTGCTGCTGCGATCTACGGCGCGGGGGTGTTTGTCCATAAATTCTGGCTAATCTCGCTGATATTGATTTGCACTCTCGTAAATTGCGCCTCCCTCAACTCCCTGTTTGTTTAAGGTAAGGCGGTGAATGATTGCTGATTGTTTCGCTAATTGATGGTAATGCTGATGTACGGCTGATTGAACATTTTGCTTATATTACGAGTTATTTGATATTAAGGTGAAATCAACCGTCCATTTCAGTTAGTTAATCAGAAACGTTGTTTTTATCATCTAAGTTATGTACGTACATACTGCACATACAATTTTACATATTCGGAAATATGCGTTTAATTTTGTTTCGACGAAACGATTTTTTAATGTCGAGTTTGACACCGAAACAAGTTATAGTTTAAAGGAATCTAAGCACGGTGCACTTTGACAAGCAAAATGACTGAAAATATCATAAAATAAGCTTATTATGTGAAAAGCTACATAGTTTTTTAGTATGATTTTACCGAAAAAATATTGAAATTTGCCTTTTCCTTTGCTTTACATTCCTTTACAAGCCTTTTCTTTTTAAATTACATGTTATTTTGACACAAATAGCGCTTTCGCGCTCAAAATATTGATAGAAACATAGTATCATAATTTCGCAGTATGAAACGAATAGAGTTACGCTTGAACAACGTTGGGAAATATTGAAAACATATTTCCAAAGTGAGTACTGTGTTGCCAAAATAGTGGGAATTTAAAAAGAAAATGTCTGTCGAAATAAAGCACCAATCGGCACTCGCTGCACACAAGTTTTTCTTTTGTTCGGTGCAGTTAAAAATAGTTATTATGCTGACAATGAAAGATTAAGACACTAAAGTACAATACTGATTGAGCTATTCGTGAAATAGGGCCTCAAAACCATTGAACATGTGGCAACATGATACGGTTGAAAGTAACAGGTTAACATAAATTAACATGTGTGAGAATTTGCGATTTGTATACTTTGGAATTGGCACAGTCGTAAATGTGTGCAACTCAGTATTCCTATACTGAGAGATCGACTTGCTATTCAAAATGGATATCGATTTACCGGATATTGTTGTTTTGAAAAATATTGTTTTGAAAAATATTGAGTAGTCTGAATTTGATTTTCATGTACCCCGGGTCGGTTACGAGAGCTTTTAAGCTTTAATAAAAAAAGGAAACTTTGAAACTTTGTACAATATATTGAAAATAAAATAGTTACATTATAACACCAACGTTTACGAGTTATTTCGTGATAATAATTAAATAATTAAAAAGAAAATAATTTATCAAAATATTAAGGACTGACCCCACAAACATGTACTGCAAAATTGGGTTGACAGAATGCACTACTCGCAAGCCAACTGAGGCAGCCATTTAAGTAAAATCATATTCTATTTGTATTAATTGGAAGGTTTATTCCTTTTAATAAATCAACAAATTTTGGAAAATATTGAACAGTGTTTATGTTATAGCATTTTTAAAAAGAAACCTTCCGATGGTTCACTCTATAGACCCAATGGCTCAGTAAAATTATACTAAAAAAAAGCAGTATATTTTATTAAAAGTCACAGCCAGCCGGATTACTTTTTGTGTTGTTAAAATGAAAGTATTATGATGATCTCCATTTCTTAAGATAAGTAAGAATTAAAAGTTGCCTTTGCATTATTACGAAGAAATTTCAAATTCTTTCAGATGTATTTATTCTTTTGGATATACACTAGGGTTTGAAATAATATATAGGTCTGGAACCCTTATTGCGTATTTTTTATTTTTGTTTATTACGCGGAAAGAAAACTGTAGTGGATATAGCATGTTTATGCATTTTGGAGTAGTGCATAATTTTGGTATTATTTGTGAAAAATACGGGGATTTTAAGAAATTCTATTCAGATTAAAATTTATTTATATTAAAATACAATAAATTTTAAACTAATCCTTTATATAAAATTTACTAGTTGCCAATTTTTAAAATTCAATAAGGTTTTAATCAATTCCGATTTTATTTTATACTATTTTTGTCACTAACAAAAATTAACACTTAATGAATTTTGCCATTCGAAACAAATTCGTTAATATATACACTTATGAAAATTGTTTGTTTCAAAATTGTAGCCCAATATTTTTAAATTCCGCAGAGTGACACACGAGTCTTTTTATTAAATCTATAAGCTATAACTCGATTTTTACAGAAATTCGTATTTTTTAAACAGAATGTCTAATTGCTAACATGCATTACCCTATTAATTATGATTCTAATGAGGCCATTAACTCTTTGTTATGTTCTTTCAATTGGAATTATCCTAAAATAATATATATAAATAATTTGATTTACATATTTGATATTTATTATTAATAGTCATATTGTTAAATATCTTATTATCAACTTGTTCGTTGTTTCGGTAATTTGACTTCACGGTACTACACATACTCTATCAAAACGTATGACATGTACTTAAATATATCATATAACATTTGCTTCTACAAAAAAAAGGGGTCTTTTTTGTTTTAAAATTCAAATTTTAGTTACATGTAGAGAGCGCTCAAACAATAGCACCGTAGAATTTCAGAAATGTTTTGAATTCCCTCAAAGTTACCACAACATCATTCGAGCAATTCCCTGGAACCCCACTGCTGAAATCAGTCCCCCTATTTAGGTCGTCTGCAATTCAAATACAGTATCAGTGATTTATTTTATTTAATATCCCCCTCCAATTTAGCTTGCAAATTGCGGAGCAGTCCTGCGATTACATCTGGAAGGGCTCCGTTCTCGTCACCTGCTACACATGTCCAATTATCTGCGCACTCTTAACGCTGCCGCTTAAATCAATTCAAAGTCATCGCAATTGAAAATCTGAAATTGAAGCAGACCAAGACATTGTTCGTGGGCAATTTTTAATGGGATCTTGAGCAGCTGAGAGTCCTTCGGGAGCTGCCTCCGTTTATTTAATTGAATGTGAATCACTTAGTATTGCCACACGTGTGACCAGCTCACTTAATTAAGATGTGTTAAAAAAAAAAAAAATCTGCTGAAGCTAGTACATACTTAATTCTGCCCCAGATTCGATTCGATCTGGTCCCGGCGAATCTCGTCCAGAAAAGGGTGGCTCTTAAGTTTGTGCCAAGCTTTTCGAGAGTGAATTCGAAGTCTTCATTTTGTGTCTAATCCTCGGGCAACTTGTTTCGAAACTAAATTAGAAGCCATCGGATCTAAACTTTAATGGCACGATAAAGTTTTAAAATTGAGAAGTCCCCTGGCTAATCGAACCTAATCAGCACGTTCTTGGACCGAGTTTTATGGGTTGGATGAGAGGGCTTGGTTGGGCTGCGGAAAGGGAGCAGAAGGATGCGGCCGAATGAGTTGGTGGTGTTTGGAAGTTTCAAACGAAATTTCGTCAATTAATTTATCAAGTTGAACTTCGGCGGGCAATATTACCCGAAAATTCTGCAGCGACTTGCCTTTGTTCTAAACAAGGTTAGAGGTGCTGCAGACGACCCACCAGCAAATGCACCCGAACCGGATCCGGGATTGGGACTGGGTGCGGGGTTTGAAGCGGACCCGCCTCCTCCCATGACTGAGCTCTAATTTTCAACTACTATAATATACTATACGCTCACATGCAGGTCCGTGCACTAAAAGTTGCTCAAATTCCTGCGATGGAGGTGCTTTGGCGCTCAGTTTTGGGGAGTTTATCAAACAACAGTTGAAAGCCCCATTCAACCCATTACGGGGCATTCAGTTGAGTGTCCTGAAAATAAAGGGTTCTGCAACCCATCCTGGAATTTGTATCCGTTGCGGGCAGAATAGGGCCGGGCAGGGAAGCACCGGGCACCACCGGCACCGGGAGCGAGGTGGGTGGTGCGCGGTGGCACTTCATCAAAAAGCACTTTTCCGGGGGAGCGACGCCCGGCGACGTTGAGTAATTTTGAGAGGGGGGATCAGGGATCCGGGACTCGGTGGGGCCCGAGCACTCATATGTGCACCAGGCGGCACAGCGGGTGGCAAAGGGTGGCTCTAAATAGGGCCGGGTGTAATGGGCGAAATCCCGGATGGGGAGCTGCAGCGGTTGTAAAATTTGATGCCCACTTTCCACTACACATGTGGTCTGAAGCGGGGGATTGGGGGAAGGCTTTTATTAAGTTTATGAGCTCCTCGCCTCGCACATGTGTGCGCGCTCCGACAAATATGTTCCCGGGGCCCCATACGGGCTCCATGTGTGTATCTCTGTGGTATTTTTTTTCCAGTTAAACAATTTATATGATGGCGCTTTTCGTTTTTCACATCAAGTGGTGCACTTGAATTTTTCCCCCGGTGCTCTTGCTCCGGCTAGGAAAAATATTTCATTCAGTTTTCGGCTGAATTTATACGATAAGGGGCGCAATGTGGCGCAGCGATGCAGTGGTGGCGGCCCTTTCAAATTAGACCTGGAGCAGGAATTCGAGATATATGTATATTTCGTTGTATATAATTCGAGGGCCGCGACATGGATTAGAGTGCCACTCAAAACGCTAGTTGTACACTGCTGCGCTTTTTTAGAGAGAAACCAGCCCGAATTCAGTCAGGCTTGTAGTTTATAGGAAAGTTGTTAGCGGTTTTTCTTCTAATAAGCTTGTTGAGACCACCAAAGCTTCCCTACACCCACCCCAATCTAAACTATAATGGAACGTACTATAGTGTAGGCCAATTTATTTTCGAAAGCGTATATTCGCATTCCCATCCAAAATAGGATTCTATTCCTGTAATGAATTTGCGAATTTCGTTTCAAACAAAAGATCCAAAATCTATTCAAGGGCAGATACTCGTTTCAAATGGGCGAGAGAGTCTGTGTATTTTTGAGAAAACTCCAATTCTGGAAATTGTATAGTCGTACGAAATAATCACTTAAATCGGCGAACTCTGACTGTAGGAATTTATTTAAATATAAATTCTAGTTAGAGTTTAATTTGATTCTATGCCTAACTGAATAATCCTAATTTAGACGTTGTTATGCGGCAAACGGTTATTGTCAGTTGTTCTATGGGATTTTGAGTCCTACGCAATATCAGCTCATTAGTGCTTTTAAAACTGATTCTGGGTATTACAATTAAAACACAAATAAAACATAAATGTACAAAATTAAGGTTGAGCAAATTTTCAAGCAATTTTTTGATCTAAATATTTTAGCCTTGAACTGAACTCAATAATTAAACAAGAATTTATACAAGTATCTCATAAAAAGCAAAAATGTAACTCTAGTAAAAAAAATTAAAAATACTTCAGATTTTTAATTTCTATGTGTGCAAAGTAGAAGCAACATTCAGCAACAACAGTAAAAAATTACAACAAATCTTAAGTGAGTGGGATTTTTCTTCTATATATTGCTATATTCCTAAAAAATACGACATAAATAAATCTGTGATTTCGCGACTAACTAAAATGTTTAGAACGACCGGGAACATTGATACCGTGCATCAGTGGCGTGGGGTCCATATAACACGATTCCTACCGGCTTCCCTTTTGGGAACTCATCCTATTCCCGTAAATTTAAAACTTGTTCTATGCCTGTAAAATTCCTGGAAAGCGCTCCCAAAATTCATCTCGTAAAGAAAACATGGCAAAACAAGTGTTACAACCAAAAACAACCATAATCTGTTGTTGCACTACGATGGAACCTTCCCTCGCACCGTAGCAGGTTCTATCAAGGGGTTGCATCGGGTATGAAGCGCTCGCTCGCTGCTTCTGTAAGCCGGTCATTTTACGGCTTACTCAAGCCCACACTTTTCTCCACGAGCAACAAAGAAATCGTGTGTGATATCCTTTGCTCACTAAAAGCAAATCCTATAAGCAAATAACACGATAGAAACCGGCTTCTCGGTTGTTTTCATTTTGCATAAGTTGAAACTCGGGTCACTTCTGCGGGTGGTTGTTTATTTCTTAGAATGTCAGCTGATTCGTGTCTGGTGCTCTCTTATTATCCCTATAACACGGTAGAAAGCGGCTTCTCGGGTGAGTGGGGTTGGTTGGGGTGGGTTTGGTTATTAATTTTTTTTTCATAAACAATATTCAGCTGACTGTAAATTTCTTTGATACTGAAGGGGCTGTGAATTGTAGGAGTGAATGCTCCCTTATTTCACAAGAACACGGCAGAAGTCGTCTTCTCGGAAGGGAGGGGTGTGTGGTTTTGTTTATTATATTTTAATAAAAAAATTGTTAACTTGTCAACGGATTGTGACTTATGAGTGTGGTGTGGTGCTACTTTATTACCTCTCGATAACACGATAGAATCCGGTTTCTCGGGTTTTTTCGTTAGGTTCGGCTATTCGGATGACGATTATTTATTTGTTTCAATTTGTCAGTTGAAGGATTTGTCGTGCATGTTTGATTTAAAGTGAAGTGTAATTGTACTTTAATATATAGAATTTAATTGTGAAAAGCTGGTGAGAATTTTGTAAGGTTTGAATTTTGTATAGAAAACACCTTCTTTTACAAATTAGAAATCAGTCTAATTTTTACAATGATGTTTTGGTCGAATTTATAAAAAAAAATCGTAGATAAGTTTTGGAGTATAAGTAAGATTAATTATATTTCATATCAACTTTTCACAGTTTTTGTTAACCGCTTTAGTTTGATTGCACGATACACGCGACTATAACGGTTTTTTTCAAAGCCACTTATATTATTCTTGAAGTTCATTTAAGTATGATAGAAGTGGCCGACTAAATTCGACAAGAATACACGCAGTCACTGTTGAACACATTTTGTAATATCTGACTTCATTTGGTAAGTTTTTTTTCGCTATTAAGTTTCTGATTTTTGCACCGGCTTACCTTCTCAAAAATTTCACACCACACCACTGCCGTGCATTTGGATGGGTGAGGTGGTAAAAGTGGTGAATTTAATTTAAGCTGGACAATTTTAATGATCTATATAGATTCGGATCATACATCATTAAACAAACGATGGGGGAAATATATGAAGCATGGCACCGCACCTGTGTCACTGTCTCCAAAACATGTAAATTGGCTACAAATAAATGGAAAACAGTATCATTCAGTGACAAGTCTAAATTTAATTTCATTAATATTTAATTAATAATCCGATTTTCAATTTTTTGTTACTAAAATATTCGCAATAACATCAAAAACAAATTGCGTTTACTGTTCAAGTATCTCAAAATTGCTTCAAAATATATATTTTTTTTTTTTTTTTTTTTTTTTTTTTTTTTTTTTTTTTTTTTCATAAATTGATTGCAAAACTATTCAAAAATATATTCTGAAAATTTCGAAACAAAATTCCACGCCTCTTAAAAGTTATAAGCGTTTCAGTGAGTGTCCCTCAGTCGAACGGTTGGACCGCGTGGCATGTTTAAACGCGTTTTTCTTGAAACTACTTTTTTTCGAATTTTTGTACATTCTAGCTCCTACAGTTTTTGATCAATTGTTATCAAACTCAGCACATAGTTTCTTAATATAAATACGCTCTATTTGAACCTCAATCCTAAACAATATCTTAATTTTAACTATTTTTTTATTGCAAAAAAAGTACGAAAAAATTGTAAACAATCATACTAAATTTTCACATTCCTTAAAAAATATTAATTTTCGATTTACTTATTTGTGAAGATTGATGTTCAAATAGAAGAGACACTTATAAAAAAGAAAAACAATTTTTTTGAAAAATTGACTTCAGATGAAAATTGTGACCTCCAGGATGTATACAAATCGCCCAGTCGGATGGCGACTTACAATGCGCGGCAGCTGATATCTCCGTTATTTTTCTAGGAAAATATTTGGAAATTTCAGAATATAATCTTGAATATATGTATAAAATTATCCCAAGGTATAAATAAAATATATATATCCCTTATCTGTTAAAAAATTCATGAAAGTCACTAAAAATACGAAGTCCTACACCTATTTCCCGAGCGAGATATCAACTTATTTTTACACAGGTGTAGATTTTCAAAGTTTCATAAACCGAAACTTTACGTATATAAACGTATGATTCGTCATAATAAAAAAACCTAACCTCTATTCCTAGCCAATATGTATACAGTATGACAAAGTGAAAGTATGTCAACCCGATTGGTTAATTATGTGAATTTAGTTTGGATATATGTATTTAAAATTGAATTGAAATTAATCTCACTTGCGATAATATCGTGTAGATAAGTTTTAAGAGGTCAACTAGGCTACATATAATATAAAAGAAAAACGCTATTTTGCATTTGCTTCAAGTTAAGTATCTGCAGATTTGAACCTCAACATTTTAAAAGGGTCCACAATAAACTTTATCCGACCTCGAAATTGCAGGATGATGATGATGAGAAAAAAAATGTCATAATTGATATTTTTATTTGATATATCAAGTACTACACATTAATTCCATGTACTGCATATATCTCGATATATTTTGTTGAATTTTCCAACTAAAATCAATCATTTTGAAGAAATTAAATTTAATAACCACATTCTAAAACATTTAATAATCACACATACTAAATCTAACCTATTAACTTACTTGTTTAATTATCAAAGAAACACGACATAATTCATTTTAGAATGCAATTATGTTTTTCAGTATGATTGACCTATTGACCACTTACGTCTGCCGTGCATTGTAATTAAATATCACATGTCACCGATCACAATAACACAGTTCCCAACATGATTGCATATCACATGTCGATGGCACAATCGCTGGCTTGAATGAATCAGTGAAATTACACTGCACTACATTGTCATAGACAGAACAGCATTAAGATTCTTCTTCCAATTGTTTATACATGGTATCATTTGATCGCTATTTGTTATGTTATGTATGATATACATGCAGTGCAATTTACTTTTTGATGTGACTTCCTGATAAATCTGAGCTTTCATTCATTACTTTCAATTGTTCTCGTGTGCATTGTAGAATTTCTTTTATTTTGCGATAAATTTTCGATTTAAGAACAATGAGACTAAGTTTTAGGATTTTTCTTATAGTTTTTAAAGGTTTCACACACTTTTACATAGTTTTCAGAATTTTTTCGTAAATGTATTCGTTCAGATATGATAGACGTAAAGATAAAACCATTTATTTTTCGTACTTTATTTCCCAAAGAAATTTATGCGAAATAATACAAACAGATATATTTTCAATATTTTCATAACAATACGTCTACTTATTTTAAAACAAATAAAATTAGCTTTCTTTTCTATTACTTGTATTATATTGTATTATATTATACATTCTATAAGGTATTTTATGGGAGGAGATTATTTTGTTTATTATTTTATGACCAATAAAATTTAATAGTTAAGGTGTTGGAAGTAAAACTTAGATTTGGGATATAATTGATATTTTTGGAATAGCTTAACCGATGTTTATGGAAAACGAAATTGTATTGTAATATAGCTGTGACAGATTTGAAGAAATATTTAAGCACCTTTCTGATTTATGATTATAAAAAGTTTTAAAAAAATAATAATATACCATATTAGTAGCAATTAAGAAATTTTGTTCGTAGAAAAGTAGAACTTAGATATTATATATAAACATATATTTGTTTGAAACTTTCAGAATGTGGAACGTATTATTTTATTTATATATTTTTTAAACTAGCATTTCACTCTGTTGCAATTGGGAGGATTTTTGTTCAATTTATAAATCTTTAGTATACTATTGTTAACATTTTGTACCCTACGTATGAGTTCAGCCAACATAAAAACTTTGAGATAACAATTTGGATGGAAATCTTACAAACTTTAGAATTTGACAGTCCACCATTTTGAATTGTAAAACAACTTTCAATTTGAAAAATAGTTACCTCAAAAACGACAAGATATCAGTTTTGCATAGAAATTAGCAACTTGGATGTCCCCAGATGCCAATTATCATTCTACTTGTACATGTACATGTATGTTTAATTAAACACATATTTTCGAAACATCGTCTATAGTACAGGTCATCATATTAGGCATAGGAATGTAAACGATGCTTTTCACATTCTGAATATACAAAATTACCCCCACCATTAGTTAAATACCCATAATTAACGCCTTTTACTTGAAGCCCAACTTGGTTGCTCTCTGTCTACTCATCTCCTCACCCCCGGTGACAATATACATTAACTACTGAAGGGAAAAGCCACCTAAAGCCTTTTCCTCACTCCCGGGATAGGTTTCCTCGCCAACGAGCCATAAAATGTACCTCAAAAGCCCGTGGAAACTCTGTGTCAGTTCCATTCACGGAACCCTCATTAAGTCAAAACAAACCACAGGATCCACTGTGGCTAAATAATAAACGAAAAGGACAATTTCCTGAAGGCAGCCATTACCGTTGAATCGCATTCGACTTCAATATTTTGCACGTGTACAGCTCCGTCGCTCTCACGGACACTATAATTTAGCCATACTTGCTGTGTCCATCAACAATTCAGTAGCGCACATTTATCACGGCGGGTCGGGCCGGAGGGGCTCCATTTTAAAGGGCGCCTCCCACCCATTTATGGATTTCGATCTTTTAGCCACCGCCACCAGGGGAGCTACTTCCGCGGGGACCTACAAGTTCTGCATGGCAGGACTGGAATGTAATTAAATCTCTCAAGACATCCCGATATTGGTTCCTTAAATGTAGGAATCGCTTTAGGAGGACGAGCTCTGAATAGGCGGCGGCCAGGACACAGGGGTGGTGGGGGGTTAAAGGGAGGCTCGCACAACAGGTCACCCAGACTCCGCCTCAGTCGGTTCCACGTAACGGTCGTAATGGATTTGATTAATTAATAAAGGAAAAGGGACAATGGACTTCCTCGCCCATGTGGATTGTGGACTGTCTATAGCTGACCCGGTTTTCTTGCTCGCCATATCCCGATTGTTGTAAAACTTTCCATTCAGAGATTCCCGGCTCCAGAGCTTCTTGGTATGCAGCAGAGTGTTATGTAATTACGGGATCCTTCGAATAGGAAGAACATATCGGTCCCGGCCGAAAATTGTGTAGCCCAAGGTGGCCGGGATATGTCTTTTTACATACATTCCACTTGTGGGCCAGGAAAGGACGAAACGGGGTGCCCTCACATGGGACGATGGTATCCTTCCAATGGATTTAAATTAAATTTGATTTTGATTTATGGCCGTCTTTGCTGCCCCGTTGCCCCTCCCGGTTTCTGAATGCCCGCCCGAGTTCAGTCCAGTGATTCCCTAACTACTCAATCCGGCCGCCCCTTGATTTCAGGCTCTATCCCTGGGGAACGGGTTAGACACACCATTTCCATGCCCCTCTCCGAAGGGCTTTCCAAAGGCGTCCTCGTCCTCTTTCTCGCCATCGTCGTCGTCTCAGTGACAAGGCAGTGTTGCGAACTCTTGCACACAGGACCCGTGATAAATATACTCACGCAGGAGAACGGGTGACGGCTTCGATGCTATCCAAGAATGGGAACGGGAATCGGGATAGAGAGTGAATGACTGTAAGATTAACATCGCAAACCTGGGCGTCCTTGGGGACAATTTCAAAAATTTCGAGCATGAATGGAGTTGCCTTTCATGATTTTCGCCGTTTCGTAGGCAATATTCGCCTCAGATAGGGATGACAAGTGATTTTGACAGATTTTTCAATATCTTCCAACTGCTTAATATCAAATGAGATGTGAACGTGTGAGGACGCGCGTGATTGCTCCGGTATTTTTGGCGGCGTCAGCATTACGTGAATTTTGCGTCTTCCAGTTAAGTGCCTGTTTGTACTTCAGCAGCTCTGAGGGTGCTGTATCGAATTTCATTTGATTCCACTTGCTATAACATTTACATCCTAAAGGTTACAGCGACAGGAGATGATTATTATGTACATCTGTACAGAACAGATGACACCCTAGAGATATTTGAGTGGGCGCACAATTTTAATCTCACGCAAGACTTAGCCCTTTATCTCTTTATAAAAAAAAAATTGCTTTATGTATGATCTTTTTACCCAAAATATACTACGTTTATTCTATTTCCCAGAACAATCAGCCAGTGGATCTATATTACATATTTATAAAGTTAAAAAATATATAATATGACTATTTTTTTATTTATAAAATATTTAAAATACTTCCATCCGGTCAAATTTCTGAATTTAAAAAATGAAAATAAACAATTGCCATTTTGTGATAAAATGAAACATTGTATTTTTATAATATTTTTTTTTTCTCTAGTCAAACAGAATATTTTAAAATAGCTCGATGGACTACAACTAAAATATTATATTGTATTACAACAATCTTTTCGAATATTTCAGTAGGTATATTAATTCAATGAAATATTATGAAAAACTGAAATCGCGAGATAGAGTTTTTAATGTCATTAATTAATATTCTTTGAACATTTTAATTAAAAATATTAACTTTTAGCGGTTGCATACTTTTTAAAAAGTGTGTCATGGTGATTATTGGTTGATTTTAAATTAAAAAAAAAAACAATAAAATGTCGTCTATTTATTGCATAGTTTATCTAGTGAGCTTGTCAATGTCAGCCAAATTACATATTAATCGCTTGAATGATTTTCTAGAAATAGTGATCAATGACTTTGAAAACGTCGCGTCTTTTTTTAAAAAACGCGTATAAAGTTTTAAGAACAATGGATATTGTGGTCTAAGCGAACAATTACAATAGTCGTATTTCCAATAAATTTCCTCGGATCAACTTGAAATGTTCAGGAAGTTATTTATAAGATGTTATACTTAATAGAACGCTTACTTTCCGGTCTCAGTAAGAGATACACTGCCCGACAATAGGATAGGTTCGGTTTGAAAAATGTACCTGCGCCAATTATTTTGCATCCTTCTTAAGGGATATTTTTATATATGTTAAAGGGTTATGAGAGATAATAGTTCATAGGAAATGCTAGGTAATTATCTGAGTAGATAACATTCTAGGAATTTTTTTCTGAAAATGTGCCTATTTAAGCGCGTCAATAGGATAGGTTCGTCATTCGAAATCGTGTTTGCAATTGGTGAAGTTGTGAGAGATTCTTTTTTATTTATTTGCTCTAGTATCCTAGAAATATTTACAATATAAAAGTAAAAAAATGGGTCGAGGAAAAACATTGAACAATCGGGAAAATCGTGGCTTTCAAAGCAGAAGGCTACTCTAATAAAGCGATCGCACAGAAAATCGGCAGAAGTGCTAATGTTGTGAATAATTATTTGAAAGATCCAGAAAACTATGGTAAAAAACAGAAGGGGAGGACAAGCAGAGCCATAACTGAACGAGAACGTCGTCTCATCTTGAGGGAAGCTTCGAACTCAACGAAGACCGCTCGGCAAATTAAGGAAGATGTGGGCACCTCTGCAAGTGTTAGGACGGTACAGCGCGAAATTAAACGTTCTCCGATGCTAAAGAGGCTGCGCTTAAGGAAGTCTGTCTGTCTTAACAAAACGGCATCAACATGCTCGCTTGGATTTTGCAAGAAGACACATGTCGTGGAATATCGAGTGGAGGAAGGTAATCTTTTCTGACGAAAAAAGGTTCTCTTTGGACGGGCCCGATGGCTTTTCTTACTATTTCCACGACCTTCGAAAGGATGTAAAGTACCTGTCAAGGAGACATAGCCGTATAGGGTCTACGATGGTTTGGGCAGCCATTTCATACTATGGTCCAATCGATTTGGTCATAATAACGGAAAAACAGACTGCCATCAAGTATAAGGAGCTGCTTGAATCTCAAAAATCTAAATTTAATGAAGTAATAGGACACGACCAATGGATTTTCCAACATGACCACGCGGCAATACATACTGCAAGAGTGAGAACTTATGGGGATGGCTGTCAAGAAAAATTTATGAAAGTGGGAGGCAATATCAAAGCATAGAAGAACTAATTTTAGCTTTAAAGAGCAGTGGACGAGAATTCCAACAAATATTATAACCTCATTATACGACTCATTACCTGCAAGAATTTTTGAAGTTATAAATAAAAATTGAGCAAACACACACTATTAATTAATAAAATACATTAACATCTAAAATAGTGTGCCATTATTTTCATCTTTAATAACAGACCTTTGGAGATGGCTAATAATTTTACTTCCGAACCTATCCTATTGACGCACTTAAATAGGCACATTTTCAGAAAAAAATTCCTAGAATGTTCCCAACTCAGATAATTACCTAGCATTTCCTATGAACTATTATCTCTCATAACCCTTTAACATATATAAAAATATCCCTTAAGAAGGATGCAAAATAATTGGCGCAGGTACATTTTTCAAACCGAACCTATCCTAATGTCGGGCAGTGTATATTACTATGCCTAATTTCAAGTTTCTACATCGCATGGTTTCTGAGATAATCGTCTGTTACAGACTGATAAACACATCTGCATGGTGGTCATTTCCCAAAATATTACGAAAAAAGCTCGGAATTTGAAATATTGAATAAAAAGTCTAAGAAGTTGTATTTTTCATTACAAGAAAACAAAAAAATGTATTAAATTTTGAATACTTCCTAAATATTAAAAACAAGTTTATACTTTCACCTTTTTTAAATAAATTAACCTGAGCGATATTATCTCTGACTGCAATGCAATAAGTGAAATATAATAAATTATACAATTGAACTATAGTTATCATTGTAATAATTTTATTAGATTTCATTTCCACCAAAAACTACTTTCTATTCTTATGATTCAGAATTTGAAACTAAAAATGTTGAAAGGTATATTAGGTGGTTATTAAATTCGTTCTGGTATTAATTCTATACTTTTGTAATAAATTTAGTGAACTAATTTGAAAAAGGAAACATTTTAGTCTCAAATGCGTTTAATAAATCGAAAATATTCAATTTTATAATTAATCTGTGTTGGTCAACCCCTTTTTTTTAACCCTAGAAAGATAATCATATTTTGATTTATTATATGTACCTTAAAGTTAACTATGCGTAAAATTTACGCATGAGTTAAAAAAGTTAATTTTGTGTTTCTAATTAACAATATAGGAACAAATCAAACAGGCATTATTTTTTAAATTATATATTAATGAAACAAAAACTAAAAACTCCTTCAAAAAGACAAGCAATAAATCGGGCGCGCATGCGTCAATTTTACGCAGATTATCTTTTTAGGGTTAAAGTATTCGAAATTTAGTAAACGATTTTTGACTGCGATTGAAGTAGAAGTATCCTCGTAGAAAGATGCTGAAATCCCAGATATTTTCCATACAAAAACCCAAATAAACCCAGTGAAATCCACCGATAGACATAATACGTATATATAGTCATAGAATAATCAAATCGAATATTTTCTGAGATCCTTAATCTACGTGAGTCTCGAGTAAACACATTCCGGCGATATTTGCTTGCTTCGACGGAAAAGAATGAAACAATTGCCAAGTTGCCAGCGACGTGTGCAGGATAATTTCGAGAGAGGCGCACAAAAATCCTCCGGGTGAGCATTAGCCCTAAAACGTGTGTGTCCTGAATACACATGTGGGTATGTGCGCATCTTGTTTATGGTTGCCGCGCTCTATAGAACCACTAATTAAATTAATTCCCTCCATATGTATCCATACGTAATATCTTCCCGGCTCCTCGGGCCTCCTCCTTCAGGACCTGAGCGCGCCTCAAGTGCGGGGATCCCGAGCGAGGCTCGGGCAGGCATCCCAAGGCGGTGGAAAATTTCAGAAGTGTCGTGCAGGCACAACACGTACCTGCATAAGGTAGAGCCGTGGCTGCGAACGTGTACCGAGAGCTGGTCCTGGAGGAGGCTGCGGCAAAGATGAATACATCTTCAGTGCTCGAAACGTCGGCACGGGAGCAGAGATGTGACAGGGAAGCGCTTTCTTTCACGCGTGAATGCTATTACCATGGTAACCTTTAAATGATTGCTCTCCAGGCCCATAACCCGGCCGTCCTGGATGCCGCTTGCCAGCCCTAACAAGATGTTTAGCTATGCTGAAGGAATGATTACTACTCGCAGGGAATTAACTCGTGTGGAAGAGGTTTCATTGGAATTTCATTAAAAGGAAAAGTTCAAGTTTCGGTTTTAACAGGAGCCCTGTGTGTGTGTGTGTGTCTGATGGTGACGCAAAGTGCTGCTGCTGCTCGGCGTTCTCGGCACTTATATTCCTGAGATAAAGTTTCCACTTGTAGCTGAGGAAATGTGGAAATTTTAGAAGCTTTTGCCGTAGTTTGATAATTTGTAAGGCGTGCGAAAATTTTCGACGTGAAATTTACGAGGATCATCCCAGGCGCAGGGCGGCTGGGCTGGATTCGGGAATGTGCCAGCAACGATGGCAACTACAGCCCAACTTAAACAACTTTCGAGTTTTTGGGTATCTCTAAGTGAATTAGGTTTAATTTTATGATCTACAGACGACGTCTGAGGAGTGCATGCGATGCGATGTGGGCAAATATGCACCATTCACTACCCCTGACATATGAGGCGGCACAACTCGAAAATGGGAAGTTATTGAAAGTTTTGCAATTTTTCATCCATTCAACCACCTCGTTGATGATGTTTGTTGCTGGAAAATTACCCTTGGAAGGATATCCAAAATGTTCTTAATTGGATAAGCTTCCGATTGGCTTCATCTTCAAGCTATTTTTGCAGCAACCGTTCATAGTTATTAGTTGAAGTTACTCATTGCGCTCACATACACATGAACTAGTGTAAATTTGACCGTGCAACCTCCTCGAGGTATGCTTTGGGTAATGCTAATGCCGGCGGTTATTTGTAGGGAAATAAACGAATTCCTTTCCAGTAAAATAAAATTGTGAATACAATATTTTCAAACTTCAGAAGAAAACCCTTCAATTTACATAATTTTTTTACATGAAAAACTGAATTTCGGTTACGAAAGGATTTAAAGAATAATGAAATTGTTCAATCGGGCGTTCCATGAGTGCATAATGAACCTTTACTTACCTCTCAATAAATCGCAAACAAAGTAAAAATCCTATATAGAATTAGAACGTAATGATTTTTTAATGTTTTCTTTTACTTCTGCTATGAGATTTTCCTACTTGCCAAATTTCAAGATCCTAAGTCAACAGGTAGTTGACAAGAGCATATTATTTGTAAAAGTCCAAATTTTGTGATGTTTATTATCACTTGTCTAAAGAAAAATCCACTCGTCTCTTAGACTTTCAAAAATATTAAAAAAAAAAAAAAAAATAAGGCATTAATATCTTTTTTCTTTGAATGGGTTTTCAAGGCTTAACTTGAAGTAAGGAAAGATAGTTTTTAGTAGAGTATTCTTATGTTAAAAAGTATAAGCTTTTTTCCACCTAGACACATCATTCTACAATAATTTTTCGCTGAAATACAACTATTTGACAATTTGAAAATAAAAAACAATTTATATTGATAATAATAATAATAGATTTAGAAAAATCATATAATCTAATTTAGTGTTTGCTATTACAAATTTACAACTGTCATCACAAACCACCTAAACCTATTTAGAAGAGCTAAAAATAGTTTTTTCTCAACTTAAAGCTGCATTTGGGTATAGGCGAATTATCTAAAAATACGGCGAATAGGAAATCATCTACAAAACAGTTTCTTCACCTAATTAATTAAATAAGCACCTACCGTGTTTAGTGATCTTACAATTTGGTACGAAATTATTTATTGGGAAAATGATCTACATTAATATCGATTCGACCTGTACAATTAGAACTATGGCTTATGGAACACAATTTAATATTATTAATAAATGTAATTATTGTTGTTAAAATAACCTAAAGATACACTAAAGTTACAAGCAACCTTCAGGCAGCAATCATTTGATTTTATGCCTATTCTTAATTTTCCTAAAAATTTCTTCCTGTACTGAGCTATGAATATCCTCAGCTGTTTTATGTGCGACTCGTTCTAATAATTTAAGTAACACAAGAAACAAAGCGTATGGAGCTATTTTATATGATGTATTTATTTACTTCACTCAGCGAAATGTGCAAAAAACTGTTGTCGATTTTCTAATTATTGTTAAATGTAAAATTTGTCTACGTGCCGTAAAATTGTTTATGCCATAAGATTGTAGTAATTAGTCTACATCTTGTAGAACAATTGTCTGCAATTTGTAAAAAATGTGTCTATATTCTGCAGAAAATTTGTCCACATTCTATAGAATATTTGCCTAAAAAATGTAGAAGAATTTCCTACAATCTGTAGAAAATTTGTCCAAATCTTATTAACAATTTCTAGAAAGCTTGTCTGCAAAACCTTATAGTCTAAGAGCTGGTCGCCACTTCGGCTACGGTACAGCCACAAAGCTGAAACTTTTTATACATACTATATAATGTAATTGAAGCAAGAAAATCCAATACTGGCAGGATTAGCGCCGTTGCAAAAATACCGACTATTTTTCCTAAGTTGCCAATTTATAATTTTAAAAAATGACGGTTTTCTCGGTTACAAATACCTGTCAGATGGGTCTAAATGTGCTAAGATGGATAACACTGTATTTTTCCAAAGCTGACTTCTACTGAAAATGTTCTATAAAATATTCTAGGAAAATATTTTGAAAACCAGAGTATCAAAAAGCCTTAACAGACATTGGAAGTGCTCATATTACTGGACGTAGTATTGAAACATTTAAAACAATAGAAAAACTCATTTGCCAAATTTATAGTATCAAAGCAGATAACGTCAATAAAGCCAGATACTATAAATTCATCTCAACATACAATTCGAATCATGAAAATGAATCTTTCAATAAAAATATCTCAATTATAATGTGACTAATTTTCCACCTTGTGAACCAGAATTGAAGCAGCAACTTTTACGAATTCAATACATTACAAGTATATGGCGAAATGCCCATTTGAAATGTCCTACAACATTAAAACCAGAAAATTACGGATGGCTAAAAGAAGAAGAACGATACACCGTCAAGTGGCAAGAGGAGAATGTTGTACCAACATCTGTATGTGATTTTTGCTTGAAATCAAATCAATCAGATAGTACTTCCTCAAGTGAAGAATTTTGAAAATTAGATTAATAAATTTTATTAACATTGGTGTAAAAACGTTTATAATTCTTTTTTTTTTTTTGTCAGAGAGTGAAAGAAATATAGGTGGAGAATCTTTGAATTCAGAGGACAAAGTAGTTTATGATGAAAAAACAGATTAATATCTAAAAAAAATGAAAAAGCAAATTGTTCAGCATCACTGTGTACAGAATTATGTTTTTTTAATTGATAAAGAAAATGATATAATATTAATCTATGTCTTATGAATAGTTTTACTTTCTATAATAAAATACTCGTTTTTTTATATAATTATAAGTTGTCATAAATCTTTTCCGCATAGGCATCTGCATAAGTAGATCTTACCTGTATCTACACTACATATGGTGAACAATATATTCATCTGGAAAGCATCTTTAACTGCTCAAATGGTCTGATATAATAAGTTGGCTTTTCTATTCCTATAATGGCAATACAATATTTATTATACACACACATTTTTTTCACGTCGGCTTGAATCTTCCTTCCTTAAAAATGTATATACCTTAATTCCTGCCCGTTCTACACTATTGAGAGTCAAAGACTCTATTGCGACTCTTGCATCTTAAGAGTTGAAGAAATAAGCAAAAGGCACAGAAATGCCTTCATGGCACGCTGCTTGAAGCAGAAATGTCGAGTATAAGGTGATATGCAGCTTGAGAAATATTGCACGCAGTTATTTAATAAAGCTCAAGGTCCCCTCAACTACCCAGGGAATGTCCTGTAAGTGGAGCACAGCACATCCAGCCTTTTCTCGGATTCCGAAGGAAAACAGGTATAAGCGGAAAGCAGCTGTATCTACAGGAGATCCGCCCTCGCATTTATTTATAAATGTCTGCTTTTATCTCAACGTCGAAGCCAAGCGAGTTTGCCGCAGCAGCATAAAAATGTCGAATGACATCAGCTCGGAAGCTGTCTGCAATTGACACTTTTCCTTTTTACTCCTTTGTGAGGAAAGTGTTAAGTAAACACCACTGAATTGCACTCGGGAAAAAAGAATAATTTTTTGTAGTGGCGCGTCCCGCACAAGGCGAACGATGACGAGTATTTACAAAGGAATCAATTTCTCCATATTAAGGAAATATTCTCTTTGGCACGAAGTTGACATAAACAGAAAATGTCACGTTAAAAACATGCAAGGGAATTAGTCCTGGTGTCTCGGACTTGAGTGTTCGAGAGCAGGCTGAGGGAGGGCGGGGGCGGTGGGCGAAGATGGCTGTGGGGGTGTGAAAAATCTGGGAGTCTAGAAGAGAAAAAGGAAACCGAAGAAAATGCCGAAAAAAATAAATGCCGGAGATAGAAGACAAGGGCTCCTTACTGCTGCTGCTGTTACTGCTGCTGGAGCACAGAATCCGGTGGAGATCAAGAGCATGTCGTGCGAGCACGAATAATGGGGGTGCTGGTAATCTGCAGATGGAGACCTCAATCGAGGACAATCAAGATCCATCAGGGAGTGATATGTTGCGGTAACTTGATAGCCATTAAAGCAACTTCAGTGACAACGCCTTTTCAGAACGTCGTCGTCGTCGTCTTCTCTTGCCAGACTCTCATTTGGTTCCCAAGGAGGATTCTGGATTATGAGACCTGGAACACTTGCGGAGATATTCGATATGCTGCTGGCGGTGTTTGAATTTTCACGCATTTGATATTAACCACGTGCGTCACGTTGAACGGAATGTTCGTTCGCATGAAATCAGAATAGATCGCAATATGTTTAGTAGGTTGAAGTTTATAAAGTTCTCAATTAATCACTTCACTGGCATCCTTTTAAAGCAAAATACATATTTCATAAAACTAAATTATCTATCTCCGCATGATTCAGCACTCAATTCGATACGATAGATAGTTTTCTAGTTAAATTGGTGGAAATTTTAATCAGAAACTATTCGCCAGTGTATAAATATTTTATGGCCGCAAAGGTACATAAAACGACTCGATAATAGTTTCAATCAAATTTGCTAATAGGTTACTATATTAGTCAATTAAAACTAGCTCTTTAATTAGTAAAATACGGTAAAACGCTTCGTGTATTACTAACCATAAAATTGCTGAAAAGCTTTCAATTTATTAAACCACTGTTAAAAGTACAAATTAAAATCTATCTATCTATTAAAAAAAAAAAAAAACAGCAAAACTAAGAAAGTGTTAATTTGAAAGAAATTCTTGAATATATTGATATATGGAATTATAAAAAAGCTATTATAAGGAAGGCCTCTATAGCTCAGTTGGTACCGCCATGAGTTGGCTGCAAGCTAGCATGGCATTAAAAGTTGTGGGCTTAATGCCCAACAGAAACCCTGGTCACAAAATGTGGTATCTCCTCACAGTGGACCTGTGATGGCCTAAGTGCATTTTCCGATAGTCACATCAGTCTAACATCTAAGCAATTAAGAAGAGACTAACCAATTCTAGGCTGTTTATCTTTATTCTTATTTCTACTTGAATCACGTAAAAAGTACGGGAGGGATTTTAATCACTATTGTACCAGCTTTTACAAAATCGCGAATAAAATGTGAACATTCTATAGATATGTAGTCAAAACACTGATTAGCATTGGAATGGTTCAACCGCGATCAAATCGTTTGTAATGTAAATTTTTGGTAATAGAACCACACATAATATATTATTTCAAACAAAACAATGCCGGAGTGACCCAGGGTAGAGTTCTCGGGCCACTAATATTTCATATCTACAAACAAGCTTCCTTTATAGGGTTCTGTAGCCAGCAAGGAACCCGTATAGTTTCTTTACTTCCGTCTATTCATCTATGGGTTAAAGTCCTATTACTCTCTTAGTTTTACATTTTTTGAAAGAAATTTTTTTCCACAACCCTTCCCATACAGTGAAAAGCAAAGAAAAACCTTTTTTTCACTAACATCGTCGAATGGGGTGTCGTTGGATACGTCATTCAAAATGCAATAAAGAATGTTTTGAAACTTTTTAATTTTCAAAGTCGCTATCCAGTAATAATTATGTATGTATTAATTCTGTCACGGTCTTGGCCCGTTATTTTATATTAATCATATCCAATGGAACTTTTTTTGCATTACTCCACTACACCATTTTTGAGACCTCTTACAGAACGCACTTTACTCTTCTTTATCTGGCTTTTAAAATATCTCTGTAACAAATAATCGCATGGCGCAGCATCCGCACTTGATGGCATCCAGTTTATAAAGCAGAATAAATTGTATTTTATTTTGTTCCAACTATTCAATGGTGTTTTTAGCTGTATGACTGGAGGCGGAATCCTAATGAGAAATAAAATTTCTTGACCACTTTCTGCATTGTTTTTAACATTTTGTCTTGGTAGCAGGATTGATTCATTTTCGCTCTAAGGTAAACGAAAATGGGTTTTGTAAGTCCTTTGCTTTACATTCCTATCCAAACCACGATATCCTCTGCATGACGTGACAATTTTCAATTGTTCAGAACACTTTTCGTTTTAGTTTTATATTTTATAATAAATTCTTTAAATAATGCAGTTTTTTTAAATCTTTTAATTATGTGAGAAATTAATCAGATAAATTTTAAACACACACGAGTTTCACCTCGTGAAATATCAACCTTCGGCACTTATATGTTTTATGATATGTTCAATTCTAAGATGACACACTTTCCTAATACCCTTTTGTTGCCGATATATATCTAACTTTTTTTATAAGCCTTTTTCTACATACACTTGCAAAAAGAGAGTAGTTAAATTGTAATAAACTAAATTAGACATATTGAAATTGAAAATACCTTCAGTTATATAGGTACGTTAATTTTTGTTTGGATCCAAAAATATACTAATTCAATAAAGCCATCGCTTGAATATAATTAATGAGCAAACAAACAAATTTTTTGTCACCTAATTGGCATTAACATTGATTACCATTCAGTTATCCAAATAATGACTGCGTTAATTTTCTCATCGGATTTCGAATAATGGTAGTTACTAATGGGACGAAGACTTGTCAATAGTCATTAAATCGACAAATTTATGAAAAGGGAAAAATTTAATGAGGGAATTTGGGGAAACACCGAGGAGCAAAACGAAAATGATTTCCACACATTATTCGCAGGGGGCAGTAATGGGTCCAATTTCATCCGGTCGCATGGGTCCCCCGGGCAGAAGAAGCAGCAGCAGCAGCAGCAGCTGAGCTTCCCTTATTCTCGTTATGTCCGAGAAAAAGTTGACTAATCGCCCAATCAATTACCCATTCAATCTCGAGCAATTATCATCTTCTGGCCGGCGGTGCCCCTCTCCGCCCCGTTCCAATTGAATGGTTGGGTGAATCTATTGAGCGACCTAACCAATGACAAGTAACCTAATTACGGGACTTTTTCTATCTTCAAATTTCGACTTATGTAGTTATCTCAAACTTTTCTGATGAGTATAAGCTAAAATCCATTCATCCGTTCGCTCAAAGGCAATTTGCCATCAGAAGGGGAAGGGAGGCGACGCAAAAGGTCGCCTGATGATGGATTTGAATGACGAATCCTTTGGGAGGAAGCTCCCCAGAAAAACTGTAATTGGAGAAAGATTGAGGAAAAACGAGATCTACCATGCAGCCATGTTGGCCCTTGTTGAGACGACACGACGCTTGTCCGCAATGTGCAAGACACTTCTCGTTTGTCTAATGGCCATCCCTTCGGCTGTTGGCAAACATACAACCGAGTGGAATAAGATCTGAGCCTTAAGGAGTGTTGGATTCAATTCGATTCGATTCAAAGGCGAAGACGAAGTGAACTCCATTTGACCAGAATTGGACTTTGAGTGTATGTAGCCATCGACTCGAGTTGTGGTTCTTGAACCCTTCGATTGGGGATAGGCTGAGTCAAGTACGCACAGAAAGGTTATCTGGCTGTAATCACGGTTAATCTCTAGTTCAAATATCTTATCCTCATCGTCAGGACTATTCTTAGAAGTGAACTGATTGTTCGTGTTCAAAGGTAGGTATGTCAAATAATAATAAATAATATTTAAAGCATTTAACATCCATAATATAGTTTCAAATTATGTAGAAGAGACTAGGCACACTTGATCCCTTTTTTCTTGTCGGTTTACATCTCTCCAATTTTTTGACTGATTTGAACAGTAGTATTAAGTATCACTTCGGAATTTAGTTATATCATTCTCTATCGCAAACTCAAATAAAATCACTTCTTCTTAAGTAGCAATTTGTATCAGTCAAACTAAAATTCTAATTCTTAAACATAAAATAAAATATTTTCTCTATTTTCAGTATATTAAATTACATTGAAATTAAATTAGGACAGATAATATTATTAAGAGTGTCGAGAAAAACAATAGACGATAGTCGTAGCTTTTCTCCTTAGACTGACATGTCAATTGATTCCCCGACCTTTGATGCGATCTTATGGTCAAATTACAATACTTCCGAAAATTAAAACATGTCTGGAGATATTTAAACAACGTTTAAAAATAACATTAGTGGACAAAAATTTCATAGTACATGTAATTATTCGGCAAGTTAAAAGTACCATTTGTCCCATACAGAGTAAGTGTCCGCAGACTTCCCTACCAAGAAATTAAAAATCACAATTATTCCAACAGATTTTACAATATAATCGATACAAACTCAATACTCAATTAATTTAAAATTCACAAACAGAGAAAAAAAGAGTTTTCATTATTATTTATTCTTATTTAATCACATTTTCAGTTGACTTTGAAGAGATCAGCAGATTGTAAATTAGAATTAATACTAATGCTAATTATATTTTTAACTTCTAAATTTTGAATATAATTTCATAATTCGTTACCCCAAAAATCCCCAATTATCAAAAAATTGAATCAAACTATAAATGACAGAAAATGGTCCAAAATTTTACGAAAATGTTAAAATGTGTTGTAACCGATTTTATATATGCGTGCAAATTTTCTGTTCAATCGCATAATGAAAACTGATGTAAATAAATTGATTATAATTACTGAATCAGAAAAGCATACAGATTAAATAAAAGCTTGTCAAAAGTTGATTTTTATTAGCACTTTATTTTTTGAATCGATTCGTTTATCTGAGAACAAATTTCAAAGTTACGCAAATTTTAAACTTATAACTATTATTTGCAGGGCATCAAAAACGAAAAGCAAAAACCGATGTTCAAGTGCAAATATCTGCTGCGTTTTCAATTTAAACTTTTTTGAAAAAATGGTGATATTCATCTTGGCTATCTAATTTAATTAATTTTGAATTTTACGTGATTTTCATTTTCACATAGTTTCGAATATTTATGATACCTTAAAATGTTTACCACTCTCGAAGATCCTAAACTTTCCAAAAATGTAAAAACTCAATTTACAATGACGATGTAATTAACAATAAAAAATTGAGAATTAAAAGTAAAATATAAAAAGATAATTTAGTCTAAAATATGGACAGTTTTAGACGTTAAGGTATATAACTCTAATATTTTAATGTTTAGAATATAACATATACTAACTTTAATGGTAATGAACATTGATAATAAATATATCGAGATTTTTTATGCTTATTTTTGAGTTAGGTTAAAAGTTATTTTTATGTATATCGGTAACTAGATTTTAAGATAAAATAATAATGTCCGCGAAGTTAGCCCCGCCATTTTTGAAAAAGTAAAAAAAAAAAGTTGTGCTGTATTGTGCTAGAGTTGTGCTATGTTGTGCTGATTTTCAAAATTCATTAGCACCAATATAACTAATTTTACACACTAATATAATTTTTGGGGTGGAAGTTAGCCCCGCCATTTTGGAAAAAAAATACAGTAAAAATACTAATGTATTGTGCTTGAGTTGTGCTATGTTGTGCCGTATTTAAAAATTCTGTAATTCAAAAAAAAAAAAATTTGGGACGCTATTTTGTATTTTTTGGGTGGGAAGTTAGCCCCGCCATTTTGGGAAAAAAATACGGTAAAAATACTAATGCATTGTGCTTGAGTTGTGCTATGTTGTGCCGTATTTAAAAATTCTGTTATTCGAAAAAAAAAAATTTGGGACGCTATTTTGTATTTTTTGGGTGGGAAGTTAGCCCCGCCATTTTGGAAAAAAAATACGGTAAAAATACTAATGCATTGTGCTTGAGTTGTGCTATGTTGTGCCGTATTTAAAAATTCTGCAATTCGAAAAAAAAAAATTTGGGACGCTATTTTGTATTTTTTGGGTGAGAAGTTAGCCCCGCCATTTTGAAAAAATAATACGATAAAAATACTACTGCGTTATGCTTGAGTTGTGCTATGTTGTGCCGTATTTAAAAATTCTGTATTACCAAAACTAAAAATTTGGGACGCTATTTTGTATTTTTGGGTGGGAAGTTAGCCCCGCCATTTTGGAAAAAAAATACGGTAAAAATACTAATGCGTTGTGCTTGAGTTGTGCTATGTTGTGCCGTATTTAAAAATTCTGTATTATCAAAACTAAAAATTTGGGACGCTATTTTGTATTTTTTGGGTGAGAAGTTAGCCCCGCCATTTTAAAAATCGGCAACTAAAATTTTACGGAGATCCGAAAAGGAAGGTGGGAAATTATTAAAAATACCAATTGCCACGCAATTAGAGTGTAAATAGGTATTGTAATGTAAAATGTAATAAGGCGTTGGAAAATAAACATTTTTGTGCAAAGCTAAAAGCCCATGCGTCTAGTTCATTGATAGAGGGGAGTTAAATTTGAAAAATCGCCAACCGTCTAAATACTGAAAAGACAAAAATCTGCATATAAAAAGGAAAAATTAATAAAATAAATACTGCTCATAAAAAAGTATTTTCCAAAGAGTACCCTAAACGGAAAGGAAGAAAAACAAGAAACAGTAGAGAATGAATTAATTAATTATCTCTTAATAATTCCACGCAGTATGTAACATTATGTATTTAGAAATAACTAATCGCCAAGTCCAAACTTTACCGAATTGTAATAACGCATTGGAAGGTAAACGCTAAGGTAAAAACCATGCGCTTGATATCTTGTTGTGTAACACCGAAATAAGGGAAAAGCAGTTGCCTGAAAGAGGAAATAAGTACAACCGTTGTTTAAATTTAGTTGAATTAATTAACTCTACACATGTAGTACTATTTTAAGTAATCAATCGCTAGAAACAAAATAATAGAAAAGGAAAACTGGATCGACTATGGCAATCGAATAAAATCAGGTAAATAGTCAAATTACTTTGATCAGCTAATGGAAAGCATCAATCTGATAGGTTTTTCTAATTCATCAAATAGTCAATTTCAGCTTAAAAAGAGAAAGAAGGTGCACCAATGAGCCTCAAGAAGTAATCAAAATGCGCAAAGAAAGGCACACGATAATTCCTAATGAGAATTCTATGGTGTCCTACTTTGCACTAAATTGAAATTCAAGCATTGCAGGGAGGAAAGGTACAATAGAGTAAATGCCTTATAAAAACTCTGAAGGAGGGAAACAAGGATTGTTGACATCTTATCAGAAAATAATTCCTAACAGATTACGAAAATTAATGCAAAAATATTGATTTTAATCCAATTCTATTTCAAATTTAGGTATATGTGCATAATGCATACTCTGGAATAAGCTATCCAAAGTAAGTAGGGGTGGGAAGATGTGCTCAGACGGCTCAAAGAGAAAGCTAAACGGGGTAAAACATGGGACAGATAATAACGTATGGGATGATTTGTGCATACACGTCGATGTGAACGCATGTGTGTGTGGGGGAACATACTAGATTGACACCATGTTCAAAGGGAAAATGTAATAGGAAAAACAGAGATGTAGTAGGATAGCGGTGCGCTTATTGAAAAATAATTTGATATATCTAGAACTATAATTAAGGCAGAAATAATTATACTTGAGGTCAAGTTAAAGGTAAATGTCTTGCAGTTAGCTACATTTTAGGAAAATAGGAGTTTGACTATTTACCTGATTTTATTCGATTGCCATAGTCGATCCAGTTTTCCTTTTCTATTATTTTGTTTCTAGCGATTGATTACTTAAAATAGTACTACATGTGTAGAGTTAATTAATTCAACTAAATTTAAACAACGGTTGTACTTATTTCCTCTTTCAGGCAACTGCTTTTCCCTTATTTCGGTGTTACACAACAAGATATCAAGCGCATGGTTTTTACCTTAGCGTTTACCTTCCAATGCGTTATTACAATTCGGTAAAGTTTGCACTTGGCGATTAGTTATTTCTAAATACATAATGTTACATACTGCGTGGAATTATTAAGAGATAATTAATTAATTCATCCTCTACTGTTTCTTGTTTTTCTTCCTTTCCGTTTAGGGTACTCTTTGGAAAATACTTTTTTATGAGCCGTATTTATTTTATTAATTTTTCCTTTTTATATGCAGATTTTTGTCTTTTCAGTATTTAGACGGTTGGCGATTTTTCAAATTTAACTCCCCTCTATCAATGAACTAGACGCATGGGCTTTTAGCTTTGCACAAAAATGTTTATTTTCCAACGCCTTATTACATTTTACATTACAATACCTATTTACACTCTAATTGCGTGGCAATTGGTATTTTTAATAATTTCCCACCTTCCTTTTCGGATCTCCGTAAAATTTTAGTTGCCGATTTTTAAAATGGCGGGGCTAACTTCTCACCCAAAAAATACAAAATAGCGTCCCAAATTTTTAGTTTTGATAATACAGAATTTTTAAATACGGCACAACATAGCACAACTCAAGCATAACGCAGTAGTATTTTTACCGTATTATTTTTTCAAAATGGCGGGGCTAACTTCTCACCCAAAAAATACAAAATAGCGTCCCAAATTTTTTTTTTTCGAATTGCAGAATTTTTAAATACGGCACAACATAGCACAACTCAAGCACAATGCATTAGTATTTTTACCGTATTTTTTTTCCAAAATGGCGGGGCTAACTTCCCACCCAAAAAATACAAAATAGCGTCCCAAATTTTTTTTTTTCGAATTACAGAATTTTTAAATACGGCACAACATAGCACAACTCAAGCACAATGCATTAGTATTTTTACCGTATTTTTTTTCCAAAATGGCGGGGCTAACTTCCTACCCAAAAAATACAAAATAGCGTCCCAAATTTTCTTTTTTCGAATTAAAGAATTTTTAAATACGGCACAACATAGCACAACTCAAGCACAATACATTAGTATTTTTACTGTATTTTTTTTCCAAAATGGCGGGGCTAACTTCCACCCCAAAAATTATATTAGTGTGTAAAATTTGTTCTATTGGTGCTAATGAATTTTGCAAATCAGCACAACATAGCACAACTCTAGCACAATACAGCACAACTTTTTTTTTTTACTTTTTCAAAAATGGCGGGGCCAACTTCGCGGACATAAAATAATATCAATTTCTTAATGGCTTAAGGGGGTAGTCCAGTGAAAAAAAAATTTTTTTCGTTTTTTTTGTTTTTTGCTTAAATCTACTCTACTACACCTAGAAAATACTCCCTTAAAATATCTAAGCAAAATATTGAATAGTTTTAAAGATACAGAGAGTTTTCGAGAGACGTGTAATCCGAGCGCTCGAAGGTCCCCTGGCGTGTTTCGGAGCAAGGAGGACTCTTGTATTTCTGTTTGCTTCGCCCATTTTTTTTTGGTTTATAACGGTCTAGGTCCTTCTGCTTTGTATTTAAGGTTAGTTATGTATGGAGGAGGCATCGCGTTATGTATGGAGCAGGCATCGCTGACTAAGGTAAAATTAATTTTTTTAGCTTTATCCCGCATAAAAAACTTTAAACGCGTTTTTCTGAAAACAGCATGCTTTGACTCGGCGGACGTCAGATCTCAGAGTCTTTTGCTCCGATTGATCTAAAAATTTAGCTGTATATTTCTTGATTGTGTGTCTATCGTCGGAACTAGAATTATTAAAATCCATTGTTTATTTACAAAGTTATAAACAAATTAAGCACCCGAAAAACACCCGAAAAATTCGAAATGCTGCCATTTTGTTATTTTTGATTGAAAATTAATAATTCTAGTTCCGACGATAGCCAATGTTCTACAGATTAAAACCTCGTTTGAATTTTTTGTTTCAAATGAACCGTTGCAGAGATTCGACGTCCGCCAACAAAATTTTTTTTTTTTTGGGGCGGCCATTTTGTCGAGATGACTCATCGAAAACTAAAAAAAAAAATTTATTTGTGTATTTTAATAGTTGTACTATCATATGTCAAAAAGTTTTTGAATAAAAAGTGACTTCTAATATGAAAAAAAAAATCGTTGAAAAAGCAGTCGTTTTCACTGGACTACCCCCTTAAATAGCAAATATTTGTTATTTTGTATTTACTTGGATTCTTGGAATAGTTAATTTAGTTTTTGTAGTAAAAAATAAATTGTATTAAAAAGATCGAAAGTTGGAAAGTGGTTCTGCTCGTAGCATATAGTGGCAGTATCTTTGCAGCTTAAATTTTTAAGATGTTGGAATGGCCGAAATTTTAAGACAAATTCTAACAATTGAATAGCCCTCTCGAGCATATCTTTTCACCGAAGTTATAAAAGTTTGAGTGGACTCACTACCGTCCACGTATCACATAATAAAGCCAAAGGTGAAAGCTGGTGCAGAATTCAAAGAAGGACCAAATTGGGTGGCGAAAACTTAATTCGATTAGAGATTACATGTGCAGATGAAGCACCAAGTCGCCTTATTGGCAATCACTTTAAGCGAATGGAATTTATCAACAATATTTCCGGAGTAAATTGAATTCTTCGAAAATAAGATTTGCTCGTCTGTCGAACAAAATCACAAATTTGCCCCTGCTATGGTTGCGCTCGTCTGCACAGAAAGATCCGTATCCTGCACACGTGTAGCGACAACCGAACACACATGAAAATGAAATATTTGTCCAGACACAGAAAAGGTACAAATCGAGTGCAAAAAGGATATCGAGCAGGAAACACATGTACTTTGCATTTTGTATTTTACATGTCCACATTCGGGCTTCAGACAGAAGAAAAGAAGCTGTCAGGAAGGGGGACGATATTGTGCCCCAAGCGTGCTACAGGACGCACGTCTTGGAAGATTTTCCTATTTTGTCTGAAAGGACTCGTCCCAAACTCACTTTCTTCCTTGTCACAGCGAAAAAGTCTATCCTCGCTGGCATGTTGATTCTGTGAGCGTTTTGTTTGTGCTTTGGTTCAAGCGCTCTTAGTTTCTTATATATTTTTTACTGGTGGCGAATTTAGAATGTAAAAGCCATGCATCTGGCTTACAGTAGTTTTCACAAAAGTCCTATTATCTGATGAATATATGTACATATGAAAAGCGTAGACACAAGCTTAATGCATATAACATCAACTCCTTATCATAAGTAACTTGTTTTTTTGTTGTTGTCTGAGAATATAAAACGTTATTAGTAACAACTGGCTTATTTAATTTTGTTCGAACTGAATTTTTTAATTTTAAAGTCTACTTTTAATTTATATCTATTATTTTAAGGGGCAAAACTAACATATTTAAATATTTTTGAGATATATGTATCAAAATGATTTCTATATGAGTTACCTTTAACAGACCTTTAATTGCAACAATCAAATTACTATTATAGCAGTTTATTTTATAACTATGCATATAAACATATCTAAAGTGATGAAATCGATACACTGAAATATGCGTACAAGGGTAATTTGTTTATGTTTATGATTATCTAGCAATTGCATATTGATTTAACCGAAAAGCAAATAAGTTGACAAATTTAAACCAAAATTCCACCGAGAGGTTTAATTGAAAACGCAAATAACTTTAATCTCTTCACAAATTTATTTAATCTGACATTTATATAGGAAGCAAAGTTTAAATCATTTTTTTTTCTCTAAATATGTAGAACAAAGATTTAATTTGAAAATACTCTTAAACTGCCTATGGACGGGTTAAATATATTCGCGTTTGGATCAAATTTATTTGCGACTACGTCACATATATGTCTGTCTTTTATTCGTACATTATTTTGCAACGAGTCAAACTGATGATTTGGATTGAATCAATAGTTGAATAGAATCAAATATTATATATATGACATAAAACTTTATCAATGAGTTTTGCATATATGTTAGAGTTGCTGCAAAATTAGTTGTTTATAAATTTATCAGTATCACATCAATGCTAGTCGCATTCAAATAAGAATTGTGATCAAGTTCATAAATTTCCATTCAGAAATGAGTTTAATATTATAAATGGGGATGATAAAAATAAATTTATATTATTCTTAAATTTTATGTAAAATATAATCGGTAATAGCAAAAATGACATCCGCCAGTCTCTGACTACAATGATTTGTCTTCTCTTGGATTCCTCTATGTAAATCAACAAAGCAGAATACAGAAAGCATCATCAAAGAGTTTCACTTTTGATCTAGAATATCCTGTACATGTGAACATTTCCTCCATTTCCTCTATACCTTTTGTAGTAAACCATCTTTGGCGCAAACTTCCCTGAGAAAAAAAAAGTTTCAAATACGCTAAATCTGGCATCTAACTTAAAATCGATAAAGTGGCAGGCAGGAAAGAGCTGACACTGTCTAGTCAACGAAATAAAAAGCGAAGGACCTTTAACAAAAATGAAAAAAGTTTCCAGGCGATAGGGCAACAGAAATCAGCCCGGGGAGAGGAGCGTGTATGAATAGGGAGCAGGACCTGAAAGGATGCCTAGTGGCTGGCATAGAGACGTCTGGTCTATGGTTTTTCATATTCATGGAAAAACTTTTCGAATTAATTTCCATCCCACACCACTGCTATTATTGACGCCTCCTCATCAGAATCGCATCGGCATATGTAAGAACTATGGCGGACCGGTCGCCCCTTATAAGTTTTATTCATATTTTTATTTTTTTTTATTTTTTTTATTCAGCGATATAAAAATTCATTTAAGGGTCTCTTTACTACGCTACGCTAGACGGAGCAGCATAGCTGCTGCGTAGATTTATTCATTTTGATGTAAAAACTTAAGCGACTGGGGCTATACAGGTGATCGGTGATAATACAGACAGGCAGACTCTAAGCCAGATTTTGCGTTGTTGCGGCGAATAGGAGAATTAATTTTCACAAAACATAGGTAAAATATTTTAATTTGAACCGTCCATTCTGGAAATGCAATTTTCTTTATTTGCTTAGGGCAGGTGACAATGTATGATTACAATAAACACACAAAAATGTAAAAACAAAATAAATAAAATATACTTTACTATAAATTCTTAAACATTTTTTCTAACATTCTGAAAGGACATACGTTTAATCTAACTAAGAAGACACAAACGATCTTGTTAAGTGAAATTTAAAAATGGAGATGTTATTTTGCACATATGATAATATTTCAAACATATTGAACTTAAGATCTGTTCACCAATTTTGATGAAGCGTTGTAGAAACGTTCAGGTAAAATATATATATATATTGTAAAAATAAAAAAAAATATCTGGAAAAATTCCTGAAATTAAATTGAAGTAAAATATCTTCTTCGACTTATCTACAGTGACAAGCACGCATTTGTCTTGTGAAATGGCAGATCGAAGCAACGTAGAATTTTCTTTTAATATGATGATTTTAGAAACATTTGATTTGGAAACATTAATGTAATTTTGTAGAGTTTTTTTTTACTTGTTTTAGTGTTTTTAAATTCAATATAATACAATTTTAGTGTGTGTCTTTATGCTAATTAGGCTTTAATACGTTGAGATTAAATATCTATACTACCATAATTGTATTTATCAGTTTAGGAAATTGTTTCTGCATGTTTGAGATGAATAAATATTATGACGGCTAACGTTCTCCTGAAACTTTGGTATGGGAAGGAATTTAATTTAAGTTTGTTGTATCTAAATATAGAAACCATTTTTAAAAATTAGGAACCTCGGAGAGGTAAATTTAACAGTCGTCAAAAACCAAGAAATTTATAAAAGTATATGTTGGACAATCACAAAATTTTAACAGATACTGGAAAAATGGGTGATACAATTAAAAAAATAATAATATGTCTTAACTTGATGATGATTGGATCACAACTGATTAAAAGCTATTTGATGGGAAGAGTTTTTTTAACACGGTATTTTGCTTACACAATTTCGTTACAACTTGATCGATCATCCTTAAATATATTGATTCAGAGGGTTTTTTAATTCTATTGCCATTTATTATAAAAAGTTTTAAAAAGATTTTTAGAAATATTCTGTTCTTTTTAAAAAAAATTAACACTAATTACTGTATGCGCGAATTGCATATTATTTCGATACGTACTATACATATATGTACTTTTTACAATATGAGCTTATGTTATTGGCTTCCACGGTTTCGTGTAACGTGTATAAAATGGTTTTTTTGTTATCATTTTATTGAATATGATAGTGGAGTATATTGCTAAACACCTGTTGAAAATAACAAAAACCAAGGATAAGAAAAAGTCTAAAGCTACTAACTCGTGGTCATTAGCGCAAATATTTGTAATGCCAGCACTCGTTAGACACGAAAAGCCCAGATGAAAAGACCAATTTTATGTATGCTTTAACGATATAAAATTACGGCTGCTGAAATGCACAACCGCATATAAAATATACAAAAGTAAGAGGTGTAACCTCTGGGCTGCTGAGAGGAACCCGCGCGAGATATCGCGGTTTAAATACTGTCCAGTCATACGTTGAATTAATTTTATCCTAATCTTTTAAAGTGTTCGGTAAAGAATTTAGGACAGTTAAAATTTTTATTTTATACATATTATATCTGACTATAGTATGTATTAATGATTCATTCTACTACATTAAATACTACACATAAAAACATATAAAATAACATAAAAATTGAATTTTATGAATGAAGTAGATAATGTTAATTTATAATTATTTAAACTTTTTTTTTAAGGTCAGACTTCTTTCGCGCCATTTTGCTAAAATTAAAATAAAAACAATAAATAAATAAATTAAATAACACATAATAATATAACTAACAATTAATTAATTAATTATTTGATTAACAATTAACAGATTAATTGGAATAAAATACAAATATAAAATGGAAAGCAAGCAAACAATACTTACACGTTTGAGAATGTATCGTAACGTTTTCTTGAATGTTATGAAAATCAACGAAGAAAAATTATATAGAAAGATTTGTATTATTATTTGATCGTGGAAAATATTAATATACAAAGAATTATATTCTAAAAATTATAATTATAACACAATACACAGTAAAATGATACACGAAGTATTGAAAAAGCTCGCTTATATCGTAAACATAAACAAATATATCAAGAAATCGACACACGACACCATCTGCTGGATGTTTACCGACCCTAAATATCGAAAGATAACGAAGTGTTGTGTCGATAAATTAACTTACAAATATTACATTTAATGTGCAATAAAAAAATATTGAGGTCAATAATCGAGATAAAAACTATGCTATCTTTTAAGTTGGACCAAACTACACACAATGAGCCAAATTTTATGAAGATCGGTTGAGTAGTTTCGGATTTTATCCCGGACAAACATCGTGACACAAGATTTTTATATATATGAAGATAATATGTATATTAATAAATTGGCCGATGGTGGTGGTGCTATTTGGCAGTGCGGCCGACGTGCGGTCTTGGTGCGGCCGAATTTGTCCGAAAAACGGATTCCGTGCGGCCGAATAAAACATTCAAAGTGCAAACCTTGTGTAGCTGTGTTGCAGCCTTGTAAAACTTTTTAGATATTTTTGTTCGGGATATTTTTCTACTCAAAAAAAAATTAAATTCGCATAAATAATAGTAATAATGATAAAATTTGAAGGATCAACGACATGTGCTAACCAACATCTATTAAAATGCGATAGACGACGCATCCTTATGCAAAAGCCTCCGCCGGACTGGGGTCAAGATGGATTTCAATCATTCCCCCCGCGGGACGCGTCCATCCGTGAGCCAAGTTGTCTGACACCCATTACGAAACAATTACTTCCAGCAGCCATTCCAAACGTTTCCTACGCGGAGATATTTTTATTAAAATCGGGCCACATTGGGAGGATTAAAGAGCCAAAACAACAGCGGCAGCCAGCCATAAAGGCCTGTCCTCATGGCATCGCACTCTGGGCCCATTTCACAGAATTTATGGCGATAAATTAAAGCGTGCTCCCATTTCCTCGGCTGGCAGCAATAAACATTCGGGCGGACTGGGGGAGGCCGCGCGAGTCAGCAAGTATTCGCAAAATCAGCTCTCGCCCGTTCGTCCGCCCGCGCCGGGTATAAATAACACTAAACAGCTCACGATATTGTCAATTTATGGCTGTTAACACGAGAATATTTTGTCCATTAGAGGCATCGGCATTATTTTGCTGAGCCTTGGAGAAGAGAAGGAAACCTTCTTCCCGCAAGTGTTTTGGTCAAATGCTATACCATCGACTGCGCCAAGGAGTAGTTGGGGGATGTTGCGTCGGGATCGGGACCGGGGAATCTGAGAAAGAAATGGGGGCAAACCAGCACCGACAGCAGCTCGACCCGCAAAAAAGAGAATTTTTAATATCCTCAGCAAATAAATTTGTGCCATAAAACCCAAAGCGATTTGTCACGAGACGCTTTCGGTGTCATAAAAAATCCTTGCGCGCTAGAATATTACCTTCTTCTTTGGCTCCTTCGCAACCCCTGGCTTTTGCCACTTTTCTTTTTATACATACTTCTTTTTTTTGTCGCGCTGCTGGGAAAAAGTTTTTCTTTCTGCAACTCATTTGTCTCCAAGCCCAAGTCCAGGGATCGTCCCGAACTGGGCTGAGAAATCCCGAGCAGGTGGAGGGATGCTGCGACCGGAGTGGCAAAGCGCCCAATACAGAGGTTCTTTCTGGCAAGCACAAAACTTCATCAGAGTTGGAGTTGATTTTACCCAGCATTTACGCCCCTATGTATCCCGAACAAACAGGGACACTTCTCCAAGACGGAGCGGATCCACGCGGGTAGAAGAAAGTGAAAGCTTCGCTGGATACGGTGTAACAATAAACGATATACAAGAAACGAAACAGTCGGGTGGAGAGGATGAAAGAGGTCCTAAATAGCCCGGCGATAGTTATCTGGAGGGGATAGCGTCCCGGTGCACTTTATTATATCCCTGACTTCTTATATCCCGATGCACCGGGCGACGATATCCGAAAGCGAGGTTGCATCGTTAGATAGTACATCCTTGGGTATGTCACAAGAAATTATCTCTCGAAATAAGATGGTAGTAGCATTTGGAACCTGGATGAGGATGAATATACTAGAACCCCCCATTCTCCGTTCCTCCTCAGCACCAGGCCATACAATCGTAATAATTCTGTCGCAGTCGCTTGGTGGAGAGCTTTTCATTTAAATTTCCACCATACTAACCTTCACTGGCATAATTTATGGCCCGAGATATTAAAAGGACCTGAAGAATGGTCTGTCGTACTTTCAGCGTTCCTCTGCATTCGCCCTGGCTATATAAGCAGGGATCAGAAGCACCGGGTAGCCGCCGAGCCGCCGCCGGACGAGAGACGATAGCGTGTACAAGGATACAATCTAGCCGTCTGCCCGCCGCACACCACTGCCCGGAGGAGCGGACTGTTGCTGTACTACCGTACTATCAAAACGCAAGCTCCCTCTGACCGCCACCTTGGGGAGACATAATGGGACATGGACGATTTAATAACCCACTTCTCATGAAATGGTCAGACATCCTTGTCTGCAATTGAAAATTTCACCGAGAGTTTGAAAACGGTTGCAGGATAAAGGGGGTCACTTTATACAGTTCGTATAACAGGGTCACAGGAGATGAATCTTGCGGTTTAGTTAAGTTAGCGATTTCCGAGATTAGGCGATGATACTTTGTTGACATAACTGGATTTTATGAAGATTTTCCGGGTTTCCTGGATTGCATCTTGCAGTTTCAGGTTTTTGCTACTCTTGTCACTTGATATCTTCAGGTAAAACTTCCATTTCAATGATGGGAAAGGTAAAATCACCAGAAGTTAGATGCAGAATGGTAAGATATATTTTGGTGATGTCGTTTTGATTTACTATTGCATTTTGATATATAGTATTCAACTACATACATAGACACATATCGTTTTCACAGAAAAATATACATCCTTGATACAAGAACTTGCAAACTATGTATATATGAACGAATGGTCCGTGTAACCAATGTATTAGAAATTTATCATGTCGCAAAAGTTTGAGTTCTGTAGGCATTTTATCATAGCTCAGTTTTCAATGTTTTCAACGGTTTTAATCAATGTCAAACTGAAAGATTTATTACATTCCTGAATATTCCGAAAACTGGGACATCAAATCGTGCTATCAGAAAAGTATTTCTGGTATTTTTCAGAAATTTATATTTCCAGGAACTTATAGAAATATGGAAATAAGTTTCAGTTTTGTACATCACATATTTAATTAACACTTTAAACTCTTAGAATAGTAATTCTATAAGAAAAGTTTGATACATTTTTTAGAGAGTTAGGTGGGAGAGAATAAATTAAGCCCTGATCATGGCCACTGCTACTGAGCTCATAGCTATTGTGATTAATGTCGCAGCTACTGTTACTAAGGTCCACTGAACTAATTTTTAGATAACATATCCGCTAATGCGTTCTTATGAAATGAATTTTCTGGTAGTAGTAACCATACTTTCAACCAAACCTACAATCTCAAAAATACGGTTCAACAAAGGTACGGTTTTGACAACGAAATCTGCTCTCTTAATGTACTTATTTTACAAAGTTTGATTTTTTATATTAAGTCTCAAATATTACAACGAACGTCAACAGATTTGCAAAAGTTCAGTTACCCAAGTATTAGTGAACATTTTTGAAAAGTATGATACTAGAAAATGTTCATAATTTGGTATAAGCTGCTTAGAGCGCCGATGCCCTAGTAGTGATGATTTCCAGCATAAAACTACTTTCTCGATGCCCATTATGAATCCAAACGAAATTTAAAGTTTTTACAAAACTTTCCGTGAAAGTTGCAGCCAGCAGAAATGCATTTTATTTGAAGAGAAGTTCCTTAGCGACTTCAACTTGCTCCGCCAAAAATAACTCAATTTCCATCCGAGATAAAATTCACGGGGATCAAAGTTCGCATAGGGAACCGACGACTGAAGTCGCTATAGAGCAAGTCGAACTTTTTCGATTCAACTTTAAACGCTTGTTTACCGGGTAATTAAAAGCAAAGAAAATGAAATATTCGTATTCGTTCGTCCGCTTTATGTGCGCTCTACCTCCCTATTCCTGGGTCCTGTTGGTAGGATCATCCTGGAAGATTGGCGGGTCACGTTGTCTGCGTCCACTAGTCTGGGAGAGGGGCAGGGCAACTGGGACTCGTCAGCAACTCAAAACAGGACACAAACTCGAAGAGGAAATATTTGTCCCCATCATCGGGGCGCAGTGGCGGCGGTGTTGTGAGACGGTCCCACCAGGTTAGTTAGTCGCGCCGATACAAGGTCCATTCCCTCCCCCACTCAGCTGCATTAATCAGTGTCCGCCGCCACTGCCCCCGAGCGCCAGAATGAAGTTGGCGCTCATTGCGAATGTTTCAATTCGCATTCATTTGTTTTTATATTATTTATATTCGCTCTATTCGCGATGCTTTTCATTTAATTTTTTATTTGTTCTTGCTGCGCCCTTCGTTAGTTAAACTTTAAATTGATTACGCCATCCCCCGCCAAGCCCGCAATTTATGCACTCGCAGCACGGCCGGGAGATCAAAAAGTTGCATCAGCCGGAGATGACGGTTGGTGGGACAGGGAAGTCGGTCTCCCCGGAGAGGGGGGAAGAGTGATGAGGGCGGATGGATGAGGTTGCCTTTTAAGGTTCAAGGGTTTCCGGGCGTATCCTGCCGACAGCACAGGATACGAAGGGAACGAATGCTTTCTACAGAGCGAGGAAGATGAGAACTCTTCAATTTAATTTTATTTCACGGTATTTTTGCGTGCGCTGGCTCTTACCAACTCATTTTTACCAGGATTTGATCTCATCTCTCTCACCCGCATTCAATAAATCACAGGTTCTCAATATAACAGCTCCGTCTGTGTTTATATAAAATTCTTCCCTATTCAGGAAAAGCAGCTCCGTCTATCAGCAAATTGGATTTGTTAATTTTATGTAATTTTTCTAAACGATTTATGAGCGAAAAGTCTAGGAAAAAATTTGAAGTCGAAATGCACACATACGCAGGTAAATTTGTATACTCATAAACTTTGCTGTCATATTTTCAAAATTCAAACTAGTCATACCAGTCATGTTCATTTGCCCGCCTGTCACAGTCTTTTAGTTCCCAAATGTTGTAGTTTACATAGAGATTTCAATTTAAATGTAGCAAACTATTAAGAAATATATTTAAGAAATTAGGCCTAGTTGTAAGTTAAGATATAAGTTTTATTTATTTATTTCACAAATCGCTTGTCTTTAATAAATTAAACTATAGCGAAAATTAAAAAAATCCTTCCATCAACGACAACATTTATGTATCAAGAAGAATTTTACAAAGGACCGGAACCTGTTCAATAGGTAGTTGTTGAAAAATTGGAATGGCCGGTTAGAAAAACACTCTTTTTAACAAAAACGTAATTGAAAGTTGTGAAGCTGGGCATTTTTCTTTCTGGGTACATGACGAAAGCTTTATCAGTTTTCTTCAAATCAAATTAAAATTTTAAGGGCATATTATCTAGATATATTATATGTATACTTTACGAAAATGTAAAAATATGAAAATCAATTTTTATAAGTTACAATTTATGATACGTCCCTCTAATATAAAATGTGTGGGGTGCCATTGCATAGGTCTTCATTTTTTCGGTTTTATTTTGATGTCACGTTCGTCAGGAGAGTCTTACCTTTAACACACATGTGGTATTGGTATTATAATATTCCAAATATTGTGTTTAGTCGAATAGACCAAAATTTTCTGAATTTTCATGGCATACCCTTCAGTTTTAGGTCGCGATTTTGAGACCACATAATAAATCTTCAGTCGAAAAGTAACTTACAACATTGATAGAATTTTTATAACAGTTTGAACCTACTAATTCCTGTTTATTATAATATAGAGTGCAGATTCAAAGGGTACGCAAATTACATTCACATCGCCAGGGGGTACATGAAATATAAAAGGTTGAGAAACACTGCTCTAAATGAACAGGGAAAGGAAGGGAATTGGTGTATATTCCTGGAGCTCGACGAACCTGCCGCAATGTATGTGCTCAAGGCGTCCCTACGTGCGGCTGTGACTGATTTCACCTTTAGTTTTGGGCGCACATCTATCAAAATGAGGGCCGCTTTGAGTCTTGTTTTCATGAGTTAAATGAGAATTTCCTGGAGTAATGAGCTTATGGATGTTTCACAGAGCACCCGAGGGGGCTGGGTTGGGGTCGTGCTGTGCCACGTTACCCCCGAGTGCTACTGGAAAGAAAAGGGCCCCCTCTTGTACTTTTAAAGGGCGAACTTCTGGCTCCTGCAATGACGTTTGCTCCTCCTGCCAACACCAAAAAAGGGCAGAGCACGGAAGCACCCACTTCTCGGGTATTTAACTTGGAAGTGATTAAACCGAACGAGCGAAAACAGAATTTTTATTGCGGAGCCGCCAAGATATTCAGGGCTTGTAACGATAGGCATAACCATTAACATTTGGCGAACTCGGAAAACATCAGCGAAACCTGGTACCTGCCTACCTGAATATACTTTCGAGCGTTATTGGTTGCCTCAAATTACCCCCGCGCAATATATTGCTAAATTAACAGCGCAATTAAGAAAAACCACCTGGGAGCACTTATGGGGCACTTTGTTTATTTCTGCAACGCATTCTGAAAGCATTTATGCTTTTATGAGCTTGCGAGCGACTCAAATCATCGCCAACCCACGGGAATGTGATGAAGAAATGGTTTCCACCTTTCCCCGAATTCATCAGCCAAATGGCACTAATTACGCAATACGCCTGTAGAATTTAAAATAATGAATTCCACTATCAATGAGGGTTACTGATCATGACCTTGCACTTTTCACTTATAAAGAAAATTAACAAATTCAACTTTAATTCGTGCTATACTTTATTTGGTTACTTATTAAGTTATTTCCTTATTGAACCGAACTGTTTGAAATGGTTTACCAAGTTGAATAAGACGTTAGACAGAATAAAATTAAATGCTCAGTTAAAAAGTTGAGAATTGAAGATCCACGAAAAGACAGATAACTACTAACCAAAAAATGGGGCAAATGCGAGTAGGACTCGAACCTTGACGTTTCATACCGTTATATGGGGTGTTAAGAAATTAGAACTAAGTATTTTGTAGGGTTACTCGGTAACGGATATCAAACAGCTTTCGTAGAACAACTTTTGGCAATTCGCAAAAAAAAAAAAACATATTCCACATAGAATTTGAAATTACTGATTTTCGGACCTTTTCCTTTACTTGTGCTATTAGACCTTTCTTAGTGCTAAATTTCAATATTCTAGGTTAACGGGATGTGTCAATCAGTGAATTAATCTGTCAGTATGAAAATACATTTTGAAAGGCTGTATATTATTATTGCATTGAGTTAGAAACTTAGAAAAATACGAGCCTATAAGACTTTAGGTGTTAGTATTTGGTATTAAATTCAACTCGATACATCTAACCGTTCCTGACCAAAAGGGTCTTGACGGACAGACTGACAAACAGGCGGGCAACAATGTAATCCTATGAGGGTTCCTTACTATACTTTACTTTGAAGAAATTTACATGAAACCTTTTGGATTATAATGTTCATAAGGTATACTAAAATGTTTACCCATTAAATTTGGTTGCTTAATATTTAATAATAAAGTGCTCCTATGCAGAAAGTATGTTTCGAATATATTCCTGTCAGGATAATTTAAAAATTACGAGTAAAAAACATTAGTTTTAGTTAAAAAAAAAAAAAAGGATGACATAAGAAATATTCATTTATTTGGTTTATAACACAAAATTAAAAATTATTAGTTAATTTATTCAGTTTCATCGCTTTCTTCATTTGTGGGGAGGAGTGATATGTCATTGGGGAGGATATATCGTAGGAAATATAAAAGGAAATTCCGTGATCAAATTTTAAGAAAATAGAAAAAAAAATATTCTTTGCGGTGAAAAAAGGGTCCGAGAAATGGGTCTGCCGAAAGTTAGCAAGGAAGCATTGAAGGGAAATTGCCCGAAAAAAATTAAATCAAAAATATAAAAGTAGCTGAAAAAAAGAGAAAGGTATTAACGGGTTTGGTGGGTCGTGAAAAATAATGAAAATTATTGGGATATAGCTCCAACCTTCGATATACAGAAAATAATTCAAATTTCGATAAAATATATTTTAGTGTAATAAAAAAATTTAAATGTATGGCATGGTTTCATTTTTTAAACTTTCCATCTTAATAAAAACAACTTTATAATAGTAGATAAAAATTATGTATGAGAAAAAGTTGAAGAAAAAAATAGTCGTCTTTTTTAATGAAAAAAAAAAAGCTTAATCGGATCATAAATAAAAAATGAGCCTACCAGAAAAAATCCACATTTTACTACCTGTTCCTTGCTTCTTCTCTTTTTGAATACCTGGCATCTTTCAAATATGATTTCTAATATATATTTTGGTTAAATAACGGTTATATTATCAAAATCTCAAAAAAACCTTTTTATTTAAAATAATAGAAAGAAAAAAAGTTGGTTAAACATTTGAGTAGTTTGTCTAAAACACAATGTTCAAAAGACTTTACATGATTTCATTGAAAGTAATTGGATTGCAAGGCCAAACTCTAAAGGCATTCCACTAGTAAAGATTCTGTTTTCCGTTTATCTATCTGTCTATCTGTCTGTTTGTCAATAAAGAGCTGCCAATATTTTTGTTGCGTTGTATACATATGTATATAACAAATTCATTAACACTAGAAAAACCGTGACCTAAAATACAGAACCAGATTTTGAAACAAAAAATTGCAGAAGAAATTGAATAAACTCTTTTGATCGTTAATTCAAAACCGATAACATTCCGTAACCCACAAAACGAAAGGTAGAAGAAGAAAACCCCTTAATATATTTTTGAGTAACTTGATCTTCTATAGATATTAAGCGTGCTTTTCAATTTAAAGAAATATTAAAGGCATTTCTGGTGTGACACTCTCAACTTTCAACTGCCAAGGTCTCCCTTAAAAACTGCATTTAGTCTTTTGTTTCGAATATATCCGCAAAAAAATTGTTCAGTTAATCGCGAAATATTAGATTCAAAATATTTTCTTAGAATTTGAGTATATTTAAAAAAAGGAGTGACAAAAACAATGAGTTACCAATTTTCTCTAACCACACCACCATTAATCGGATAATGTGCTTTAGTATTACAATTTTAATTTGTTTGGTTAATTTAAATGATATCTAAGCATATATCAATGCAATTTAAATTCGTGTAAATTCATCTAATTAACTTTTATTTGGTCGACCGTGAAAATTCTATCCATTAGGCTGGTGAGATGAGACTAATGGAAATTTAGTTAAGCTGGTTTAGAATATGTTGGTTAAATGGATTAAATTAAAGCTCTACCGCAACCCCATTAGCCTGGCATGGTCTAAAATTCACCGAACCGCATTCGAACAATGTCTAGAGCTGGGCGCGTTCGTTTGCGGAACATTTTACGCCGAATAAATAAAATAAATCGATAATTGGGGGCTCCTTAATAATTCAGATACTTCTTCCAGTTCCAGAGGGCAGGAGTAACGTCCGAGTTCCAATCAGTAGGACAACAGCGGAAGAAAATTTTTCGGAATTATCCCATTTCTTTTGGATAGTCCTCCTCAAACCAAAGACAATTCGGACAGAAGTTTGCCTTGAAAACTTTTCAATTTCTTAAATTTCCAGCTCTATGCATTCATTAATAATTTCCTGGGAAATCCTCAATGGATTTCTTTATTTGACATCAACTTCTCGAGCAGCAGAATTGCTTTCAAAAAGCAAGGGTTTTCTCTCTGCCGAGGCAGAGTTGAGGGCGATTAAAGTGCCCGCCTGCCACCACGCCGCGCCACCACCGCGTCGTCGTTGGCAAAACACTCTAGGGCCGGTCTATCTGCGCTGTTTAAATTTTGATCATCCGCTGAATTGTTCGTTTCTTGGATTTAATTTTCCCAAGCATAATTGATTCATTTTCCGTTTTCTTCGCTGAATTTTTTAATTAAAATTGTGAGATGTAAGGACGTGGTGCGACCTTTGAGCGCACCTGTTTCGTCGTCCGGGACGCCGCCGCGCCGCCGCCGCCACTGCTCCAAATCGTCTATAAGAACTTTTTACTTTATATAGGGCAGAAGCTGGAAGAGTAAAACTCCATTTGTCTGTAAATGTACGGGCGGGGCGGATGGCATCGACCGGCTTTTAAAGGGTTTACTTGAGATGTGAACGAGATTAGCCCAGGAACTTTGGGTCATTCAAATTTCTACACTCTAATGTCATTTCCTCCCTACCTTTTCATGTATGTATATGTGTGGATAGGTGTATGTATGTGTGTACCCTAGCAGTTTAAAGAAATTTACCGTTTAAGCCGAGGAATTAAATTCATTGCAAACACTTTAACACCTAAAGGTATTCCTATAATCCGATCCCACACCCCCGCCCGCCACGTCCCGTCACCCCTGTGGACCGAAATCAGAAGGAGGCGAGCAGCAGGAGGTGTTGTTATGTGGACGACACGCCAGCCCAGGTATTCGTGCAAGCGGGGCGCGGGACGGGTCGAAAGGACGACACTAGGAAGAAGGAGTAAGCCTCCAGCAGTAATGGTGTTGTCTAAGAAAATACCATTAGCAGGGTAAACAATTAACAGGGACCGTCAGTTGTTCGTTGGTTCGTTCGTTTCATTCAGTTCGTTTCGCTGGCTCGGATTCCGGCTTCGACTGCTAAATGGATGATATGCTTAATTGAAAGAATTGTGGAAGCCAATTGCCTCGCGCTCCTGAGTCCTGATAACTTGCAGCTGTTGTTTCTGTTGTGATTGAAACGTATTCTTCGGAATAGTTGTTCTAGAGGGTGGGTGGCCCCACTCACCTGACAGACTATCGAGCTCGCAGTACCTACGCTTACTTTAATTAGATCTCATTGTGGAGCTTTCAATGTGGAAATGGCACACTTTCCACTTTGTCCATCCTTTGTAACGAGTTAGTTTTAAAAAGACAATTTAGAACATTTTCTGATTAGTGGGAGGAACTTTAGTTTGTATAAAATAGACAAATCAATAAACCAATCAATTCATATTGAAGAGCTTTCGTTAAAATCTACTATAGTATATTGCATCAGGAGATACGAGAAAACACAATATGAAATCACATGACAGAACATGAGATTACATGAAAATGCATCATACGACAGGACATAAACCTTTAATTTTTTTATTTCAACCTAATTTCATAATACTATTCAACAAATTTCTACACTGAATAAGTTTTATTCATTTCTATAGCAATTTTTTCCTAGATTACGAAAATGTTTATGACTTTCAAAAAAGAAAAAAAGTTAGATAAAAAGTTCTGCAAAAAATTAAATAGATTCTGCATATTTTCAAATAGGTCTATTTATGGTTTCCTTCCAAACAAGCATCCCTATTACGTCAAAAAAACGTTTGCCTATTATTTTTATAATTTGATTTATTTCTTTTAATTTTAAAAAATTTCAACCAGAACTTAAATTAAAAAAAGATGATAAATCAACTAATTTCAAAAAGAGGTGTGATAGCTTAATTAAAATAGAAGCCAGATTACTTTTAAGGGGCAATATTCAAAGTTGAGAAGATTTTTCTTATTTAAAGCAGAAGTCCCAGATTTTAAAAGCAATCGATGTTTTTTGTACTAAATTAAACCTTTATTAGATATAACAGATTATGTTTAAGGCTATATCTAATATAATCGAAAAAAGACAAAACACAACATATTGAACATTTTTGAAAATTTGTCGTAAGACCTTGGGACATTTCCTTTTGTGAATCTACGAAAAAAATACTATAGAAATGATATATCACTTGGTTGGTGCACAATTAACAATTTAAACTTTGTTGGTCAGTGCTATTATCAATTTTGTTTTTATAAGGAGACTTACAAGCAGATAGATGTCGAAATGCGATTATTTTAGTAAGGATTTCAAAAGCAAACCATTGTAAATATTTTTGTTTTTAATTTCAATAAACTATGAAACGATATTAAAATTATTGACTGTTTTCCAAGATTGCTTATTTTGAGTATACTGACCTGAATTTATGCTTTATTGACCGATTTCATATGTTAGAGGGTATGTTACGTTGAATGAAAGAGTTTAATATCTACTCCGGTTGGGAAATAAATCCGATTGCGGCGGTTTCTACCTGAATATGATTGACAAAGGGGGGGAAAACTAGAAAAGTTTTATAGGGAGCACAGAGAAGTTATAAAAGGCATTTGATGTCAAGTACCTCGGCTCTGAGCTCGAAGTACCCGAAAAGACTCTTGGCTTGGCACTTTTGCAGCAACTTTAATCAAAACTTTTGTGAAACGAACCGCTTGGTGCCATTTTCGTCCGTCCCGAAATGAAATGGAATTTCCACAATGAAGACAAATGAAGCGCTCCTAGATCCCGGGCAGAATAAAATAAGGGCTCCCCGAGGACATATCGTCCCGCTTTCTATAGGACGATCCGTCGCGTTGCCCTTCCTTTTCTGCCCGCCACTGTCGACACCTATTTGCTTTGACATACCAACGCAAATGAGTGCGGAAAAATTTCTGGATAATTTAAGAAAATTCCACGTCCTTGGGTGTAGTGGTGTGGGTAAACACGGGTGTTTGAGTGGGGGGCTTTTTCCGCTGCATTGCACAGTACCCGGCTGGGGCCATACCTACAGTAGCGGCCGGGCAAAGTCCCATTGGCTCGACCGAGTCAATTACAATTATGACCGGTTGCTCGCTGCTGCAGCGGAGACCCCGCTCACATGCGGGTAGAATTCCCGAGCATTTGACTTGGAAGAAATCACCAGTTGATGGTGGTCTCTGAGGGTAGTTGGGGGTGGTCTCGGCCGCCACTGGTAAGTGCATTTAAGTATGCAGTTTGCGTTCACCCATTCATTTCAATTGTTGTAGCAAGGGAGAGCAGTTTGCATGAACAATGCCACGATATGAACAGGGTAAATCCCGTGGCCATCCCTAACCAGAAAGACTTCCAGACAGGACTACTGACAGAGGGGTTGGAAGGGTAGGGACAACTGACGGAGGAGAGGTAGAGAAGCGGACGGGCAGAAAAAATTCCGCCCGCCAATAAAGCAAACCGAAAAGATTGCATGTTGGAGGGCTGCAGTGGCGTTTTTGCCCTGCAAATGCAAGGAATGAGATCCAAAATGGCTCTAAGGATATAATGGGATGAGACAAGGATTCCTGATCCGGGAGCTGATTGCGGGTCCTGGCCAGCTATATCCCCATTCATAATTCAGTCATATATGCGCGCAAGAAAGCCAATGCAGCAGAGGCTCTAATCCCAGCGCAAAACTAGTCCATAAAGAAATCGATAGCCACTGGGTAGGAGTGGGGAGCGTCATCCTGAAAGGATTTCGCCCAGGCCAATTCCTCCTAGTCCTGTTGAGTCTAGTCTGGTCTTGTGGTGGATATTGCTGGTGACAATCAAACTGGAAGGCAAATGGGGGCGAGATGTGGTATTTTTTGATGCACGCTCTCCCGGCCCAGCCCAACCCGAGGGTGCCGGGTAACCGGGATGCATTGGGAATTCTGATAAATGCGAATAATGGAGGAAATTGGGGTGCTGACATTTTTTATAGCGAACAGAACGTCACATTTTGTTTATGTCCGCTGAAATTAACGAGGGGCGGCCCAGCGTCATGAGGGTAAAATCATATTGCCAGTTTATTTGGCCGCCCGGCCCAGCTGCCCGCCGCGCGCAAACTAGAGAGGCGAGATAATGGCGGATGCACAGTGGACCGAAGATTTATCTTTCCCGTGACTTCGGTGACAGCTTTTATAGCAATATCATTCCGTTTTATGTCCCCGACATGTGTTTGCAACTTTTTAATTTTATTGAAGTCAAATGTGATATTATGCAGTAAGGGTGGCTATTATGGAAAACAGCGCTGATTACTTTTAAGTGGGCATACAAGGGCTATAAAGGCTATTGTAGGGATAATTTGCTTTAGAGTTACTTTATTTAAGTAGATTCATGGTAATTTACTAGTATCTGTACATATTATCGCATCACTGCTCCTATAATTTGATAAGAAAATTAATTAATGCAGAAATGTAATATGCATTCACACGCAATTGCAAAACATTTCAAAATAACAAAACTTTTATGTAATGCCATAAATATTAATAGTATGCACTTTAATAATAGGAAAAAATGGCGTGATTGATTATAAAACTTAGTTATTTAAATTAACTGAAGTTATAAATAAATATTGTATTTCGAAATGTATATGTAGTAGATATTTATTACTAGATTAAAACATAATGCAAGATTCATGTAATGAAAATATTATTGTGGTTTTAAAAATTAGAAATCGTAATATATCCATCCCTCAACCCAAAAATGATAATCAAAACCGTAGGAAACAAGGTGCCAAGACATATAAAAAAGTAGGATAGGTTCAAGTAAGCTTTAGACCGTGTAAATCGTTCAAAATAACCGTGCAACGTAAGAAAAAAGATTTTATGACAAAATAAAGATTGGTTCTACTGAATATTAATGACTAAAAAATTGAAGCTCTAGTATTCATATAAAGTATTCAAAGACTCACATTTTTTGCAATACGTTTTATTTAAATCCACTTAGCAAGACTAATAACAAATAAAGATAAATCAGAAATATTCTAAAAAATTCGAAAACAAAAAACAATAAAAACAAAAATGTGTACATAGTAAAATTTTTAAAGAAAACTAAATTCCATGTCTTTTAAATCATTCCTTTTTGTTATAAATTTTGAGCTAAGATATGTATATAATAAAATGTTAACTAATGAAATTTTGAAAACATAAAACTACTCTTCTCGTTATTTATTTCTACATCTTCTCAACCTCTTTAACGTCTGCGATAAATATGCAATACGATTAAGAAGGTGCCTTCAATAATAAAACCAGTTTATGGAAGGAGTACATACGTAAAATAAAATATGCATATAAAATAATCGAATAACTCAGAAAAATTTACTTTTTTAAAAAATTTTAAAACCGTGTAAATTAAGTTATAGATGTATACGGAAGAAATTCGTATAAAAATACTTATGCAGGAAGGAAAATGTTGTTGAATTTGTACTTAATATAAATTTTATAGAGAAGCATAATTTTGGCTCGAGGCTGCATATAATGAAAATTACTAATTACTTAAATGTTTAGGGAAAGTACAATAAGCATTACCTATATATAATATTACTCGATCAGATAAATCGGTGTATGATAAGAAGTTTTGATTCAGAAATTTTATTATTTAGTGGTCACAACTAATATAAATCTTAATCCTGGAAAGTTGGGTAGAGTAATGTTAAAGTTTCAATATCGCCTAGACCTTATATACATGGAAAAGTTAGGTAATAAATAATTAAAATCAAGTTGATTTGTGCAGTCTTCGGATACCTAGAAAGGTTTAATGAGATTACAAAATGTTTAAACCTTTCTCAATGATGAACGAACGAGAACATTAAAGTACTAATAGTAAATATACATTAGAGAAGATAAACTCTAAAAGCTCGGTTCCTTTGAATATTCGGAGAAATGGTGCTTTGCAAATGAAAGTAGGTACTCTAAAATTAAATCTCGACGTGTAAAGAGAAAGTTTCGCTTTTCATGTCCACCTTTTTAGAAGCAACGTAATCAGCAAGGTTTTTGATATTCATCAGGCTCCAGATATATTCTAAAGGATTTTAGACCAAAAATTTATTTACTAACCCACACGTAAAGTCTTATTTACAGTAGGTATTTTGGGGTACTATAATATGTAGGTTAGGTATTAATCTCTTTGTCCTAATTACGTTTTCATCATTTTATTGTACCATTTTGTTTACTTTCTGGCGTTAGAATCCTTAAAAAGACAATGGAAACACATTCATAATTTATGTTAATGCACTGCAGGAAAATTGCATCTGCGGTAATTGAATGCAGTCAGAGTTGGCCCGGAGCTAACAATAAATTTCATAGTGACCCAGGGTGTCTGGGACACAAAGCAACGACACATGGTCGACCTCTATTAAGCGTATAGCCACCAGAGAATTTTAATTAAAAGCTTAGAAAATTTCTAATCCCAAGAACGTGATTAGTTCGCACTAATAATTTTGTGCAGGCAATATAATGGCACAGTTAAGTGTCCATGAAATCGCCCCATTTATAGGGTTTTTGTGGAAGTCCCTTTATGTCTTGGCGTACAAAGGCCTCCGCAAAACAGCGGACTAAGCCATATATTTCCACATATAGTACACGTTTTATGACGTTTTTCTAATTAGCCGCTGACCGTAAATAAACAACCGAGAGCGGCCGGATTGCGCTTAATTACAGTTCCTGCCTCACCTGAAATTATTTTTCACGGCAGCGTTGTTGGGGGGGAACGTGTGTGTGTTTGTGCGCCAATGCGAATGATTTTTTTTCATGGTTACTTCAGGACAAAGGATTATTATGAGTTTGATTCAACCTGCTGCCTCCCGATGTACACGTATGATAGAATTTTTATATTTCCTCTAACAAATCTCAACAATTCTCTCACAACAACTCACTAGTGTCTTCTGGACACATTTTTTAGTTCTTATGCCTATAAAATCCTAAATAATCATTTGTATGGAAAATCGTTTTATCGAATCTGTCCTCTATATTTTACAAATAATGATAAAAATTCAAACGCTCTATGCACTATTTGAACTATTTCAAAAAATACCTGCTCCGAAAATTCTTAAAGGACTACATATCTCTAGAATTTTGATTATAGAAATAGATTTATTTTTACGGATTTCAATTCTACATACATTCGGAAATAAAATAAAAGAAGAATCATTGAAATATTCCGAATCGTTACGGAAATATAACAATAAATGTCGCCGCGCGCCAGGAATTACATGTTTAATTATTTATGTTTTGGAGTAAATACAAATAAAAAGTACATGTTTAATTATTTATGTTTTGGAGTACTTTTACCAAGTTTTAAATCAATAGAAAGGTTAAATAATGTTTTTCTCTATAAACTTCATGTCTCATTTAAATTTTTATAACCCAAAAAGTCGCAAATAATGAGTGCAAAAATCTTTCTTGCAGCAACATGTCTTTTGATACCAATTGATTGACCATAAAGCCTTAAATGAATCCAAACGACTCCAACTCTCTGAAGATCAATTTCAGAATTTTGCCAATAATTGCTGAATTTCATTGATGTTGTTTTCAATTGTTGAAGTCGATGGCCTGCCAGAACGATCGTCATCGTGGACGGACTCACGATGTTACAATCGGATAACAAATGGCGTTGTACGGTCAAAAGTCCCCTTCCTTTTAGACCATGGTAGTATTATATCTTCTTGGAATAACGATTACCACTGAGTCGTATTCCTAATAATGTGGCTTTCGTTCATAAATTTTCGCTTACATATTAATAATCCCATGCTTTTTTATCGTGCTTCAATCCCTTTTAAACAAAATCTCTGTTCTACATCAACTGTATAAATAAGTAATAAGTATGTTCAAATTAAAATAAATAATAAACTTTAATACGTTTATTTATTTATTTTCATTAAAATGCCCAAGATTTTATAATAATATCCTCCATAAAACAGTGTCCTGAATTGTTAAGGGTTAATCCCCTCACACACGTCAGTCTATAGCTAAACCCGTTTGTCTTCGAGTGGCGAGAAATATGTCACAGTCGACATAAAATCTACTTAAACCTCCTTATCCTCTAATATGGAGCCTCCATCCACGTGCAGGCGAAAAATCAGTCTGTCTGTCTAATTTCACATTCAGCAATTCCTTGCACGACCGTAAATTTTGCAGGCTAAATCAGTCCTCACGAAACGTCAAATGAGCTGGGGGTTGAGTAAGGGCATCTTTGCTTATTCCCAGCTCTTTCTCTTCCTCAACCCCGCGCATTCGAGCAGGCCCTAGAAAACAGGATATGCCTTCAGAGAGGCCTGCACGCAATGACCCAAATATGTCCACGAGCAAGACATATCGAAAACTAGAGGACTTTAAGCGCTATCGTCCTTAAAATAAATTATCTTCCTGTGCAGGGTCTTAAGCCCGACGAAGACTTAAGACGTTCATGAGCCGCCAGGATTAGAATCGGAGACAACGACCGGCCGGCATTATGCCCACCACCCTCCCCTCCCCATCGGGAGAAGGAAGTGGGAACTTTTACAAATTATCTTTCCCCCTCCCCGCCGACCATTACAAGAACAAGGCACTCCTACTCCAGCCTATCCAGAAGATAAGTGGTTTTTTGCGCGAACGAAAAAATTATCAACTATCGCCCCCACGCGGGCAGTAGTTTAAGTCCGACCACTCTCAGTTCAATGGCTGTCATGCGAAGGGGTTGGGGATAACAGGAGAAAGTAAAGCGCTCCATGAAATAATGCGACCGCGGAGACTCGCGTGTTAACGAAACATATAGATAACAGCGAAAAGGGATAATTTATATCAAATAACGCAGCGACAACGACGAGGACAACGGCCAATACTGCGGCCACAAAAATCCGCTATCTTAATTTGATATCGCTGTGGGGGTGGGGATAAGCTTTAACCGCTGATTAAAGAGAAGTCCCGAGCTCCTCAGACCTCAGCAGGCAGCAGCAGGGCGGGTCTACGATTGATGATTACGGGGTTGATGGCTGAGGCCCGGCCGGCCGCCACTGTTCTCGGGGGCAGTTTGTTTCTGTTTAGCTGTGACATCGCGCGCGCGGGTGCCCCCTTAAGTAGCTGGGCGATTCCTGTAATTCGGGATTGTTTGCGGCAAATCGTTAATTAATTAAAATCTGATAAATCTGGATAAAAAACGAAAAAAAAGGAAAAAAAAACACAGGTCCTAAAGCACACTGTCCCATGCACTCTGCGGTCTCGACCGTGGCTAACCCCAATGGGCATTTGTTTGATTTCGGTCTGAATGACGTGCGAAATTGCCGTTATTTGATCCTGTGGGACTAATTGAAATAAGTAATAGGACAATGGCTAGAGATTAATGGAAATGTTACGCGCCCTAGGCCGCGAACGACTGACCCGCAATTGGTATGAAATTTGACCAGAATTTGTGGCAGATTTTGGGATCGCTATAGCGACGACAACGGGAAAAGTGTTTGCAATTAATTATTATTAAATCAGCAATTCAATCGGTGGCCGTAGCTAAAACTTTCCAAGCTTTAAAAGCGCATAAATTAGCCAACGAGGTATTTATCGGCGTAGTAGCTCATGAGCTTAATGGGCTTTAAACAAATGACAGTATCAAACGTCAATAGCTATTTAGTGTCCTTCCCGATTTTGCAGTTTTAGTAAAATTAACAAAATATTGACATAGTTTATTAAGCGCCAACACTTCCGTTCCGATAATTATGATCATGGCCGTAATTTGGAAATTCATAATTTAGGGTAGTGAAATAGCACTTTAAAAACGATGTACATATCGTTAATTATGTATTTATCTTGATTTAATAAAATATCTGAAAACTTATCTAGGACAGGACTTATCCAACAGATAAATTAAAATATTTTATTTCACAAGTGGCTGTTAGTTTTATCTGATGGATCCTACTTTTTTCCGAAGTGTTGCGTGTACAAAGTCAATTTGGAAAAGTTTCCTATGTAAATCCCTTACAGTAAAAACATTGTTAAGATATATTTGCGCGAAAAATACATTAGTTTCTAAAATGTTCGTTGAATTATTATGAGAAGTGGTGGTTTAAACAATGCGAGCTAAACCCTGGGTGAGAATTCCTCGGAGACTAATTCACATAAATGTCAATAAAAAGGAAGGATAAAAATTTAAATAAATAATATGTATTTTTCGAAATTACCACATTTTTGATACAATTTTATTGTCATGAGCTTTCTATCAGTTTGTAATTGGTGTAAGGGTAAATTTCATGTTAAATGAGTTTCAAAGGATTTTCATCATTCAAAACTTTAATACATGTATAAAAATAATATATTTATTTGGAGAAATTATGGCTTTTCTAAGTTACAGCCAGGAGTACAAAAACCGAAAAAATACACAAAAGAAGAAAGATTTAAATCAATCTATCATATCAGTATATGTGTATAGTTTATATATTTTTATAACTTATTTATAAAAGCTTAAGAGGGCAAGTCCATGTAAACGCGCCTCAAAATCAGTCATATTTTAAAAATGTTTTAGAAAATGATAAAATAATTTTATTGTTTTAAATTTTTAGCATATGTAGCTTTATTTAACTTTTCGAAAGTATAAAAAAAAAACCTTTTTTTTTTCCTTCCAAAATGGCAACTCTGGATAAGTAAAATTTTATAAATATTTTTAAAACTGCTCGTGTTCAAAATGTTATTCACCGATTTGCCTGAAATTTGGAGAGGTTTTTCTCTACATTATTATCGGAAGGATAAATCTAAAATTTCAGATATTTCGCGTTAATAAAATACTTTTTGGGGGTTCAAAATGTCGAAAAAATAGTCCAAAATTCGGACTTATTTTTCAAAGACTTATTTTATATTGAATTTTATGCTTTTTTTTTTTTGTGTTTTAGGTTTATCCATCCCGTTAATATGTTATAAAAAGAAAACAATTTAATTTTTCTGTTTCAGATCAATGGTTAATGTGTGATAAATGGAGCACTTTTGGACCTCGCGTCGGAGACGACAGACAAAAAATTATCCTGAGCCGCCATTTTGGAAGGAAAAAAAAATTTTTGTTTATTCTTTGGCCAAGTTATGTTAAAAATTTTAAAAAATAAAATTATTTTCTAAAACATTTTGAAAATATGACTGATTTTGAGGCGTTTGTTTGGACTTCCCCCTTAAGGCGTTTAACAAAGATAGACAACTAATGCTAAATTATACCCACTATAGCTGTGAGGTGAAATGAACAGATGTTGTAAGGCTCCAAATTTTTAACAATTATGCATACAGTGCGCGCAATTTCTATAAGCGCACGTCTGATTTTCAAGTGAAATGCACAATTCATTGAAATAAAACGATATAGTAACAAAATTTCTTTACAGGACAATTGTTAAAGTTTATAACTATTCATAAAAGCAATTAAACAATTCCAAATATAAGTAAATGCGTGAATGCAATAGATTAATCTTTCACAATTGATCTTAGAGTGCGCAGTTTCTATAAACGCAGTTTCTCTTTGTAGTATTACTAGTTAAACGCAAAGTAATTTTGCAACTTTTTAGGAAACAATTCATGTGAGTTTCATATTTATTTTCAAACTCTAGCTTAATTCTGTATAATTACTGTTATTTCTTAAGATTTATTGTCATTCCCCGAGGAAAGGTCCTTGACAACGATGATCTCGTCAGAATCCGTGCGTTTAGGGAAACTGGCCTTGGTATAAAAGGAATTGCAAGGAGAATTGGACGTTCAGAATGTGTGGTGCGAAATTTTATTAAAAAGGGCAATCTTAATGGATTATGGGAGCATCCAAGAGGGAACACCAAAGTTTCCAAACAAAATATTGGGAACATAAGAGAAGAAGTTATGAAAAAAAAGTTAAGTGCAGCTCAAATTATAGCGGAATTACACCTCCCAATTAAAGGAAGAAGAGTCCAACGAATTTTGAAGGACACTACTTATATTAAATATAAAAAACCGGCCAAATCTCTCCAACTGCAACAGCATCATAAATATGCGCGCCTAGATTTTGCTAGAAGCCACATGAACTGGGACGAAAAGTGGCAAAACGTTATTTTTTCTTACGGAAAACAATTTAATTTAGATAGACCAGATGGATTGAGTACATATTGGCATGATTTAAGGAAGCCCGATTCGCCTCGTCTAAGTAGTAATTTTGGTGTTGGTAGTTTAATGTTATGGGGTGCCTTTTCTTATCAAGGAAAGTTATTTTTACGCTTTGTTCCGACCCGAATGAACTCTGCCATATATACAGACCTGCTGGAGGAATCTCCTATTCCATATTTAAAAGACAATATGGAAAAAGATTTGATTTTTCAACAGAATAACGCCGCTGTGCATTCTTCTGCCGAAACAAGACGATGGTTTAGTGAAAGAAATATTCCTGTAATGGAGTGGCCATCACGTAGTCCGGATTTAAATCCAATGGAGAACATTTGGGGAATCATGGCACGAAGAGTTTACGCAAATAGTGGACAATTTTCATCGTTATCCCAACTGAAAGCCGATATTTTGAAATGCTGGAATGATATTGATGAACATTTTTTTAAAAAGTTAATAAATTCGATGTCTACCAGGTTTTTTCAAGTTATAACAAACAAAGGAGGTAAAACACAATACTTAGAAAATATACAAAAATTTTCTTTTCATCAAGCTTTTAAAATAAAGACTATAATATAAAGTGCGTTTATAGAAATTGCGCAGACAAAAGAGACTTTTAATTATATTTATTTTTATTATAAAGTAATTACTTACTTTAGTGAATGTTTTATATTATTTAATTAATATTTACCAATGGGGAATTTATGCAATATAATTGGTTTTGAAAAATAAAAAGTTGTTTTCGTTAAACATGAATAAAACTGGCTGCGCTTATAGAAATTGCGCACACTGTATATATGTATAATAAATTACATATTATAAATTACACATACATATAAGCTTCAATTACACATGTTATTTTTTTAACTTTTATTTATTTTTTACTTTTTAGTCTGAATTTGTTTCATAGTTTACCGTATTTTACTCATCAAATCCTTTTACTTGATATCTGCCAACTTGTGGCATCCGCCATATTAGATTTAGAACAATATTAGATATACTATGATGAATTTTCACGACACTTACAATGTCAAATTTCATCAAAATCGGATAATAGGAAGTGAGTTAAAATTCAACAAATCTTGAACTAGAAGGACATACGAGCAATACAAATTAAATCAAAACATGTAAAAAGACTACGGAGCTTAAATCGTCACACAAACAAATTTTAAACGACTTTTGTAACACAATTACGACATAAGCTAATTTTTTTTTGTCTTTTCTGTTGGCAAGTAAAATTTGAAGCAAATCTGTTAAGTTGTTACCAAAGGATTTTGGTTTTCGCAGTTTGCCGTGTAACGGCCAAAATTTGACTAGACACATTTCTTACACAATTGATACATATTTATTTGTCGCATACATACTACATATTTGTATTTAAAATTTTTATTTCCTATTGTATCGTTGTATCGAGTTTAAAATTCTTTATGTTCATAATCGTTTCCATGACAATCGATCATTAAACAATTTGCAACGATACAATATTAAATACAACCAATACTATGCATATAGTAGGACTTATTAACCTTAAAGAAAGCAGAAAAGTCCTCTTTCCTTATACAAAACAAATAATTGCAAAACTGGAATTAAAGACTAATAGCAGCTAAACAAAGGAAAACTTTTTGCATAAACATTTACTATCCATTCGAACTGAAAGTTATTAAGCTGCGAATCAGTTCAAGTTTAATGCATAAATCCGCGCACTCCTCAATGAGGAGGTTCGAGTTTGAGTGTGTCGAAAATTTTAATTTGCCTGTTAACATTCAGAACAGTACTCAGATGTATGTATGCTGGTTGTAATTCAACTGAAGGCTTGTTTATTTCCTGCAACATCATTCATTCCTAATGTAAACACTGCCGTGGCAAATGTTTAATGCAACGAATTTCAGCCGAAATCCTTTCGCAACACGAATACTTTTGGTCATACACGAGCAGAGCAGAGCGGAGAGGAGCCATACTATCACCGGCGCCCCCGCGCGCGCTCAGCTATATCCCCGGGTATCTCAGGCCCCGAAACATATCCTGTAGAAAATTTGAATAATAACTTGTTTTCGAAAAGAAGTATAAAAATGAAAAATTAGACAAAAGGGTCCCTAAAATGTATACGTTTCCAGTTCCCCACCATCCTCCAGCCCATCCCCAGTCCGGGTCTGGTTTCGTGACTTTTCTTCAACTTTCAAAATTCCATAATCCTCCCGACCGTAGCCCGCAAATCAAATAAATGCAAACAAGGCATCTGTTTCAGGAAGCCAGTCGCCTCCACCTTCCGCCTGGCCGCACCGGAGCACCCACCCGAGTCCCGGATACCCGGACCGTGAGTCCCGGATTCCGGCCCGGCGAAGTCCCTGTCCCGCCGTACGCCGCCCACCGTCGAAATGGAAGGTTAAACCAGTATCAATGGAAACACTTCCTGTCAAAAGGACCAACAATTTTATTTTCACTTTTGAAAATGTTTCAATTTGGTATTCAAGGAAAGGATTCATCCATCCCTTGGTCACGATGGGAAGGGAGCTCATTTATGTGAATCATTCGGCGGGGGAGGGTATGTGTTTGTATGTGTATATATGTGGCTGCTGCCTGCCTGCTCCTTGCCTCGTCGAGAGCACTCTCCCTAATTTTCCCTATCGCAGGGCGGCTCCCCAAGATGACTTATGGAAGAGGATTTCCTTTATTTTCTGCAAATTTATTGATGAATCCTTTTGCAGGTTCGGGCCTGAACGAAAATAAAAAGGCAAATCCTTGAGTGAAGCATTTGCCGTAAATGGCGCAAAATGAGCCTAGCAAGTGCCCCAACGGTGTGCGGAGCGAATATGGAAGATGTGTTTGTTGCCCATCCCCGCTCCGCCCCGTCGAATGTTGCATATGTCCTCCGAATCCTTCGGAACACTTTCAGACATATGGAGGGGATCCGCTCCGTAGTCCTTTATGCACTTTATGATTATTTATTACTTTATATAAATTACCATAAAAAAGGATATTAAAACCCTTTCTTAGAATCCTTGCCCCGAAAGCGTTTTATTGTTGGGATGTGCCCGGAATTTTCGAATATATATATATTTTTTTTTTCGGTTCGTATCGTTGTCGTTTTATCGAGGGGGTAGATAATAAATGCCCAACATTCCAAAAGAAAAAAAAAAAGGGCAAATTCGTGGTGGAAAAAGCAAGAACAAAAACCGTGGCATGTGAATATTTTGATTGAAAAATATCCTTTTCAGCCTATTTAATAAAAGGCATTCGCCCAGGACAAGGGGATTCCATCTTAGTTTTGGGATGGCCCGAAATATTACAAATGAAAATTTATTAGCTAGCAAGCGGGATTTATTGCAACCCAAGATACATTAGCATTTTAGTTGATTCGAGCATGCGCAATCGTACACAATATAATTTGAGAATTTTCTAGGATTATGGATGACTTAAGGGTTCCGATTTAGTACACATATTTTTTTTTATTGATTTTAAACATATTGTGAAGATTGCGATATTTAATGATTTCGATGGTATTTGAATTTTTTTAAATGTTCTTTATAAAATTCAATATTAATCACCTTCCAAGAGAAATGTACAAATATTAAATAATAATAACAATTTTACATGTTAAGAAAAATATAGCTAAGCCCTGAAAAGAAGAATGTCATTTTCACATTTATAGTAGTAATTTTGGCGTTTCTGTATAAACTACGATTACTGTTTATGTTGTAAAGAGCAGTGATTATGTAATAATTTCTTACAAAACATCTGCCGTTCAGATTTCAGACTTAGGAAGGTGTGTTATACATTACTTATATTAATATTACAACTATTAGCGTCGCTATATTTGCACTTAAATTCTTCCAGGTAAAATTCTGTATATGAAGTGTTAGTGACAGTGTTTTCTGTGTGTCAGTGTCTTCTGATTTGTGCCCTGTAGACAACGAATTCAGTTTTATGTAATATATGTTATTTTGCATGGAAATACTTATATGTATGTAGTCTATTATTATTAAATAAATGTAAAGAGTAATAATGTAAATTGTAATAATGTAATAAAAATGTGAAATTTATATTAAGGGGTCACATAGGTCCAGAAGCGCCGCCCCGATAAATGAGATACCGACCACCAAATTTTTATGTTATTTATAAAAAAAAAGTGAATAATTTTTATTCTATACATATTATACTTTGAACTTTTAGTTATTAGGTAAGTGAGAGATAGAAATCACAGATAATCAGTTCGCCGACTTCAAGCATATAGTAAAAACTTGTAATGTTAATTGGTAGAGTAGCAACTGAGATTCCAAAGATGAAATTACTTCATACGTTCACAAATATTTCACAAATAAATATTCTGCTGCTTCTGAAATTATTTCTGCAGTTGATATATTTTTTTTTTTTAACTTTCGCATTAAATGTGGTCCTTTGTCGTCACCTAAAACTTTTCATAATGTAAATATGGCTTTATACAAATGTTACATATGAACCAAACTCATGCAAAGGCATATTTCCCATGCTTGCTCCACTACCCTATTTTGTTATACTAAATGTATTTCAGAAAATTGATTCTCTGAAAATGTTTCATGCCTAGACTGCTATTATAACCAACTCATGATAACTAGATATTGTTAGTGCAGGCAGACAAGAGCCGCAGATTGTCTGAACACATTAAATGAGAACTAAGCCTCTTAGGTTAAATCGCTTATGGGAACTCTGTGCAGATGAAGCATATAAGAGCCTGCTAATGTTGTGAAAGTGATATTCAGACGCACTATACGGAATTAATCTTAGTCTGTTCGAGTATTGTAGTTTCAAATTCAATTTAACGTTTTGTGTTTCATGGTAATATTTTGACGTTGATGTTTGATTTTTTAGATGTGGCCAAATTATTCATCCGTTTTCTGCTATCAGTTTTTATGAATTTGCGACATACTTTCGAAATTAGTGGCTTCATATCCAAGTTTAAGCTTAAAATGGAAGTTGATGTTCTATAACCGCGATTTACAACCAAAACGCGGAAAAAAATTAATTATTTCACAATAGAGAATCGTCTTCGATACTTCGAGAGCGAATTTGAGTAATTTAAAGCATTTTAATTTTTAGCAACTTATACAAATTAGAATATGGTTATAATTTTCTAACTATAGGTAAACATGTACGAGCCATGAGAGTGAGTCCGAAAGAAGAAAAATAGATATCACATGATTTGACAGAAAAAATGTATGTAAAGACGTTTGATGACATAAGACAAAAAGACAAAAAAAGAAGTGAATTGTTACCGATGAAAAATTTATCTATTTTGATAAACCTAAATGTAAAATGGTGTATGAAAAAAGAGACGAACCACTACCAATCAACGCCAACATCAACACATAAATGAAATGTTTTATGAGCAGTTAAAATCTGGTAAAACTATTAAAACCGATGTCTATAAAAAATAATTAATTGCAATAAACCGAGCATTGAAACAATAACTAAATATGCCAAAATACACCACTAGGTGATATTTTTGTACGACAACTCTTGGCCACATGATGCGAAATTGGTTGAAAATACATTGGAAGCGCTTGGCTTGGATATTTTACCTCATCTGCTGTATTCAACCGACATTGCTTCTTTTGACTATCACTTGTTTCGTTTAATAGTGCATCACCTTTCAGTACTTTCACTCTTATGAAGAAGTCGAAAAATTAATTGAAGATTGGATTGCTTCGAAAAATATTAAATTTTTTCACCGCGGAATCCAGAAATATGGCAAAAAGTCATAGATAGCGATACATTGATTCAAATAAAATTTATTTTGTATTTAAAATATTAGTTATTTTTAATAAAAACTGCTTTATAATTAAATATCATACGTAATAAAATAGCTTGAATGTATCTTTCTGCGAAAGTGCACGTCCCATACAATTTTGGGTATTGTCGTTTCTCAAACGCACTATGAAAACAATTTTTTTATGTGTACTATATGTACTGTAATACCCTATTAAAATTCTCTGTTGCTATGAAGAAATTATCGTAAAATATTGAACAGATATTTTAAAATCTTCAAGGGTTTGTAGATTTAAGGCCTATAATACAATTATATCCAGTTTCAATTCGAACTGAAATTATTTTCAAGCATTTTACAGATGTAGTAAGATGTATTTTGTTTGGTTCCTCCTTCTTATATCCACAATCTATACCGCAGCGTACAACATGGCACCTCAGGGCCGAATGGTATATGCCTTTAACTGTGTTATGCAGATGGCTTCTAATTTTATAAATCGCACCCAATTCAGACGATAAATTCGCGGCAGAGTCGAAGATTGACTTCGAGTGCCATGATACAGAACAGGACGAATCCTTGCCTGGTGCCTTCAGCAGTAATCAAATTTATACGCGGAGTCTTCGTCTGATTTTTCATGTTTCAGGGGCTCTTCTTCAGCTATAAAAAAAAAAAAAAAACAGACCGAGGAGGATCCAGACCACGAAGGCTCTCCCCGTTCGCCCCCTGAAACCCTGAAGGGCTCCATGCCAGGCAGGTTCATTTTTTACCGGGTGCCGCCGCCATTGAGCTTAGAGCTTCCTTTGATTAGTGCGTCAGCCTGAAACAGGATATTTTGATATCATCCCGAACCGACGTTGATTCCTTTGAAAGGGAACCTGGCTGCGGTGCGGCTGCTTTGGTGCTCTGTTCGTTTTCACCTTTTCTTTCTCGTCGTGTTGACGTCAACCTTAATTTTCCCTGCTCCCTGGGATGGTAATTTTTTGCTTCGATGGCCCGGAGATTTTTTCGATGCTGCTTCTTCCTTTTTTCCTCCCGATTTTCAGGAATGAATGAATAGCACACGTGGCACATGTGCCGGGACTTGTGCTTCGGTGCCATAACTGAATTAGAGACTCAGAAAAATCAGCGATTTTTTAATCTGGGCTACAGCATCCGAAGAAACTAGGAGGAAGAGATCTTTCTAATTTGATGCTCTCTCTAGGCGAGTCCTAGATAAAAGGCGCTTACCCACATCGCAGGGTTGAGGGTTAAAAACCCACCGCCCCCTTCCCCCACCATAATCCCGCAGTTCTGGTCCATGTTTGGAAGACATTTGCGCGCTCGGTTTGGTAATTTCAAATTCGTTTGATGCAAGTTATTCGCGCAGAAAATAATACAAAAACAGTCCTCGACGGCGCGGCTCGGTGGCGGCACATGAATTCATTCGCTCAGGTTTTCTTCTTTTCCACTGCGAAATATTTTCAGCTGATTGTGTGATGGGGCCCCAGCCTCAGCCCCAAACTGAGCCTCAGCCGCCGCCCGGCAACGGCGACGACGGCAGCCCCAGATGTAAAACAGATGAACATCGCATCGTGTGGCGCGCCATGTCGAGCCAGCACACGGCGATGAAAGTGTTAAATTTCCATGCAATTTCGGTGAGCACTTTCTCATTAACGTCAAGTGGTAATTTGATTTCTTTGAGAATTTCGGCGTATTTATATATATGTATAGTGTGTATGTTTGGGGGGATTCCCAGGAATCAAATGTTACTTTGAACGTTTAGCGAAGTGTGCTCACTGTGGCGGAGCCCATTCAAAAATAATGAGCCATTACTTTATACGCTGCGACGCTGTATTTCACGCCCCCAGTGATTATGCCATCTTTTCGGAAGAGATGAAATCGTTTTGTTTTTAAATTATCCTGTAAAGATTACTATTTTGCAAATATGTATTTTGAAATTATATATAACTATACCATATTTAGCTCTCTATATATAAAGAAAGATCAACATATTTGGCATACTGCAAATAATTCTAAATAAACAGATTAAGGTCTCGTTAATTTCAAGAATTCGATAATTTCAAGCCTCCGCTAATTTCAATTTATGAAAAAAGTAGGGATATGGATAGCTCAAATATTAATTTTACTATTCGCAATTTTTAGCAATAGTTCATTCAATTAAGTCCCTGCATCTGCATATAAATGGATTCTTCAATGACAAGTATCCTATCTCCTATGATCTTAAAAACGCCAAAAAAAGTGGTAGTCCAAATGAAAATTTCCAAGTTACAAAAAAATCCAAAAAGACGTAAAAACTGATAACCTCGAAGTCGGAATCAGATGAGAGAATGTTTAAGTTCGTATTGATTTATGTATATAGTGCAAATTTCTAGTCAGTAGATATTCTGTCAAATAGCAAATTTCGTAATGTTAATAAGTGGAACCTACATTTTTTACACTCCACATGCTCTTAATATATTTTTCAGGAAATATTATTTAACACATTTTTTTCGCATTTAAAATGTTTTTAATTTAAAACCAAACTAATACATTTTGAAAACTGACCATTTTTTTTAATTTACGCAAAACTAGCTCAAATGTAAATAACAGGTTTTGAAACTGATTAAATCATATTTTAACAAATTTTACAAACAAAATATGTATAAATAAATATGCCAGCATCTATGAAGTGTCGTGATGAACCACTCCCTCAGATACCAGATCAACCCTTCACCCGCAAAATCGCGATTGAAAATTTTATATTCTTGAATGGAGAGTGCGGTCTAATAAATCATTATTGCTGTTTTCAAGGATATTGCAGGATTACATAGGAGAGTTAGAAAGCAGGTATTTTTTCACTTTCCAATAATACCTCACCTTGATAAATATCGGAGATAGTGGAGCTTACGTTTGAAATGAATGAAAATTGTGGGTAACCCGGTAATATTCCCAATTGTATATATGCACATTTTATTCATATCGGCATTGCGATACAAATGTAACAAAAAAAATACCTTAGATATCATCAAATAATGAAAATTCTATTATGATACCATCGACATACTACACTTCATTATGAATTAGGACGTTATTATGATGTAACTTCTAATGATGTGATGACACACAGTATTTTATTTCATTAGAACTGACGTTTGAAGAATTTTCCTGTCAAAAACCCCTTTATTTAACGAATTTCGCAAATAGTTCTTTTCATAATGTTCGAACAAATTAAGTAGCTTCATTTTGGCTACTTCATTCTGAACCAAATTTTCTTCATAAGATACATCATAATGAAGTATAGTGTGCCGATGGTATAACACACCTATTCCAAATTACCTGCGGTCTAGATCAAACCCCAACTTCTCTACCTTTCTGGTTTCCAAATTTCGAAGTAATTTTTACTTTTTAATATGTACTGTTCTTTAGATGATTGAAATTTATTCCAATATTTATTATTAAACGCAGTGATTTACCTCTTATTTTCGTCTTTTCTTAAAAAGTAAAGTAGTATTTAAAATTTGCTGCGCTTCCTCTATTATAAACAAACTTTATATTACAATATATGATCGCTTGTCCATCTGATGGTTTGAAACTATTAGTCTAATAGCTGATGAATAAAATTGCTGTTTGATTATAGTCCAGTCCAGTATAGACACAAATTCCAAATCTGGAATTATATGATGCTTTTTATGTGGACATTCAAATTTGTTTGTTTCTTAATAGGAGTGTGTTCTACTCCTGAAACTACAATTATTTAGGAAATTTGTTTTCATATGTTTAAATGGAGGAAATTCAGTTTACGTTTCCATATGAAAACATTAAGGAAACGTAAACCACATTATTTTGTGTATTAAGTACCTACACTTCTATTTTTTGAAAAAATCGATGTTTTCAAAAACATCAAATTTGTATACTATATACCTCCAAAAGTAGTTTACAATATGTTAAATCGATCAAAAAGGCATTGCCGAATAAGCGTAAGATACTTTTTTTTTCAGAATTATCTGCGAATTGAATAAAAAAAACTTTAAACGCGTTTTTCTCGAAACTACGTTTTTTGACCTGGTTGGCAGTTTTTTGAAAACACTACTGGTCCGATTGGGCTCAAATTTTGCGGACTTATTCCATATATGTTTGCTTATGGTGTGAACCATTATTATTAATATAGGTTAATATGAACATTTTTTTTATAAATATTTTAATAAAATAAAAATAAAAATTAACGTTAAAAAATTAAAAATTCCGCCATTTTGTTTTCTTGCCAAAGTACTTCATCGTGGTTCACACGATAGCAGCTGACTTATATTTTAATATGTGCTTTAATTTTTTTGTTTCAGACGTTCCAGAGCTGAGATTTCTTACCAACCAGTTTGAAAAGGGTTTTTTTTTAGGCAGCCATATTACTGCCGCACAAACGCCAGAAATTTCGAAAAAATTATTTTTGTTTTCTTTGATACATATATTTTAATGTGTAAAATTTTCAAATGATTCAATAAATTTTTCTATAAAAAAAAAAACACTTTTAAAAAATTCCAAAAAGAAGTGTACTCCCCCCTTAAAGAGGTAGCTACTTTATTTTAATTCAGTAAAATTAACTAAGTATGATATGTTGTGTCGTTATTCGCCATCACAACTGGCTTTCGGAAATGTAATATTTTATGCCTAATCCCACAACCCCTGAAAAAAAGCTAAGCATTATACACTTAATTAAAATATTAATAATATAATAATATAAGTTAAAAATTATTGAAAGTTATACAGCGGAGCTCAAGAAGTAACAAAATAATAATTTTTTAAAATCAATTAAAATTTCAGCCTCATTGTATATTATGTTTGCAACGTTTAGTTTACCTTGGTGATATAAAAGAAAAATGTTCAGGTTTCACATAAACTATTGTAATAAAAATTAGTGCAAAGTCGTTCTTACTTTAAAGAGAATTAAAGAAACTAAAAAAATGGAGAAAATATTTGCGACACATGCTTTAACAAAAGTAATATTACAAAAGCACTCTAGGTATCACTTAAAACTGCTATATTCTATAATAAATCTATTGAGCAACTTTCACAATTTAATCCTTTTACAAGATAGCCACACGCTAAAAGAGAAATAACAAAAAGACGATCAAGTAAACAAATGAAGCATAAAATTAGTAAATTCATAAGTATTCTTATTGTGATTTATACTGTCGGATTAGTTATCAATAGAATAAATATTATTAGGAAGTATAAGCCTTAGTTGTTATCGTATAGCATTTTAGTTAATTTAGACATAGTTTTTTTTTTTTTCGTATTCGTTTTACTGACATAGACACTTACACAAAGCAACACGGAAATAACAAAGAAATCAGATGTCACTCTCAAGTAAAATCCTCAAGAAATTTTAGTGAAAAGAGAAAATTAAATAAAATTGCAATCTAAACAAAAAAAAAATAAATACAGAAGTATAAAGAAAAATGAATTGTGACAAAACATAATGGGAACAAAAGGAGATTTTGTTCCATAACACTGCAAACGCATGCCGTCTAAAGAAAACGAATATATATTTGAAAAAATAACAGAAACAACATTCCAAAAAGTATATCTGGATAAGTCTGCAATCAAATTGTCATCACGTCCAGGAAACTGCCTTAGTCAGAACTAAAACGAACTAACTAATGAAGAAGAGATAAAATAAATCAAAACCAGAACTATCGCTCTAGACATTAAGTAAGACTTACTTCATCGCATGTTTTTAACATATTTTTTATACCGAAAAACACTTACGAGTCCATTTACAGCCGTTCCAGCAGTTGAATCACACTTTTTTTCACATTTATGTTGCACACTTGCTCCTTACACCTAGATATTTGGGGATATTTAAAAATAATTTTTTTTTTTTTGATATTAGCTATGCAAAAATACATCGGTTTTTACAGTTTTATGCTGACGCATAATTGTCTGAGATCCTTACAATTAGTCTTCGAGAACCACTTTTGTTTTAGTTTATTAATTTATCAGTGAGTTAATATATAAATTTGTTCTATAAAATAGGTTGTGAGGTTACAAAAGAAGATATAAAAAATAATTTTAATATGGTAATTGTGCTTAGTCATAATTTAAAACTACTCCTCTGATTCTTTTTGCTTGAATAACTTTTTTTTTCTAAATCTCTTTAATAAACAACAAAAATTCCTGTTTAACGTAGTAAATATTATTTTTTTATTACTTTATTATCCATTATAACTAATATAAAAAGCATCGACATTTTTCCAAAATTGTAAACTTTAAAAGCAATTATAGTTTCCACATATATTTTTCGAATTAGTAAATTATGAATGATTAATTGAACTAATTTCATAGGCGATTACTATACGATACGATGTCCATAATTTTTTCTTATTTGCAAAAACTAAGGGTTCCAGAGTAAAAATTACACCACGGCTGCATAGTTGCTAGATGGCAATACGACGGCTGCACACGGCCGTAGTGTTATTGAAAAATATGAAACGACGAATAATTTGTGAAAAATTTCAACCACGGCAAGCTCTGCCGTATGATGGCCGAACTTGAGTAAAAACTACGACGGACGAATTCATTAATATATATTTATAAATTTATTCGCCAATGGTGCGGCCGCAGTAGCCTTTAACTGACAGAGGTACGGCCTTACATGTACTGATTAATTTTTGGTATATTATATTTTACAATGCGGCCGACCGTGCGGGCGATTTTGTCCTATAAACGGACCCCCGTGCAACCGAATAAAACATTCAAAGTGCAGACCTCATGCAGCCACGTTGTGACCTTCTTAAACATTTTAGATTATCAATTTTGTAAGATATTATATGTAGCGTTATAAGAAATTTTCTGTGGTTACTTGAAGAGATTTTGAAGAAAAACCATGTAAATATAAATTTTTGGGAAAAATTAGTCCTTTTATACTAATACTATAGTCCAAAATGTATGTAAGCATAATGATTGAAATTATATATTGCTTGGATCTCAGACATAATTTAAATAAAATTAACATCGACATCATATATCCGTATCACATATGTTAATAAAAACTATAAACATCACTTAAAAGTATTTCAAGAACATAAACATCTTTGAATACATAAAACAAGAAGAGTTACATAATAAACAAATCAGAAATGTTTGCAGTGTTTTCATAACAGTAAACATGATAGATATTTTTATGTTGCATTTGTTTACTTGTTTACTTTGTTTACTTTTAAGTTCGGTTAAATATAGTAATGTAGCACTTCATCAGGTATGACAGGTGAAGTATTCCTTAAATAGTTTAATATAATTGCTATGTATGAAGATCTGTACAAATGAGTCGTTTCTTTTGATAAATTTTCAATGCCAGAAGGGATGTTGGTTAGTTGTGAATAAAAACTATTTCATAAAAAGAACACAAAGCAAAAACAAATTTTCTGTATATACATACTTAAGTAAAACATTGTGTGACTTTTATTTTTTAAAGTTGAAAAAAATTCATATAAATTCGTTTCTTTGAAATGACGACCGCACTAGCATACCGGCCTCAGTTTTGGACGGTTTCAATTGGATTCTTAACGAAATACACCAAAACCCGTTCAAAACTAACGCCCGTCTGTAGTTTTTTTTTTCACCTCGCTGTAATTTTCTTCATACTTGTATTGAAGATTTCTCTAAATTTCTCAAGATATCCTGTATTAAAAAGGATTAAAAAGTTCACAGATCAGGTATAAAAGAAAAGTGAAACTACTAGAAAATGTTAGAGTTCTTTTATAAAAAACTAAAATCAAATAGGCTAATTGGAAATTTTTGTAATTTTTAGTTAAGGAATAAAAATATGAAAATAAGAGAATTAGTAATTTTGAAGATAAAGTAAACATACTCTTAAGATATCTCTTTCCTAGAAAAAGAATCTATTTTTTTTTTTTTTTTTAGTAAGAGGCAAGTAAGAAGAAAGCAAGTAAACGCGAGCAAAGCATAACACTTAAGTTTTATTGTCACATGAGAGAAACAAGCAAACACGTGAGATAACATGTTTAAGTAAAGCAGTAAATAATAAAATCTCTAACAAAAAGCGTTTATTTAAAAATAATCAACAGAATCGAAAGTTCCATCAAAATTGTGGATTGAATGTACAGCCGCAGAAATAGCACTTATTGCAGCTGGTTTTTCAGGCAATTTTAATAGATATAACATATTTCTTTAAAATGCAAAATTGTTTATAATTAAAGGAACAGCAGTAAATTGGAAATAGTTGAGGCATCGATGCAAATATTCAACAACAATAATTTATCTCCAGCTTACCTAAGAAGCCTTTTTAGGGTTCCGTAGCCAAATGGCAAAAAACAGAACCCTTATGGATTCGTCATGTATGTCTGTCTGTCTGTCCGTCCGTATGTCACAGCCACTTTTTTCCGAAACTATAAGAACTATACTGTACATATACTGTATACTGAAACTTGGTAAGTAGATGTATTCTGTGAACCGCATTAAGATTTTCACACAAAAATAGAAAAAAAACAATAAATTTTGGGGGTTCCCCATACTTAGAACTGAAACTCAAAAATTTTTTTTCATCAAACCCATACGTGTGGGGTATCTATGGATAGGTCTTCAAAAATTATATTGAGGTTTCTAATATAATTTTTTTCTAAACTGAATAATTTGCGCGAGAGACACTTCCAAAGTGGTAAAATGTGTGCCCCCCCTGTAACTTCTAAAATAAGAGAATGATAAAACTAAAAAAAATATATGATGTACATTACCATGCAAACTTCCACCGAAAATTGGTTTCAACGAGATCTAGTGCGTAGTTTTTTTTTAATACGTCATAAATCGTAAACCGCAATTTACCTTTCATTCAATCAACTCAAATATAAAAATAAAATAAAAACATTTAATTTCATAAACATAACCGTGAACCATTATTTTCTAATAATAACAAGAACTTTTATATTATGTTACTTGCTGCTACGGAACCCTTCATGGGCCAGTCCGACTCGCACTTGGCCGCTTTTTTTATTGCTTTGACTTAGTCGACTATGAGTCATAAAATAATATATAAAGTGATTCGAAATACATATTTAAAAACAAAAACATACATAAATTAGAGACCTGTTACTTAGGATAATTCTATCAATTCTTTTAAAAGTTTTCGTCTATAATAAAACATAGCACAGCTCTATTTCTTTATGATAATAAAGTTAGTAGAAATCTAAATCAAAACTAGATCTTTAATGGATTTTGTTATTTATCGATAGACATTTTTCCTTTAAACAACATCTTTGAGACAGATATTTAAATTTAAGATAGAGAGGTATCAGATCCCAAAATGACGAATCAGACAATTTCAAATACCTTGAAAGTTACATAAATGTTACACTTGGTTTTTTTATATGCCCATAGACCAGAATTTTATGCGGACGATGAAACTTAAAATAAAAGTTGGCATTCTTATCCAAATATCTTGTTTATAATATGAGAGTGTTTATTATATTTAGAAAAAAATAAATAGTAAGAGAATTCGCAAAAAAATTTTATATGACAAAAAGTGCTTGTAATTAGCCAAAGAACACGTGTGAATTTTTCCAGAATTTTTCGGGACGTTTTTGGATTTTTCAAAAATTGGTCAAATCCAAAAAATTCTGAAAAAATTTACATTTTTTCCTTGGCTAATTAAAGTACTTTTTGCCATATAAATTTGTTTTGTAAAGTTGATGCTTTTCGTGTAAAAAAATCGCGAAATTTGTTATTACATTGCTGTACAAAATGGCCATTTTGCAAAAACCAAAGCAAAAAAAAAAAAAATTCAAAGCCATGGTTTGAGAAAGTGTAGACATTCGGACCACGATTTCTGGTAGTTATATGATCATTCAACAGCAGCAACGACAAGATAATCGACTTTGAGACAAAAAATGACCAGAAAAAAAAGGGTACTTTTTTGAAAAAACCCAAAAAATAATAGCTCTTATGCAAAACGAATGCCAGATTCTGAAAGAGCACCCCCAAAGACCCCTTATATACGAATTTGGAGGCAATTCGCCTCAATTTGTTATTCGAATCGTACAATTGAACTTGCGTGCCCAAATTCTCGTTTTGCGCATTAATGGGTTAAGGAATTGAACTACTCGCTGGAATACCTTGGACTAATCTCAAGTACACTATTATATTAAGTAATTGGTTATTTCTTTATGAAAAGTATAATCAAAATAGAAGATTTCAGTCGAGTTAAGTAAACATTAGAGGTTTCGGTAGAATTAGGCATTCATAGCATCTACGAGTATATATAGATAGCTGTTTTTGTATTTCCACTTTTCCCACTGGAAATAATTTTTCTACAACAACTCTATTTTTAAAATTAAATTTTTAGTACTGCGTGTAATTGTTATTACAAGATATTCTGATATAATCTTGTGATTTTGGTTGAAATAGTAATGTACTCGTATGACGTTTCTCAGGCAATTTATTTATATATATCAAACTTTTGTAAAACTTTTATAATTAAGCATAATACATATTACATTTTCATCAAAAATGTTAACTTTCATTATGGTTCAGGTTTATAACTTTGTCAATTCAGTTTACTAGGAGCACGGGCATAGCTAAAAATTTTTGTAGGGTGGGCCTGGTCCGGCTGACAATTTGCAGGAGTCAGTTCGCACACAAAAATGAAGTAGTTTTTTATTATAAAGACATGTTTCGTTTAAAGGCTTTATAAATAATTCTTCTAAAATACATTTCTAATAAAGTTTTCATATTTCACGTCTTTAAGAATTTGTTTTTATATTACTTCTAAATGCATTAGCAGAGAGTTCGTCATTGATAGAAACTCTTCCAGATAAGATTGACTTTTCAAAAATTTTCAAAGATATGTTATTCTGATTATTGTTTTACAACAATTTTGTGTTAGTAAGTATATTATAAATAATAATCAAGCAAGAATATTTTTTTAAAGAGTTTCAGCTAAAACAAACAATACCAAGTTGTCTGAGTTTAAAAAGTTTACTACTACACAGGGTCACGATAGTTGGCTCTTATAAACAAATGAGGAAACATAAGAGCGAAAACATCTAATATTATATTATGTAGTTTGAAGAATTTGTGGATGATTTCGTTCTTAGTTAGTTGTAACTGATATGTGCTTACATTTCTCAGAATCATTTGTGACTTTATGCATTGCAGATGCCTGTTTGAAATTTAATTTACAATGTAATTTTATATTTAAATGTTCAAAATTCAAAGTTTTCTCTTTCAGATATAAAATTGCATTGTTGTTTCAGTTTCTCACTGTCATTGATAATGCACAATGTAACAAATGGCTTTTACAAACGTACAAAGTCAATCAGCTTATACTTTAAATTTGGAGATGTAAAATTATATTGAAAATTTAATTTTACTTTTTTAAGGAAATTCTTTTACATACTTGTGGGAATTTTACATAGAGCAGTTACTTGAATTGCTATTCAAAATATTTTGTCCCATTCGTAATTTAATATTTAATTTAACGTGTATGTTTTTCACAATATTTGTTGACAACATAGTCACCATTGATTGTTCTACAAATTTTGGCAATCGGAGATGACATCATCTAGATACCAGAACTAAACTAAGTATCTGTTTATTTAAGTAAGGTATTTTATTTTTAATTTTCAAATAAATTACAATCTAAATATGCTTTCATTTCTGTTACTTACTAGATTTTCTAGTTTTCTTTGAGATCTCCTTACCTGAAAAGAAAAAATAGACAATTTTAGTATTTTGAACTCATAAAATACAATATAAATTTAAATTTAATCAAGATAACCCTTTCATATGCACTCCCAAGCAAAAATAACATACATACCATACCATATCATATATATTTAGTATTTGAGATTTGTAAACTTTTGCTCTAGCTTTTGCAGTTTTTTATGGCTTTTTAAAGGTATACATAGTTTAAAGATTCCTGCAACAAAATTTACGACAAAAGCAAATAGTTTTGTGTGTTTTTCCCAAATTTTCCTAAAATTATGGCAAGCAAAAAGATAGCACAGTCTAAGGTAAAGGTTGAATGTAATAAAATAAAACAAATTGCTAAGGTAATTAGTAATGAGTTGATCTCCTTCGATTCTTTATTTCTAGCATTAGGTTTGGTATAAGCTAAAAAGTTGTTGCCATGATGCCAATATCACCCTTTTTAAATTGTCAATATATAATATGCCACTTTTATACACCAATCGCGAAAAATAGCCCCAGGCATTCTCTATGATATTGAGATCTGGAGATCGCGCTGGCTATTGCAAAATATTAATGTTTGTGGCTGCGAAGTATTGTTTAACTACTTTAACCTTTTGCACACAGAATGCCAGCACAGCTGGCATGATCAATTTATTGGCATGACGACATGCAGGCACGGTTTGCATGAGTTTTCTCCACTTTTTCTTTCACACAATGATAGATTTGATTTTGCCTAGATTAGATTGTGTTGGAGTTGTTTGGAAATAAAACTTATGAAGCGAATTGAGAAAAATTAAATGATTTCCTTTAAGTCATATGTCACTGAAATTTCGTGATTAGATTGAAGTTCCGAAAACTCGATTATATAATTAACTTTATACTTAACCATTATTAGCAAATAGTTTAATATATATTTGTACTCTAAGTACACATGGTATAATAACAACAAAATAATTATAAAGAAATGCTGCGCTGACGGTCCTTAAAATGTTTGAGTTTGCAATGGAATGAAACAGATACTTTTTATTACTAAATAAAACCATTATTTTGGGAGCGCACTTGGCATTTTGTATCAACAACAATTAAGCACCGAATGTCGTAAGATATTAAAATTTTACCTGCGCCATAACCATTGCGAAAATCCCATTAAAGCCAGAAAACGTAAGCAATTTGGAAAAGATGACTCAATTTAGCCGCTTTACTGAAAGTCTCCCATAATTATCTCCAATTATCCTCTTCACCGGGGAAACTTTTTAATCTTAAAAATCCTAATTTATCCCCGAGGGACAGGAGCCGCCTTGTCTTAGATTTCCAATAAATTATTACCGTTTTGATATCGGCTAAATCTTAATGAGGTCTTGCGTGTCGTCCCGAGCACTCCAGGAGTTATTGAGTCAGGAGCGGGAAGGCGGGAACGCGCGAAGGGGCGATCCCTGCGGCAAAGAAGCACCCTGGAAATATAAAAGGGAGAGCCCCTCGCCAAGGTGTGTCGCCATCCATAAAAGAAATAATCGTCCGTTTCTCGCATTAAAGGAGCCCCCCGATATGAGAACCTGCTCGAGGAAAAGGATATCGAGGGAAGGCGCAGGACTTCGTCCGGGAGCGGGGCAAGGATGCACTCATTCAACGTTAAATCGCCTGCAAAACAACAATGAAATGGGGGCGAATGGGGCGCAACAACGCCGCCGTCGCCACCGCCTCATTGTATAGGATAATGCTGGTAAGAATGGATGGAATTGAACGCGGACAGGACGCCCACTTTCGATCCCGATTCCAACTTCCCGGTCACAGCAGCGAGGTAATTCGAAACTTTTGCATAATCGTTAACAGAATAAGACTTCCTTCCTGTTTATTTCATCTTCATTACGATTCGTGGGAGAAATCATTTCTGTTGATCCATGCAAACTTCATTTGCCTATCCCCCTTCCGCCGTTTCCGCGCTAAATCCTGCAGGAGGTGCTCCTCTCTCCTGATCGGGCCGCGAACCGCGCGAACAGGAAGAAGGACTCCCAGCAGCTACAGGCGAAGACTTGAAATTAATTCGCTTCCATTTTAATGTTTTTGCGGATTGAATTAAATCCGCAGAAATGGAAGTCGGGCTCTCTATTTGATATTTAAAGCAGCTCCTTTTCCCGGCGGTTGACAGGGTGCATATTAAAAGCGGGGTCCCAACGACTGGCGGCGCGGTCTTCGTCTTTGACTCGAAAATCAAGGAAAATCTCGGGAAAAATTCACAATTACCCAGACACTGGTGCGGGACAATCCTGTAGGAAAAAAAAATGAAAAAATAAAGGATTTTGTCTCTGTGCGGGCGGGGTGTGGCTTAAGTCTTGGCTGCACCACCCAACTGTTGTTTTTCCAGGCCGACGCTTTTATTGTTCTAAATTTTCTAATTATGAGACAACATGAACTTTTTTTATTATCCATTTTTTTTTTTCATTTTGCATTTACCAAGAAATCCCACGGTGGTGGTCGCAACTGCTGCGTTTTGTGAGGAACTCTTCGAGTGTCTAATTGAATTAATTAAAAGTTTCCTATTCATGCAAACGGGGTGCCACCACCCGGAGAAATAGGACAAACAAACTCCAGAGTGTCGCTGGGAGCAAGTTCAGGGCGTCTCAAAGAAAAAGGATGCAAAAAAATAAAAAAAAATAAAAAGAAGGAAGAAGGAAAATCCGGGTCATCAGCAAATTTGCGAAATTAAATTTGCATCTCTTTCATCCATCGTAACTAGATTATTGCATCCCTTTACGTAGGGCCCTACGGCGCGGCGCGCTTGATTTGCAGCTGGCTTAGGCACCACCCCCTCCGTATCTCCATCCCGTCCGCCTACTTCCTCATATAATCAAACAGAACTTGAGATGGTTGACTTTACCTAAAAAGTTGACACTTCTCCAACAGTAGTTGTGGTAGTGTTAAGGGATGCACTTTACGAACAAAGTGACGATGACACGCAAATTATTCAGAGAGGCCGCCGCCAGAGGGCCGTGGAGCTTCCAAAAGTGCAAACAGGGATTGTTTGAAATGGCTCAAGGAGCGCTTTCTGGATTAAGTTAGTTAAACTGGAATACTCCGGTTAATATCTTGCATAAATCTGAAATATTTAATAATTTCACTTTTAGACACTGTTACAGATTTGTGACATTTTAATAAACGTATAGCGATATTAAGCCTGCATTCATCTTATCAGACCGATAGTGTTTGATAGTCTGCTGCAAGCCTTCAATCTGTCATTGGTTTAGAACTAGAGCTAATGGACATTTTACACAAACATATATCGTCTGAGATTTCAAATAGTCCTATTGGTAACTCTATCACTCATTAGTTGATGAAGCTAATTGATTTAACTAATCTATTCATCAAATATCATTTAAGTTGTGTAGCATTGATTCAGATTTCTTCCCGAAACTTATAATAAAAATAAATTAAAGACATATCGTCGTTAATAGTGCAGAATCTCTTGATAACCCTCAATGACATTACACTTTCAGTTTCACATTAAATACAAATTATAATAGAAAATAAAAACATCCTTTAGATCGATATCATTTTCACCCGACGACGGCACAGCAAAAGGAAGGATTTTGATTTTCGTATTTTGTGTTAGTATGTACGTTCATCTGTTACCGCGTAACTCTTACACTACTCATCACATTCTGACAGGTAAGATGTTGTTGGCTTCATCTTACAAGGAGAAGGCACCTGGTTGTCATCACCGATTTCGCTCAAATTTATAGCACATGTAGAGCATGGCAACAAATGAAAGTGCCCGAAGTGGGAACTCCAGATGGCCACGCGTTTACAAAATAATAGTATACAACAATTTTCACGCAGCTCTAAATCCCATTCATTGTAACACATTCCCTAAGCGGCGGCTGGTGCAGTGGTCAATACTTGGGCTTGGGATTCAGAGGTCACGGGTTCGAATCCCAGCGTGGGGATGGTTTTTTTCGGATTTTTCCCAATTTCTATAAGATTCGAATCCGCAATTAAATGAAGTGATAAATTTTTTATATTTTTTATTTATTTATACGCAAAAGGCATAAATAAGGAAAAAAATTGGGATTGCGAACTTTTCAGCAAAGAATTGTAATTAAAGCGAATACCAAAATACTTTATACATTCAAATTCAAATTCAAACTTTTATTATTTTTCATGATGAATTACATTTGGCGGGGGCGGGGTGATATTCATTATAAAAACAGGGGAAACAGTAATTATTTCTGCATCTAGCACAGGTTATAAACGCTGCATTTTTACAATCATAACATTGTTTCAACGAAAATTTTTGTATACTATTATTTTGTAAACGCGTGGCCATCTGGAGTTCCCACTTCGGGTACTTTCATTTGTTGCCAAGCCCTACATGTCCTATAAATTTGAGCGAAATCGGCGATGACGACCAGGTGCCTTCTCCTTGTTAGTGTTCTACTTGTCATAAACTATATGACATCATGTTAAATTTAACATGGCAATTATGACTCATAAAATACGAGAAGCAAACAAAAAATTAGAATTAGAACATGTATCGAGCGTATTATCACATGCACATACCATTCCTCCCTGGCAGTTAATCTGTTTTTGAATCAAAATTGGTTTTGAAATCTTTCGTAGTTTACAAAACTTTATAGTTGTAGGCCCTTAGTCACAAGATATATCTAAAAAAAAATAACACAAACTAATGAATAACGACATGTGACTTTATTGAAGGCATGACTTTCTTAACTTTTTGTATAATAACTCGAAAAGACTTCAATATTTTTGGAAGATTTTTCTTAATATTATCCAAAACAGTTCCAGTCTGTCGAACCCCTTTTGGAAATTTTTTTTAGGTAAATTATTTATTATTAATTGAAAGTAAAATAATTTGTTTTTTCCTTATGTAAAAAACTTGGCTCGACAAACTATAGCCACCACATTACGTTATAAGAATGTGCTGGAATCAGGCAAAGAACGTAGGAGTTGACAAAAGTCAAAAAATGGGGAACTTAAAAAATAATAATTATTATTTCTATAAAATTACTTAAGGATAAACAAATATACGCTGGAAAGATTATGAATGAAATTAGATAAAATTAAAAATATTTTTTATTTATTTATGTATTCATTGCCTAAGATTACAAGTGAAAAGGATAAAAGCTAAATAATGAACAATTAAAAACCAAAATAATACTATTATACAATAAAACCAAAGATAAATCAATTTAATCAATTATTAATTAACAATTCGCTGATAAATTGAAATCAACTAGTTGGAATAATCCACACAAAAATTTGGTCAAACTAAATTGTTGAAATCAATTGCACTTTTAATTCAAAGTAATATGATTAAATTTTTTAAATTGAGTACACTCGAAATTACTAGTTTTATATAAAATATTTATTACTTTTAAAGCTTTAAATCATATAAGTAAATATTACAAGATGAGTTATGACATAATGAAATCATTTTCAATTTTCATATTACCCGATCTTGAAAGGTTTCATTCTTCCTTAAAAGAAAGAAGGTTTTTTATTGTTTTATTGAATCACGTGCCTTATATTATTATATGGAAAATAATAATCTTAAATTCGTTTTACTCGAGTTTTATTTTCCTAGAACTGCCTGAATATGAAGCCTAAAGATCTAACCAATTAATTCTGAGAGCTATATCAGGACTAACATTTAGCTTTGATATTATTAATGCAATTAAATGTCATTGAGAAATATTAAATATTAAACAAGTTAGAAATAATCACCCGGAAGCCATTTGTTTTTTTTTATTGGAATTGGTGAAAAATAACTTGTTCACTGATTGTAAGTTAAGTAAGTATTTAATGAAAAAAGTTTTAATTTAATTTCTTGATTATTGATATTTTATAGCCCTACTTTAAACGGTTGCTACATTCATTATATAACATAATAAAGTTGGTTACGTAATAGCACCATTAATCACTCGGGGGTGCCGCCTTCTCTCTACATGTGTCCTACATGCTAGTGTAAAAATATTTTCAAGGCAAAAAATCTGAACGAATGGGCGATATGAGAGCAATTACAATAGCACCTCAATTTTCCACAAGAGGGCAATTTTCCTTGGCCTCAAACATATTAAAAAGAGCCAAGAGGCTCCAAAAGCGGCTCGGTCCGTCCATTAAGTAGAATTCCAGGGCATCAGCCGCAAACGTTAATTGCAGGGGCCCCTAAAACCTCTCCAGTGTCATATCTGAAAAAAATCCCATTCCGACGCCTATCTACAGGGTGGTGATAAAAAATTCAAAGGTGAAACAAACTGCAGATAATTTAGTGCGCAATGAAGCAAAATTCGTTATATAAATTCGCCTCGGCAAAATCTGATGTGTTGGCTTCCTCGCAAGAATCCGTCCAGCGGGTGAGCGCAACAAGAACGAGAAGAGACAAATGGCGGCGGGAGCCGGCAGCCTGGCTTGAAAACATGCATCCCTTAGCGAAATCAACCGGGATAGCTCCCGAATCCCGTACCCCGTTCCCGCGGCCAATTATCTAACAAGTACTAGCAACAAATCGTCTCCACGTTGTGCAATACAAAAAAAAAATTTTTTTATTTTGGTCCGGTCACTTGCATTTCGGGCACAGCCGGGATAGTCAGGATAGCCGTTTGGGTTTGACTATAGTTGGATAGGGACAGGCATAAATTTATTGAGAGATAAAACATCCGCAAAATGTACTCTGCCCTGGCTGTGGTCCAGGACAAATTTTGAGAGCCCGAATCATTTTGGCAGGATGCCTTTCGCCCGGTCTCGGCTAACTCCAATTTGTATCCGATCAGGGAGAGATACGGGAAGAGTTGTGGACAGGACGTGGCGCGCCCGGCCGCCGAACGATGCGATGCGATGAGCAAATCAAAAGACAAGTGATAGATGGATTGCATAATGCAGACGTCGTCGGCGGCGGAGCTCATTTTTTAGCGGTTTAATGCGGTGTCACTTCGCAGCGACTCGCCTGAGCCCGGCCCCACGCCTGGAAGAGCTTATCCCGTCGCGGCTGACTATCAATCATAGGAACCGCAAACATCATCGTCTAATGATATGATAATGCGCACGGATACCGGATCCTACCCCATGCCGCTCTCGCCAGCAATTTCCTTTGCATCGTGTCGAGAAGCGTCTCTACAAACAATTGAATGGGAAAATTATTCGAAAATTGCACACCCCCGCCCGCTGTTTCGTCTGCAGACGTCTTAGTCGCGCTCCCGGTCCTGGTCCCGGCCTAAGATGCCGGGACAAAGTGGAACCGCCATATTTCCATATGGCATTACTATGTATATTAGGAACTCCGCATGAATTTCAGGACCATTGCCTGATATGGCGCGCATTACAACCTTACAAGAAAACGCAACAGAGCCCGCGCCGCCCTCCCCGCCCGGTCCTAAAAGATGCATACTTTTAGGCGGAAGTGATGAGAGAAAATTGCCCTGCCGCCACCGCACGCCGCACTCTGCTTCGGTCTGATAAAAAAATTCATTGCAAAATTCATGGGCCAAAAATTTTTGTGAAGTGCTCATAAATTTTTAAGGGTAGGTCGTGTGTGTGCCACTGCTCAACGACAGCCCGCAGCTCGGGCTCTGAATGGAATACATAAAACCAAAAGGAGGCTAAATGTAATTGCTACATGTATTGGGTTGATAGTCCTTGCACGCCGGCGGCGGAAATCATGCCCGACATCTTATCCCGGAAGAAGTTCCCTCATTTTTGGCAACCATTTCTGGGTCACCCACCAGTTTTTTAACATTTCGATATATTTTTATATATATTTTTTTTTAAGCGCGATAGACGGAAAAGTCGAGATGGCAATGCTGATTACTGAGTACAATTGGGATGTACGAAAAAGGACACAGAATTGCGAATTTTAATGACGGTTTTTGGTTTTGGGAACACAAACTTCTGATGATTCTTTTAAAGAAAGCAAAAATTTATTAAATGGTAGTAGGTTATAAAACGTATATTCATTACTACGAAGACACCCGCGTATAAAATCCTCATAAATTAATCCAGCGAAGGTGAATTGTAAAATGTTAATTTAGGAATATTTTTGTTGAAACTGAATAAATGCATTCTTAATAAGGATTACTGGAACAAATTTTAGCTAAATTACTTTGATACCCCTGTACACCACTTCAAGAATTAAAACTAGATAGTTTACTCATTACTGCCTTACATAAATCCTAAACACCATAAATATTTCACTATGCTATACCTATTTTACCTTACCTACTGCAAGACCAAGACCATGTTTGCGAGACTTCACCAAGAACAAGATCAAACTGCGAGATTTTTAATGATTTAAAAACATTTTTCTATTTTTAGTATTTAGAAGCTAGTATTAAAAAAATGATCCTATCTTTAACACGGGGTTTAGTGAAAATGGTCAGAACTTAATAAAATTTTAACAAAATATTGGTTTGATATTAGTTTTTCCGGTTTTTTTATAACTATTTCTTCCCAGTTTGACCTCGAAATGACCTTTCCGCACCTGGGTCCTATGGGAAATATCGATTTTATGGGTAAATATGAAATTCGACCGAAAGTTTTTTCCATTGGTTTTGTGCGGGAACCTTTGAAAATATTTTTCTCTACAGTTTTTAAATTTTAAGTTTTTTAAGTTAAGTTTTAATGGTATGTACAATCATTTAGACAGTTAAGTTTGATTTTAATAAGGGTACACAGGGGTACCCGAAACATTTTTATTTCTATTTACATACTTTGCTGATCCAAACCAAAAAAGATTATTTTACGGATTTGTTTCTTTTGTAAATAATTATATAAACTCAGTGGTTAGTCCACAGAACTCCGGATCTAAAGATGCCAGGATCTTGTCGCCAACTCTAGGATTTTTTCAGGTTGATAAATAGTTTCGACATAATGAATTTCACGTTGATCGATCTTCAAGAAAACATGGAAATAAGGATATTATTCAATAACTAGTTCAGTATAAAAAACTTTATCAATTTGCTTTATTTTCAATTCATTTTATTGTTAACTACTTCAACGATGTAAATAGTTGAATATTATTTACTCTTTTTACTTATAAGATGTACTAAATAAGAGTGAAAAATGTATTAAAAATATTTGAGTGTAAAAATAAAAAACTGCAAGAGTCTTGCAAATGGGAGCAAGACTTGATAGACGAGACCAAGACCAAAGCTAAGTCTATTGATGCAAGACCAAAACCAATACCAACACTAAGCTACCATAGTCTTGCTAATCACTATCGTAAGCCTTTGATTAGTAAAAATAAGAAGTTTTGGTTATAATGACATTGTTAACAAAGCTTAAGGGGTTATATACAGTCAGGAGGCCTAAAAAAGTCGATTTTTCAAGAATTTTTCTTGAGATGATCTTTTAAGTTATTAATGTAAAATTCTGTACACATATAATGGTAACTCTTGAGTGTATTTTAATGTTTTTTATTTGTAAAAATAATTATTTTAAAAGCTGCTACAGCTGATCTCCGGGAGCAACTGTAAAAAAAAGCATTTTGCGGTGTGCACAATATCTCTCGACTGGATCATCCAACATGAAAAAACTAAAAATATTTCGTTAGTATATTATTTTATCTTGTAATTAGTCGAAGGAATAAGCAAAATAGGAATTTTTGAGAAAATGGCGGCGTCTTAAAAAAAAAAGTCGGTTTTTAACAACAATTTTCGCTCTAAATTGTATATAAAATGGAAAATATTTATCGGTGAGCAAAAAGCTTCGATTAATTACTAAAAAATATGCTTAAGAAGCTTGTGTTAAAATTTGAAACTAATCAGTTCAGCCGTTTCCTAGAAATCTTGCTCACCGACTTTAAGAACAGAGTTTTGAGAAAAACGCGTTTAAAGTTTCAAAAGCACTTTACATATAGTACAAATACTCGAACACGTCATTACAAATATACGTGTAACTTCGAGAATATTCACTGGATTGACATGAATTATTTTGTGGGTCTACTTAAATATATGTACATTACGAAAATAAAATAAAAAAAAATTCGATTTTCTGAAAATCCTGACTGTATATAACCCCTTAAGTTAGATTTTAGAAAAGAGTTGATGCACAACAAGAAATTAAGAAGAAATTGACGTTATTGATCCCGATCATTTCATCTTCAAAATATAGCATGTAAGAAATTTTGAAGATTGAATACGTGACTTGCAGTGAATGCCATTTCGCTAATCTTTAGCTTGTAGATGTATATGTAAATTGTGAAAAGGTCCAGGAAGATTTACCATAAACTTAGATCTTTTCGTACATTGTGTATGCCTCTGTATGATTAGAATCTGCTATCATAATTTGTTTAATTTCGTTCGCCGTTGTGATGCTTAAAGCACTTGATTCGCAGTCTCCTGTAATCAGATTAATAATTACGTAGAGCTTCCTTCTTTTGTATTTAAACAGCCAATTTTGGATTGACTAACAATTCAAATTATTGTCACAGGGCTTCACCAATTTAGATGTCATTTTGTCCGAGACTAGAGCTCTGAGTGTAGCTTGTCGTTTTTTTCGTGGATAAGTTGCGAGAATGAGGTAATGCCAAGAATTTCAGTTTATAATATATTAATGCACTACCCTAGTGACCTATTTATATGAATATCTTTCGCTTAGTATTAAATAGAAAATTTGTATCATGAGAACAAATATATAAAATCTTCGCTGAAACTACTCTTCCGTACAAAAGTGGTGAAAACCTTTAAATTAAATTTTTTCCCACATGATCTAATCACCTCGATCTAAATACGGTGAAGTACCTGGAAGGAAATTTAATGCTGCTGATCCTTAAGCTACATTCGCTAACCACCCTCTCTTCTGTTCTGTGCATATCCTGGGTAGAGTTCAACATGGCAACAAAAAGAAAATGGTAAGAAATGGAAAAAAATGCTGACCTTTTTTGCATTTTCTTTCCCAGCTCACGCCCATTTCCTTCGAATAGGAAAAAGAAGCGAAAACGATTCCAAAAATCGAAACCGATTTGCATTTTGGGGCCATTAGCACTGCCTCGAACATTCTGCTGGCGTACAACTCGAGAAAATCGACAGAGCCGCAGGAGGAACTTTAAGGGAGTGTTCAGCGCTCGGCACCAGGTTGCTGTTTTATTTTTTTATTTGTATGTATTTTCCAACCCGCGCAGCCACCCCCAAACTGCTACTTTACATTTTCCGTGAACTATTTTCTGTAGCTCTAATTTTCCACCTAATAATATGCTTTTGACATTATTAAGAAATGGAAAAGAACGCACCGGGCAAGCAGAAGTAAGGTGAAAAAATATCACTTCTAAGGATGTAGAGATGTAGATGTAGATTGTTGTGGCTGTCCGAAGACACACTTAGGCCATTACAGGCCCATTGTGATTCTAAGGATGCTCCCGGATTAGGTTTTGCAGGTGATGCAGAAGTGGAAAGGGAAATATCCACTTGAACCTCTGCTTTTGTGTTATTCTTGTGATAATGCACTTAGATTGCATCCGGCAGCTTAGGGAAGTACCGGGAATCAAAAGTATAGGTAAATAGCTCCTTTCGTGGCAACTGGCTTTCATGGCTCCGCCAGCACTTCATAAAGTGCACCATAATCTGGAATCATCTTCGAAGTTGCTAGAACAGCGCCTTCATGGCCAATAAATCATTCTTACGGCAAACATCTGCCTATAACTTGAGACGCACTTCGGCACTTACACCATCAATAAATCCCCAAATTGATGGACAAACAGGCAAAACAGTAAATGGTGCCACCCGCCCCGCCTGTCCGAGCAGTCATTAATTTGTCATAATCCCGCAGGAATAATGGCGTCTATAAACATTTTTTTATGTTCAACTTATTCCCCACTGTAAAAGTGGTCTTCATCGATGAACGCCAGTTTAGCTCCGTTTTTAGCCATTTCTTTAAGGACATTGTTGTGAACGTGGGAGCAATATCTTAAGGCACTCCAGCTGGATTTCGCCAGGCGGAACCGAAATTCCGTTTAAAAAATGTATTTATTACATAATTGAATTTTGATGGACTCTCAGACAAATTAAAGTAGCATTACGATGCCAATGATGCTCTCCGGCCCTATTTTTGATTACAGGAAAGTCGTTGTTTTTTAAAGCATGTCAATTCTTTTTTATAGACTCTTTAATGGCCGACGAACGCAATCATTTTTATTTTTAAGTAACGCAAATATTTATTTTATTTTATTATAAATAAATATTTTACCTCATTTATCATGTATATATCTTTTTACCTTTAACCCTTAAAAGGTATCCTCAGAATTAGCTACGTGTAGGCTAACATGTGTAAAACTTCAGCACAGAATATACTTATATCATATACCTTTTTGGTTTAAAATAGACATTTAGATACAATTTAATATATTATTTTCATTACTGAATGTTATGTTTCATAGTGAGCTCATAAATGTATACAAGAAAAATGATTATTAAAAGTCATTAGGTTTTCTTAAAAATTTAAAAAGATCAATAATATAATGTAATACTATGTACAATGTAATACTTTTCATGCCGTGTAATACACAAATATGTTGAAGCTAAAAGATTCGAATTTTATAATGAAAATTAGCACTTGTTTGAATTGAAAAATTTTATGTACTTACCTTTCGATATTAAAAACAACTTCTTTGAATTGAAATAAATTTTAACCTCTATTATTCGAAAATGGTATTTTTTGAAGTTAGAAAACTACTATTTATTTTATTTTAGACTAACGATTTCCTACTCGTAAAATGTTAATACTAGATCCTTGAAGTTAAACAATTTTGACAACCATAATTTTGATAATAGATTCAAATTCAGTGAATTTGAAAATCTTTATGCACCTATTCATTTTCACTGAAATTTAGAAATTTTGGTAGGTATGTTGAATCCATCTTGAGTTTACAAATGTTGGTAGTAAATTTATATTTATACTGCACCTCACATGCTGGATTTTTAAATTTTAACAAAAGACTTGAAATTAAAGACGTAACAAAATGTAGGCTTAAATCTACCTAGAATCTCAAACTAACATCGAAGAAAAGTCGCATCAAGTCAAATCAAAGAAAAATCACATCACAATTTTTATGTGATGCGCAGTGAAATGGACAGGCATACATCAACAAATTTCAAAAACTATTCGTTTTGTTGTACAGATTTTTTTAAAATCCTCGAACTTATTTTCTTAAAAAAAAATATTTAATGTACAACATTTTCACAATTTTATTATATTTATAGATTTTCAGAATTAATGCGAATAAAACAATCACGCTTAATTTGTATTCAGCTCGCATTCCTCGTTCTAATTATTACAAAATGAAGACAAATAAAAATTAATTTCAATAAAGCTGAATTTTAGTTTTGTCCTCACATAATTGAAAATCGATTTATATAATGTTGAAGTTAAAGAAAAATACATATCTTGAAAATTACTGAAATTTAAAAAGTGAATTGAGTCGTAGATATGTTACAACTGAATTCCTATATATCAGACTACTTTCAGATACTTAATTTAGTTAATTTGATAATTTAGCAAACGTACGATGTTATTTTCATTTAAAATCGGACTTAGTTAAACAAATACAATTGATTTTGAAGAAACCCAATAAATTTCAAATAAATTCAATTAATTAATTCCGAGTTATTAGGAACAACATATTTTAATTTACCTGTGGCGGGAACGATTTCAGTTTAAAACCAAAGCAGTGAAAAACTAGATTTGCTATTCGAATTCTCCATTTATTTTTATCTTTGATAAAATTTCCGCTCTAAATTTTTTTGCACTGCATAAAAGTGACAAAAAAAACATTGTATGTAATTGTTTTTGGGAACTGGGAATAGCTGAAAATAGGAAATTTGTTTATAGTGAAACTACTTGCAGTATATATTTCGATTACGTTCCAATTTACACTTGACTGTGAGATCTAAAAAACGCGACAAGTTTAATTGGAAACATAGAATGCGGATTTTGATAACATAGAGGTAGTACAGGTAATTTATTTCCTAGTACGTGGGCACTTTATATTTCTACTGTCAATTACGAAAATATATCTTAATATATTTTTATGGACATTTTTAAAGAAAGAACGTAAAGTATCAGGTGAAACATGAAAAGCTCTTTATAAAAATAAGTAGCTCGTTGAAGAAGGCGTTATTTCATAATGCAATAATCGGTAGAAGCTTTTCCAAGAAGAAAGGTTGTCTTTAAAGCATACTTTCACGGGAAACATAAAAAAATTTGGGTATTACAAGTGCTCTCGCAGCCAACGAGGAAGCTCTAAAGTCTTTTCAAAATTTGGCGAACTTCGCGAAGTCATTACGTGTTGTTATGATATTTATGTAGCGAAGCCGCCCAGCAATTATTACCCGACAAAGAATCCTTCGAAGATGATGAACAGGGTGAACAGGGTACGAGCGAGTGTGGATGGAAGCCCCAAGCTGCGTTGTTTCTTCGACAGCAACAAACTAAACTTTATAAATTGCGATACAAACATGAAAGTTTCCCAGGTATGCTTACCTGAACGAGATAATGAAGTAATCACTGCGGACTTTGAATTTTGCACCTTAATGAACAAAGTGAGAGGGAGTCGAGCTCGTTGCGCGGAGAAAAGACTCTGATTACCTTAAAGGTGTTGATCCCGACAAAGTTTTGGACGATAAAATTAAAGACATGAAAAGTAGCCTTGTCTTTCAGTTTTTTTCAATTCTTGTCTTTTACGATGCATTCATTATATAATGGGAGATGGAAGTAAGTCAAGAAATATTCAGCTATGATATCGATAATCAAGTGCTAAAGTGAACAAAACCAAATTTTAAAATTTTGAGAATCATCAATTAAAATGTCATTCAGTCAGTAATGAGTCATAATAATTAAATTAAATTGGATGTCGCCTTCGACTAGAGGAATCCAGGAATCCAAATGATTGTTGCTAAATTAAACAGGGGACGAAGATAGATTTGCTGCCCTACTTGTATTCTTTAATTTTGAGCTTTTTATATTCAATTGACGAGCTTGTTTGATTTGTGAAATTCCGACAAAATAACTATAATACATATATATATAAAGGGTTTCCCAGAAACAAAGGATAACCTTATGATTTCTATCGTCGGTTTCTAGGATACGCTGCATATAATGAATATGTATTTACTTTTTAAATAGATTCCGACTAATTGATCGTTTTCAAGATGTTTTTAAAAATTGTTTACTCATTTATGAACAAGAATTTCCAATTTTGATAAGGAAAGATATCTTTCAATTTGGACCTCTTGAGATTTTAATAAGATTTGATGGTGACGATTTGTCAAATAGCGTTTGCCATATTGGATTTTATGAGACGTCATATATCCACTGACATGTAAATACTAAAAAAACCAATGTCCTAGCAAAAACAAACAAATATTCATTTCTTCTTAGTCACACTTTTAATGTATTTTAGGCAATAAGCTATGGGTTTTATATTATTACGAATTTAATCTTTTGGAGCATTTCGCAATTTTAATGGTAAAAAGTTAGTAATTAATGAATGTTACATCTTAGCCCCCTAAAAAGAATGCAAACATGAAATTAGTCGACTATGAAATACTTTTGAATTTTTCATAATTTCTTAACTTTTTAACAGAAATATTTTTATTGAGCGATGGATGTCGATTTCTTACAATAATTTCTCATGCTATGAATTCATCCTATTTTATGTTTGATTTTCCCATGATAATGACACAAAAAAAATAAAAATCGAAGGGTCGTAATGAGGCAAATTAAGTTGGATTTATTTTCAATTACTTTCTTTTATTGTAGGTAAAATTTAATGAGGATTATAGCAAAAGGTTATTTTACGCTCTAATTACCACTTGTAATTTATTAAAATTATTATTTTTATTATTAGTGATTTAAATTGTATTTCCGGCAAATAACTGGAAATTTTTCATTTCAAGAAACTTTTCACTGCTAAATTGTTTCAGATTCGATGCCAAGCTTAGGGAAATTTCTTTTAAGTATACTAGATACAATCAAGTATAAATATTATTTTTAAATCTGCCGCCTTTTGAAAGCGCCTATGTATACATTTTGAATTCTTTTCCACTGTTTTTAATAATGTGAACTCGCTATATTTCGTAAAAAGTGAATGATTCTTCATCTAACAATATTACTATCCCTCTTTAAACACGTTCGTTTTTCTTCGAAATTTACGAACCCTCGTTTGGTGCAGTCATGAGAGCGAGATATTGCGTTCGGATTAGCATTTTTACTAATCCAAAGTTCTTTTTCGTCTTCGGTTTCCCTAGAAAGAAATTTTTGTAGTCGGACAGCACCTTTCGTAGGTCTATCCAAGATTTTGTTTTCAAAATATAAAGATAGAAAATGAATTCAACATAAAACAGAGTGATTGCAATATTTATGACACAACGCATGTTAGCATAAAATGTTAGTCCGTAATTCAGCTTAACAGACAAATAAGTTCCTAAAAACAATATTTTTGTATACAACAAGTATTATTTATTTATTTTTTTTGTTTCGCTTAATACAAGCTACAAAATCAACAACAAAATATATACTATCAGGGAATCGATATACATTGTGACAAAAAGTACACGGAAATTGTAAATAAAACACAAAATATTCAATTATTCATCAATATTTATTTTGTCGCCTTCAAAGTATACCCCATTGGATGCAATACAAATATACCACCTTTTTTCCAATCTTTGAAACACTTTTGGTAGGCACTTTCTGGTATGGCCTTCAGCTCCTTCTACAATTTTGTTTTATGGCATTGGGTTCCACGGAGCGGCAATTTCAGTTTCGGGAATAGGAAAAACTCACAGGGAGCCAAATCCGGAGAATATGGTGGTTGATCGATGGTATTTACCGCGTTCTTGGTCTTAAATTCGGTCACAATCGATACTGTTTGACAGAATGCCGGGTACTTTTTTGTCACAATGTGTACACGTAACGTACACTAAAAAGGAGGAAATAACAATTCTTTACTACGCAAAAATCTATTCAGAATGCCTCTACAAAGTGAAAAATGATTTTTTCTAAAACACTCGTAGCTATCATTAGATTGTCAAAACTAAACTGCTGAATTGTTTCATATATTCAATGTCGTATCATTATTTTTATTACCAATACCTTTAATTTATTATAATTATTATAAAAAATGGAACACAATATAAAACTAAGCCCAACAATACAAATTCAATTCAGGAACAAAATAACACCTGAGAAATACTTAATGTTGAGATTTAATTGCAATTGCACTTAAAAGGGTTTGGTAAAACGGGCGGTCGTAACAAATGACTTTTTCGCTTCCGCTAATACTAGTTAGTTAAGAATAGTTATTTTATTAATAATTAACTAAAACAGTTTATGTTCAGTACGTAATATTTGGTCTAGATTATGTGATCACATCTAGACACAGTAAATATTGACGCCGACTTTATATAATAAGATATTCATAAACAAGTCATAATGAATTAGAGTTGTTGATGATAATAATAATACAGAAAATTTAGACAGTCTTCCGAGCTACAAATACTAATTCTCTGTACAAGAAAGTTTTCCATAAGAATGGTTGCACGGAGCTTTCCATGAATGCGAGCTATTTGCGACGATCATGCCCACAGAACTTTCAATTAATACCGACTTCAGGCGGCGGTCGTACAGGGAATATTGCGCGAATAACGACTTGAAGCGGCGATGGCGTTAATCAAAAATATTTAGTATAATAAAGTTACCAATCTTAGGCTCGTTGAGTCGGCTCTCGATTTAATAAAATAAGGTCTTTATAGTAAAATTTGAGGATGAAATATGATTTTACTTACACTTTTGAATCATTTCGACAAGAGACAAGCTTTCGAATGAAAATCTGACAATGCTATTACCGTTTCGAATAAAAGTAGTATCAATGCTATATAATAATAGAGAAGTCAATTTTTATTTTTACAGGTTCGTCTAAAATTCTGGCAATATTGTAATAGAGAATAAGAGCCCTTATTACAATAGCAAAATGTTTATCAACGTATAACTTCATTACAAACTGCTGTTCATATTCCTAACTACAATATGCAACAATATGGCAAAATTGTTCTACAAAATTGCCACTAAAACTCGGTTATCATACTGCGCAAAAGCTATGAAAATAATTTCTGCAAAATGGCTCCCGTAAAATCCTAAAGACTGCAATTCATTACTAGAATTAAATAATTCAGCAGGCTCTAAACATTCACGAGTTAGCGGCAAAAATTGACGACACTTTAAAACAGAAAACACTGCAAATGGCGGAAATAAATCAATTTTTAAAAGACAGTGGCGACCGTTGCTGCCAGAGCGCACAATAACTAACTTAACATGTCGCGCTAATCACCGTCGCATTAATAATGAAAATCTAATTTGTACACCTAATAGAGCCAATGTGGATCATGCCGGGGCTGGGACTGGAGCTCCGGCAGCCACTCCCGGGAACCCCATCTGGAGGCCCGATTGTCTTCGCCGCTGTGACCAATTTTCTATTCCAATTCATATGGAAGCGGAAAAACGTAATTAAAAGGAAGGAATGTTCTCGGGCCGGCGGCTCGTCTTGCGATAGTCGAGTCGTTCGATTTCTGAATTTTTCATCGCTTTCATTACCTTGAAAGGTGATTTGATAGCACAATGGGGAAAAGGGCTTACGGAATTAAGCCACTGTGCCAGCCGGCGGCGTGGCGCGGCGCGGCGAAGTAGTCGTCATAATACGGCGAGCGCGGCGAGAGGAGGACGAGGAGCATAAAAAGGCGAGGGTGGCGAGGGCGGCGAGGATCCTCAATTATTAAGGAAGCCACTTCACGTAATGCGCTCATTTCTTGTGTGACCGAGGCAATATTCTTCCTGCTCCTCGGGAAATTTTTGGGGAACGTATAATAGGAATTAACTGCGGTGCCGTGTGGAGGCGTGGGGCAGGCGGCAGTTGATAATAATAAATTTCTATATTTAGAATCCCTTCGTATCCTGTGCCTTCCTCGAGGGCGGGACTGTGATGATTCAATTCGAAGACGGCAATACCCATTTTGCCCGGAAGCCACTTCTCGATGCGATCTTGGATCCAGCCCGCGCAGCCCGGGAATTACCGTGAGGATCAGCTCAAATGCAGTAATGCCAGGGTTCAATTGATAAGATATACCTTCGAAATTAAATTGGAACGACATTCGAAAGGGAATCCTATTGAACTAAGACGATAGAATATTACTGAAATAAAAAAAAATTACATTGAGTATTTCTTATAAGATACTTTACAAAATCATCAGAAGTAAGAAGTTTAACGTAACTTAATATTTTAATATCATCTCAGATTCGAAAAAAATATATCATAAAGTAAAGGGAACTCTTTTATTTATTTATTTATTTATTAAATTTACAAATGGCTCATGTAAAGATAAATCACCTAGTTCATAGTAACAACAATTTTTATTACTAATTCGAATCAATCTCTAGGACTATAGTTTTTAAGCTAGATTAGTACTTTTTAATGTAACATACATATTTTCTGTCTTCTGGTATTTAGCTCCTCACCAAGGTATTAAAATGTACCGTGAAAAGTTTGTGAACTTGTAGTATCCTGAATAAATAAATACACAATAATAACAATAACTTCCTTCGTGAATAGAAGTGATTACTCTAGAAGTTTTAAAAGATATGGTTTATTATCTAAATATTCATCAAAAATAAAACTATCTACAAAGTACTAGATTATTTGACGAAAATCAGTTTTGATTAGTCCAAAAAACTATAACCTAGTTACTAGAATTTTTCTTAATAAACCCTAGGTAACGATACAAGATAAGAACAAAATATTTTTCAGATAATCAAAGATTCAAAATTATCATACACCCTCAAACTTAAAATTAGGCACTATTATCATTATGATCTAAAAAATTTAAAATAAAATATGATGATTACCAAATAAATTTTATTTTATGAATATGTCGAAAAATCGAAACTAAAAATTATTTTTTTGCTCGGAGCAAATCGTCAAAAACTAAATTTTCCCAGATGGGAGGTTTTCTTGCCCTTATGCTTTGTCTTCTGATATTCTGGAATTATGAAATCTTCCACATAATAATAGCCTGGGTACTTTTTTTCCCGAAATTATTTGAAAAATAATAAAAAATATATAGGAGGCCCAAAAAAGTCGATTTTTCAAGAATTTTTTTGAGATGACCTTCTAATTTATTAATGCAAAAATTTGTAAACATGTTATGGTAACTCTTGAGCGTATTTTAATGTTTTTTATTTGTAAAAATCGGTTTTTTTAAAGCTACTACAGCTGATCTCCAGGAGCAACTCTAAAAAAAAAGCGTTTTGCGGCGAGCACGATATCTCTGAACCGGATCATCAAAAATTAAAAAACCAAAAATATTTCATGAGCGTATTGTTCTATCTTGTAATTAATCAAAGGAATAAGCTAAATAAGAATTTGTGACAAAATTGCGGCTTCTTAAAAAAAAAAAAATAGATTTTTAACAAAAATGTTGGTCTTAAATTGTTTATAAAATGGAAAATATTTATCGGTGAGAAAAAATCTTCGATTAGTTACTAACAAATATACTTAAAAAGCTTGTGTTAAAATTTGAAACTAATCAGTTTAACCGTTTCCGAGAAATCTTGCTCACCGACTTTAAAAACACAGTTTTGAGAAAAACGCATTTAAAGTTTCAAAAGCACCTTACATATAGTAAAAAAATCATTACAAATATGCGTGTAACTTCGAGAGTATTGACCGGATTGACATGAAATTTTTTGTGGGTGTACAATTTTAATTCACGTGTTTCACTATATTTTTAAATTAATGGATTGTATTAAATAGATTCAATTTTTTTATAATAAAATGGACATGAAATAAAAATGAAGACTTTCCTTTATTAAAAAGTATTGACATTTTACCGATCTCTCCATTTGTTAAAAAAAAGTGACCCATTAGTTTTCGCAATTTTCTATTGGACACCCTGTAAATATATATATACTGATCTTCTTACTTTTATTAAAAGGAACTAAAAAATTGTTATAAATAATTGGTATCTGAAATAAAGGATTTAGAATTTGATTAACGTGTGGTTTGATAAATCTGAGAGGTAACAACTATTGATTAATCTTGCACCAATTTCCTTTCCGTAAATTGTGAAACTTTTGAAGCATGTAAACGAATTGAAAACCCCACGTAGCAAAAACGCCAAACACACAAGGTGTGCACGAAAACACCTGATGAAGGGCTCACGGGGGACGAGACAGCGGTGGAGGGGAAGTGGCAGGCTGTTTTAGTAATTGCGCCCTGCGGCAATCAGCCCCAAATTCGTGAGTCATCGCGCAATATAAATTCAAATTACCTTTCCGTCATAACTCAAACGTAAAAGCAATAAAGTGTGCATCCAAACATTAGTCCCGTCCGCCCCGCAATCCAGCCAATTCGGGCAATTAAAAATGCAAAAAAGTGGCAAAGAGCTAATTGCCACCCTCTCATTGTTCGTGGCGGGTGGGACGGAGTGCGGGGAAAATAAATCTTCAACCCTTTAGCGAGTGATTACTCGTACCTTTCATGGAGCTGTGCGAAAATGGGGTGTTATCGCACCCTCACGCTCGCGAAGGGCAGGTCCAGCTCACACCTCGCATCGCAGAAGCCGAAATTTTGCTGCACCGCACACCCCGGCCCTACGTCCCTTCAACTCGGCTAAGCACTTCATCAGTGACTCGTTTCTTATACCATATACCCGAATATGGTATACCGAGGTATAGCCGCGCTCGTACGAAGGTCGAGATGGAGCTGGATGCGAGGGTAAATTATTTTTAATAACTCCCGAGTGCGGAAATGGTCCATCTTGTGCACTTAATCTACTTGTAATTTAAAAGCACGACGAGGAAGGGTGCACCATTTGTCAGCCGGGGATTATGTTTTGAAGAATATTAACTGAAGTTTTTCCGGTCGTTTGATGCAGTTAAAAATATGTAAAAAAAAAAAAAAACTCAGTGATTTCTATGAAACTCACACTCACAACAAAGATTTATTGAATCAATTGTTTTCGCAGACTAATTCCATAATTTTGTGTATTAATTTCGGTCAATAACATGAAATATCTATTTAGGGCCTCTGCGAATTATGGTTAATATTAAGCCATTGGCACATTTCCAACCTGAGTAAAAATATCTACAATATTTAAGAAAGCCGCAACACGGCATGTTTTATTCCGCCGCATGGAGGTCCATTTGTTGCAAATCGACCAATGACTACATTTTAATCAAATTGTTAATCACTTTTTATACAATGTCCGTAAAACCAAATGACTTAAATTTAATTTGTTGTAATATATTATATATATTATAATAATATATTATTATATATATATACATATATATTACAAGGAAAAACATATTTTTGTTTCAGTAGAGCTTTATATTGCTAAAAGCGATTATTATTATTTTAATAAATAAATGAAAAGTATCTTATTGCTTTTATATATATATGTACAAATTTAAGCAATGTGGTAAAGTTATTGAAAAGTTTAGTATGTAATAATATATATAAATATAATAAGTTCTTATTACTTTTAATAACTAGAAACTACATATAAAATAGAATAAACCATTAATGGTTATACAGATTTATATCATAGTACGCACTAAGGCCGTTTTCGAATTCACATACACTTGCACTTAAATCTATTTTTCTTACTAAAAGTTCTCCTAAAAACTCCGAATAGTGCGTAGGGCGATCGAAAATACACGTAGTTTGCTTTGCAATTGCACTATTTTATCTGTCGAATTTGAAGTGTTCTCCAAAGTACACTAAAACTGGTTAGAGAATAGTGCAAGTGCATGGGAATTCGAAAACGGCCTAAGACCAACTTTTTGATTAAAATAAAATTTGAAGTTATTCATACAGAAAAAATCGAGAAAATCGTTATTAGTTACATAATTTCTTCATTTATATTAAGTAACTTATAATAATAACTTTTAATATTAAAAAGCAATAACGGTTTATACCTAATAAATGTATGCATTTCAAAATTTCTTACTTGAAAACATAAATTACCACATTAAATCACTTCCACTCACCACTTTACATCTTTTGTTTTCCATTGTCCATTTAAGTCTATACTACACCACTCGACTACATTGCATTTTATTTTCGGACGACTAATGCAGGTATTTTTAAAACAGACAATAGCGAACAATATGCGCAAAAACGTAAATTAATATGAAGGACCAGCGGATAATGTGTTTGGAGGAAACCAGAAATGTATATAATATATATATATATATTTTTTTTATATATTTTTAGGATGATAAGGGTATACTGAAAGAAACGTAAAAATAGAAGGGTTTTTGAATTTAATGTACATTTGTATATAATACATTTTTAAAAGGCACAACCTTGAATGGTTGAAAAGAATTCAGTGCAATATAAGCTTTTGATATATTAAATGGAAGTTAGGTATTTTTATCCCAAGGTTCGAGTTAAAAAAAAGTTTCCACTACACCACTCTATTGATTTTTTCTAAGACATGACATCTTTATCATTAAATATTTCAATGTTTTCTGTGTAATTACGGAGATAGAAATATTTTATAAATGCAATAGTATGAACATTATTTATATTTTAAAATATTCAGAAAAGTACCTACATACTTAAGTTATAAAAATAATGATAAAAGAAATCAATAAAGATTATATATGGCTTTTCGAAACGTAAATTAGCAATGCGTTAAAATTAATTTCAGAGTTCAGAAAAAAACATTAAATGAAAAATTAGATTAATTCTTTCGGATAATTTTCCACTAAAACTCTTACAAACTTGAAAAAGTAATGAATTATAAATAATCGAGAAGAATATTTAAAATTAGGATTGTTTAGTTGGATTTTTATTGATTGTTTTGTTGTTTTACACAAGGTGACAAAATTAGCTTAGAAAACAATATTTTTTGGTGGCTTTAAAATCAGAATATGTACCTATATATTTTATATCAAAGCAAGAAATTCTAATCCACGCAGTTGATCCATAATTTTTTTCAAAATACATCCCAGGAATATTTTAGATAAAATTTAGGCAAAAAATCGCGTGCCTCGTGTAAAAATATCTATTGATTTTTCATAAAGTATTTAAAATGTCAAGGAGCACACAGGTTTAAAGTGAATAGTGTGTTTGATATAAATCCTTAAAGAGTGACGGATGGTTAACTATTAAAGTTCATAAAATTAAAATTAAATTAAGGGTAATGAGATTTTAAAATATATATGACGATCCAAAACTGCAGGATTTTAAATACCTAAAGTTATGGATATTATGAAACTTTTAAAATCGTTAATTTAAAATTTGTGTTATACAGAAAAACTGAAAATTATGGATTTATGATAGTTTACCACTTGCCAGTGCCATCAAATTTGATATATGTACATATATCGTCTATATAGTTTTTGATGAAAATGTCTACTCGAAGAATATCACTGATTGAATTTGGAATGTAATGGAAAAATATTGATTATAAATTATTTCATAACTTTTGATTCAATTCCCGTAAAGATTTATGAAATTGCTAACATTATTATGAATGTATCTTTAGTCATTATTCATTTGGCTGTCTTAAAAATTATATTATCCAAGGCTACCCGCCTTTTCCTTAGGAAAGTGTTGATTTAGAAGGTATTCGAAAAGAATTTGGGATGCTGCTGCTGCTGTATCAAGTCCGATCAGAGCCAATCACCAAAATTGATGAGATCGAATGCATCTTGCCCGCACCATATCATCTATCAAATGTCATCTGGAGCATCCCAATCGAAATACTTATCTTTAGCCGGAAGCCACCTTATTCCCTGAGGCTTCTTTCTCTCATGCAGCAGTGAATGGCTGTAAGGACAGATAGATTCCTCCCGAACAGGGCACTCCTGCAGGAGCATATGCAAGGACTTCGACTTCTACCATCGCATACACACGTCTAAGCACTGCTCGGCGGCTGTGACACCCGCAAAACCGAGCTTCTTCACACGATTGTCATTTGCAGATATCTTTCCGGGGTAAGGACATGTCTATCCGACTTGCGTTCATTTCATATTACACCGCATCACGGAGCAGCGATGTCACGAATTTGGAGCATATTTTCATTCCGTAAGTGGTAATACCCCGGGGCTGTCTTGACATCATCCCGGGCGGAGCGAGGCGCTCCTTGCCGTGGCTTATTCCACATTATCCCGACCTACAGAGCCATTGACTGCACCTTCGCCGGCTCACACTAGGAATTACTAAAGGGATTCGCAGGATCCGGGAGCCAGGCAGACTCTATGAGATGCTGCCGCCGAGAGTGGATCTGATGACAACATTTTGTGTATGCAAAAATTTTTCATCCGGGGCCCCACTTTATGCCTCTTCTGCCTTAGTCAAGAAAGGCAGTAGCACAGTCTGCCCGAAGGGCTTGGGCGCCCACCGCCCGTTGGTGGGACCCATCCACCAAATGATTTCTAAGTGAGAGAGAAAAACGAGGATAACGAGGTGTTCAGAACCGGGATAAGGCTAGTAGCCGGGAAGAAGCCCCGTAGTTTTAGTCTGCGCCGTGTGAAAAAGCGCCCTTATCCCTTAGGTCTGGATTCTCTGTGCAGAATCATGAATTCATGGTGAGGATTCCTAGAGAGATTCGTTTCTGGGTACTAAAGATGCTCCTTGTGACTTTGTAAATGATACTTGGAGCCAATTCATGATGTGCTCCCTGGAATAACATACAGGACTCTGGATAAAGAGGGGCACGGTACGCTAAAGTTTTCAGTACATATATTCCAGAGATATGGAGGCTTTGCCACATTTCGCATTTTCTACTATACTCCGCACACACCGATGCTATCTTTGTTGCTATCTAAAGTACTTTCGGGAGATATCGAGTGTATCTATGCGCCATGCTCTGATTGTCAGCATAATGTTGCGAAAGACTCAGATATCAACATTCGGATCTGATGGGAATTTTGATTACATTCCCGGAACATGAAGGGTTAAATGTAAGTTCCACCAAAACAAACCCAGAGGCCATTTGTCGATGTGTAAATTGTTTTAGCTCTTTCAATCAAACTTTTTTTTGGAGAACAAATTGAGTACGGCAGGTAAGATCGTTAATTTTACCATTATTGATATACGTATTCTTTCACATAACGGATATTTAGACTATTTATTGGGATCTTAGAGTGTTTTATATTAGAAAAGTAATTACAACTTTAGGAGCAATAAAAATACTGCGAATATTTTTTTACTAAATCATAGTATATATTTATTATTTATATATTTACTTATTTAATAAGTAGCGAAGTACTGATATAGTATAATTCCCAATTACACCAAACAAATGAAAACGAATACAATTACAAAGGAACCAAAAAACAGCAAGTACTGATAATTCGATTAAGAGTTTAATTTAATAAGGACGGTTTGTTTGAAGTAGCTAAAGAGCAGTTTAGAAGACCAAACAGTTTGTTAAATTTATCATGGTTACGTTGAAGCATGACTTTAGGAGAGTTCTACTATATAATGAGTAAGCCTCTAGCCTCTGCTTCCGTATTCAGGAACAAGGCAATTGTGATCATCCACTAGGTTAGTATTTAGATATATGTATGTGATAGATATAATATAAGGAGCTCTGATTTAATATAAAGAGTGACCCATTTTAGGGTTTAATTTTAAATTACATGGTATTTTGATACAAATAGCACTTTTGGACTTAAAATACTGATATACTACTGTGATCAAAAAGTAAAGATATATTGTTTATACCTTTGAACATTTTTATTAATTCTTCCAAATCTATATCATCCCCTTCAAAGTAGTCCCCGCCCGATACAATACACCTATGCCAGCGATTTTTCTAATCCTCAAAAAACTTCTGAAACTCAATGATTGGAATGGCCTTCAGTTCCTTCTTCGATTTTTCTTTTATTTTCATCAGTCGATTCAAATCGGTGTCCCCGAAGCGGTCTTTTGAGATTATAAAATAACCAGAAGTCACATGGAGCTAAATCGGGCGAATACAGTGGTTGTGGAACAACATGAATCGAATTTTTGATGAAAAAGTCTCGACGAACCAATGCAATGTGTGAGATGGCGTATTGAGTGTTTTTGGAACCACTCGAGATATGACTCTTCTCAAGCACAAATGTTCTTTCAAATTGATTTGGACCGATCCAAATGAAATGTCTACAGTATCAGCAAGGTCTCTACTTGTCACCCGACGATTTTTGAGCACCAAAGCTTTGATTTCATTGAGATGTTGTTAATTGATTGATGTTGATGGTCGTTTGGGACGCTTCTGGTCTTCAAAGCTTTCTCTACCTTCTTTGAACTGTTTATACCACTTGTAAACATCTATTTTAGACAAAACCTGATCGCAGATGGCCTTCTGCAACATTCTAAACGTTTCTGCAGCAGAAATTTCATTCCGCAAACAACATTTAATGTAACTTCTTTGCTCAATAAAATCAGACATTGTAAAAATCTAAAAATTCACTTTTAGTTACTCAGAAAACACAATGAAACTAACCAAACAAATGACGTACTAGCATGAAATTTTACACAGATATGAGTGAGAGTGCTGCCAACCTAAAAACAAGAAAACTTGCTCGAAGCGATGTACCCGCGCAATTTAAATTAGCTTTACTTTTTAATCACAGTAGTAGAAACACAGTACCATATCTTTCGCTTGAACAAATTTGGGGAAATTTATTTATAAAGTGAGTGCTGCATTGCCAAAACAGTACGAATTTTGAAAAAAAAAAAAAAATATATATATATATATATAGGTCGAAATAATGCACTAATCGCGGCTGCCATACGCAATTGCATCAAATCGCCGTTGGACTTTTTTTTGTGGGGTTCAAAATTAGATTCACAAGATGGACTACTGGCAGCCTTTTAATTGAAATAATATTCCATAACTTATCGGAAGGATTACTCTTTTCAATAAATCAAAAATCTTTGAAAAATATTACATATTGTTTATTTTATATCATTTTTAAAATGAAACCAGTGGATGGTCCACTCTCGAAACCTCTTTTTCTGACCACTTCTCTCCAATCGGTTTTTAATTTTAATATAACATATGTATTGGTCAAGCCTTAGTTATTTAAAATTACATCAAACTGATTGATTAAACAATGTTGTTTTAAAAGACCAAATTAATTAAACTTAAAAGTCATACAATATCGTTTTTAATTAACTCTTAAGAACTTTGGAGGACCGCAGTATTTTCTAACGTCTTCAAAGACTAGTAAACTTCATGGCCCTTTCGAAAATAAACTGTGATTCAGGAAACTGGCTAACAACAAAACTTTGTGTCAGCAGCAGCAAAATAACAAGAGTCATGATACCGCGCTGCAGCCCCGTGTGCGCTGCAAAGTTCGCCCGAACTGTCGCGTCCTCGTCCTCAGACAGTGCAGCAGCAATCTGTGACAATTTATGGCTGAAAGCTGCCGAAAGTGAACTGGACAAGCAGAAAATCTGGCGAAGTACCCCGGAAAAGTTGGCCCGCAATTTTTCATCATTAAATAATTTCTCTCGTGTAATTACCTCTCCTCAATCGGTAAATTTCCCATCATTAAATATTTATGGTGAAATTCTTGTAGAAGTAGCAACCGGGTTCGGTCCACCGCGCCGGCTGTTCTCTTCGGCGTGTTGTTGCTGCCCCGGGGACGGGGCCAGGGGGATGGTATTAGTGTTACAACTTTGACTTGTCGACGCCGCGCCGTGGCGGGGTGCAGCATTGGGCCAGTATGCATTGCATTGCAGTTGATTGCTTGCACTATTCCTTGAAAGCACCACCTCTCCAGAGGGAACACGCGTTCTACAAATAGCTCCGGGCGCAGAACTCTCCACCGGGTGTCTGTAGCGTGTTAACGCGAGCCCTAGGACTAGAATCCGAACGAAGCCTGGCGGAACGGAGTTCTGCTGGCGCAGGAAGTGTACACGAGTAGAACACGAAAGTGGAACCAATTGGCGAACAGAGAGCAGTTCTGAAAAGTTCATTGAAAGGAAAGTTTTGCAGCCGAAATGAATTCGGTTTTAAATCTCCCAGCGCTTACCTGCAGCGACTGCAACGACGACGACGACGACGACAACAACGACTACTGGGAGCCGTCAGAGCTCTCGATGCCAGCGAAGCAGTTTTTTCCCTAAGCACAAAGGATATTGTGTCGACTTTCACGGAAATTAATTGTCTGAAAAACGATTCTGGCGATTTGCAGCCTTGCTACGTGTGCTGTTCAACAGGATGAAATAAGGATTGGATATCGCGCAAAGCAACTTATGAGACACAATACCAACAATAACAACCAATACATGCAGACAGCTGGCGTTATTTTGAGACTAACTTTAGAGAATGATTTTTAATTTAAAGCATATGAATTAAGTTCTTAAACATTTAAGAAGACGGTATGGAGAACTATACATGACTTTCACGTTCCAATAGTAAAGTATGGTTTAATCTGGCAGTATTTTGACAGCCGATTTAAATCAGCGGTCACGGAAATCAGTATGTACTAATTTCTACGAAAATCGCATAATGTTTGAAGTTGGACACTTTAATTCATAAATTTGGAAAGCACTGCGAGAAAAAGTTTTTTACAGGAATCACAAAAGCTCTTTTTTGTTGGTTTTTTATAGTAATTTGAAGAAAACAAAAAATTCGTATCTCTTACAGTCACTTTATAATTATTATAACAGATTTGTAAGTTCAAGAAGTAATCCCAAGAAATCAGTTTTTGTAATTACAAAAAATTGCAATATTTTCTATCCATTTTTAATTTTTGCAAACGTTTTGTAATTAAGTACTACAAAAGCCTACATTTGGCCAAATTGCGACATCGTAATAACTACAAATGAAATATTTGTTCCAATAAAAGGTTTTGTAATTTCTGCAATAAAATAGTAAGACACTTTTCGATAACTTTCAGTGTTGTAAAATTGCAATATCTAAAAATTACTAATTATTAATGATTATTCTGGCGTGATCTTTGGCCATTTCCTCTCTGAGCTCTGACAATCCCGGGTAGTATCTCATTTCTTGTCTTATCCTCGGTTTTGGTTTTGTTGTAAAAAATAATGGATATCTTATTTATATGTTACAGTCTTTTGTACTTGGAACTGATATTTACTACCTTAGGTGTTTAACTTAGTATACTTTTGTTTTAATACCTAGGAGTTATATTGTGTTATTTCTTTTTCTTTTTTGCAATTAAATTTTCTTAGAGTGCTACTAACAAGGAAGGTTTCCCGACATGTCACCGCGGATTTTGTTGCGATTGAAATATGTTATTTTACACTAAATTTTAAGAGAAAACAATTTTTTTTTCGGATAAGTATTTTTTAGGGGTAAAATGGACCTTTAAGGGGTATTCTCATGTGACCACTTCGAAAAATCGATTTTTTTTTCATATTTCGAACCTATCGACATAAGTTACAACTCATAGTCGTAAGCGACTTGTTCTGCTCTTGAAACTTTAAATGCATTTTTCTCGAAATATCATTTTCTAACACTGTCAGGGTCCTAAAAAAAAACTATTCAACCGATCGCTTTGAAATGCATATATGTTCTTCTATTGGGTGTACAAATAAGTTTCCGACCTTTTCAGATAGGTGTCGTTAGTATCACTGCTTGCATATTATTCAATCGGGCAATACATGTTTTTCGGAGGTTAGATGTCAAGCTTGAATAATTACTAGTGAAATTTGTTCAATGCGTAAACAAGAATTATTTTCATGTAATTGAAAATGTCGAATTTTGTGCCGAAAAAACAACATTTGCGGGAAGTTTTACTTCATTATTTTTTGTTGAAGAAAAGTGCAGCGGAAACAAATCGTTTGCTTGTGGAAGTTTACGGTGAACATGCGCCATCGAAAACAACCTGCAAAGAGTGGTTTCAAGGATTCAAAGTTGGTGATTTTGACGTAAGAGACAAAGAACGTGAAGGCAGACCAAGAAAATTTCAAGATACAGAATTGGAAGAATTGCTTGATGTGGACTCTTGTCAGACTGAAAAACAATTGGCAGAAGAGTTGAATATTACCCAACAATGTGTTTCGCAACGTATACGAGCCTTGGGATTGATTTCGAAGATGGGAGCTTGGGTGCCACACATTCTGAAAGAAAGGGACATGGAACGTCGGAAAACCATGTGCGAATTGTTGCTTCGACGACAACAAAGGAAGGGGTTTTTGCATCGGATCATCACTGGGGATGAAAAATGGATCCATTATGACAATCCAAAGCGTAAACGAGCGTGGGTCAAGCCCGGTGAACCAGGGCCGTCGACGCCAAAAGCAAATATCCATGGTTCGAAAGTGATGCTTTGCATTTGGTGGGATGTGAAGGGTGTCGTATATTATGAGCTGCTGAAACAGGGTGAAACCATTACGGGAGAAGTTTATCGACGACAACTGATGGCTTTCAAGCAAGCTCTAGCTGCAAAACGACCGGAATGGGACAACAGGCACAATAAAATTATTTTGCAACAGGATAACGCTAGGCCACATGTTGCTATACCTGTCAAAAACTACTTGGATGGGCAGAACTGGGAAATTCTACCCCACCCGCCGTATTCACCAGACATTGCTCCCTCTGACTACCACTTGTTCCGGTCGATGCAATCAGCCCTGGCACAGCAGCACTTCACTTCACATGAAAACGTGAAAAAATGGGTCGATGACTGGATCGCCTCGAAACCACAAGACTTCTTTTCCCGGGGAATCCGTTTATTGCCTGAACGATGGGAGAAGGTTATATCTTCCGAAGGAGCATATTTTGAATAAAATATTCTTTAATTTTCTACACGAACTAATGTCTTTTATTTCAGTAAAAAAGGTCGGAAACTTATTTGTACACCCAATACTTATTAATAGTTATCGTCCGTACCAGAATTGCTTATTTTCGAAAATATTTTCTACTTTTTTTGAAACAATTTTAAAAAAAAAAAAAAAATTTCGTAATTTTTGTTCTACAGTCCGCTATTTTTTTTTTTTTTTTTTTTTTTTGCAATTAAATTGATTAATTCTGGTAGGGACGATAGCGACAGACCTACTGAACAATAATCCATTCGATTTTTTAATTTCGGACAACACGAACAGCCGTTATTACCCTGACCAGTGATTTGCTTTTTTTTTTGTGTGTCTAATTTAATTAAAAAAAATATATATAAAAAATGTAAAATAAAAAAAAAAAAAAAATTTGTATTCAGTTTAAGATACAAATAAAAACATATAATGTTGAGATTGATCAATTTGATAGCTGATTGCACCTAACCCTACCCAATCCCATCCAACTTCACACTTTAATTATTTGAATTGTATCGAGTTAAAGTAGGCAGTAATTTTTGTTTTTGTTTTATTGTTTGCGTTAATTAGGTAGGCAGTCGATAAGATAATTTCATGAATTCAACGTCGAATGTTAGAAACGTACTCCGAAATTGTTCTCTAAATAAACAAAATCACTGCTAAGCAAGGACTGTTATTGACAACCCGAGAACCCTCATCCCATTAAATTCCAACATATAACAAAATTAAAGTGATTGAATTTTATTGCCTTATAAAAAAAATTCCCTAAAAAGAGGTAACATTTATGCGTTTACATGAGAATACCCCCTTTAAAGATAATCACCTTAAGAGACAGTTTGAAGATTTTACATATTCAATATTTTTTCAAATGACTCAATGGGTATTTTAATCTACATGAAAGATGATGAAAAATGCATAAAATGGCAGATTCAGGAAGTTATAACTGATGCAATGCATGCAAATAATAAAAATTGAATGAAATAAAACCTATCGCTTATTCCTTAAGCAGACCAACTGCAAAGAAAGAACAGAAAGAAAAAATGAATACGTGTTCTTGCGTTTTGAAAAAAAATCTGTAGCATATATTTAAGGTGCAAACTGCCCCCCAAAAATAGTGTATCAGTTTACGATATTTATATATTCCAAAAAAATATTTATCCGCAAAAAAACAAAAATACATATATCATAAAATGTTATGTAGATTAACATACTATATTTCAAACGCAACAAAATCGGCGGTGACAGGGAGACCTTCCTTGTAATCTCAATAAATCTTTTCTTTAATATAATTTCTTTAACATACACAAGTTCAGAGATAAGAAGAAACCAAATTCTAATATTTATTACAGAAAAGAATTGTTGAGTTCAATAAAATAGAATAGAATAGAATTGTAATCACAACAGAGCTAATATGCTTTTATTATAAAAAGAAGACTACAGGAAATTTTTTTAGTAATAGGTAATTATTAATATTAACAATAAATAAAATAGTAAATTCAAGTGCAAAAAGATTTTAACATCAAAAACTTTTTGGTAAAACTTAACTCGACCATTTCAGAAAATACGAAAACAAAATACTAGGAACAGATAATTAGAATTACAATACTGTATTTGATATTACTAGAGATCAAGTTTAAAATTGCAAAATATCTTGGTATTAGAAAGTGAACTTACTTAAATCCTTTTATAACTTTTACAATACTTTTGTTGTCGTGGGAATTACACGTATTTTGGTAAATATTAATATATAGTATTTAAGTATTTTTTCCTCTCAGTGCAAATTTAAATTAACTTTTTCGAATAAATTCATTGTTTTTTTATTGTTGAATGTATTAAAGAATTTTAGGACAGCGTAACAAGAACAGAATAATCTTGAATTACGTTACAATATTCTTATATTATTTTGTGAATGTTTAATAATTTTTTTAATTTTTTCAATGCTCTCGTGTCTCAATTCAATTTAGATAATAAAGAAGACAAGCTCATCCAAAACTTGATTCAGATTAAAATTCAGTAGAGATTAGATATGAGGTGCTCATACTCCGTAGTCCTATTTTTCTCGTAACTTTAAATATTTGGTTGCAAATTTCAAATCTATTGAAACAATTATTTTGAATTGTTTCATTCATTTTTAATTTGATTTACGCCTATTTTAAAGGATTAATCCCACTTACATAGGTTGTTTTATTACCATATACTTTCTTATGTGTATTATTGTTCAAAAAGGAAAATATTTATTTTTTTTTTTAACATCGAACATCTTTATAGCAAAAACTATTATGTTTTCTACAAGACATAAAGGAAGGACCAAGAAAGGTCCAAAAATCGATTAGCAGATAACGAAGACCCTCAGCCTCGAGACAGTGGCTCCTTGGGCATCAAAAATCTTCGAGAGTAAAGCTCCCGGGAAAGAATTAGATTTATCACCTGCCTATTTATATCAACTGGATTTAATATGTGGAACCAAAAGTGTGCTCCCTGACGATTTGAGCCCTGGGTAAGCGGATACCTTCCCATTTCCACCGGCGCGGCGTCCTGTCCGGGATAAAAAAAAAAGAAAAAAACAGGGAACCCAGCGAAGGTTCTTGTTATACATTAACCTGACACATAAAGGGTCATCATTTTTCATCACCGAACTGTTGTATCCTTATGGCCATTGTCATAGTTACAGCAGCCGGTATAATGGCAATCATAAAAGCGATCGTAAAAATAATTCACCACCACGGGGGGAAGTAATCGAAAAATCCGGGCCGGGGGCAAGATGCTGAAAATGCCTGGAAGATGCCTGAAAGATGCTGAGGATGCTGTGTGCGGCGCAATAAAGACATCGGCCATCCGCCGCCGAACAAGAAGAAGACGAAGAAGAAGGAGCCAGGACCGGCCGTTTCCTTTGTATGCCGGGTCCGGGGCACTTTCGGCGGATTGAATACAAACGAGGTAAGTATATGTAGGAGAATAGCGCACAGCATCTTAGCCATGGACCATATGAGACCTGACCCACAGCGAGGACGAGGTGTAAAAAAAAAAAAAGGAAAAAATAAGAGAGAAATGGAGGGCTATCGGGTTACCGCCTCGGGGATAAAAAGCTGACAAAGGAATGGATTGTGGATATGAAGTGGAATATGACAATAAGAGCCATCTCGAGATGCTTCCCCGTGAGGCCGGGAATGAATAGCGAGCATCGTTAGAAGGTGTTTGGTAACACATGTGACCCTCGGGCAACCCAGTGCGGGTGCCGTGCCGTGCCACTCAACGGACCCGAATGTCATACAATTTGTCTGGTATCATCGCAAGCAAAATGTTTTCCTTTCAAGTCTAATTTGGGTCCATTACTCATCTCTCGATTGGTCGTGTCGGCGACACGTCTCCCCCAAATTGCTCCAGAAAAGACACAAGACATGCCGCGACTCGTTTCAACTGAACCGCCTGCCCGTCGTCAGTCGGTCGGTCGGTTTGTTCTGTTCCCGGCAGGGGGCGAACGGGAGCAGGCTCCAGAGCATCTAGAGGGACATTTGTCAGAGGCTGATTTCATTGCGACGGGAGCGATATTAGGCCTAATGATAGTTGCACGCGCTAATAGAATACTATTAGTCACCACACCCTACGCGTTCATGTCTCGCCGGGTACCGGCCGAAAGCGGGCGTGAGGGTGCTGGGCCAGGAGTTTCCTATCCCACTTCTGAAAGATGTACTGAATGCGATCAAATTAATTGCCCGTCATCCACCAGGAACGCACATGAGGGCACTCGAAATGGGGATTAAAGTGCTCCCTCGGCAATAAAGTCCGGACCATGCACGGGCCAGGCAGCGTGAAATCGGGCGAGGGCATCACTCACCCGAACGGAGCGGCGCGCGGTGAAGCGGCTTCTCGAGTTTCTTATTTAACGGGCGATTTGTCATGGTCCAGGGATCACACTTTGTTGCTTCTCCTGCTAGTCAGCGCCAAGTGTTTTTTTTTTTTTTTGTTTTTTTTTTTTTGAGGATATACCATGGCATCGCCCAATTCTGGAAGAATTTAAAAAAACAAGAAGATCGGAAAAAAGCGCAGCTTTGTGGTGCACTTAATACCTAGACCAGCCGGGTTATACCATGCAGTCGGAACGATTCAGATCCGGGATCTGTCCCGACCAATCCGATTACCGCAGGGATAATGGCTCTGCAGGAGAAACAAACTTATTAATTTCGGCCTGAACTGCGGCATTTATGGTCCGTTCCGACGTCGGCCGCCGCCGCCGCTTGTTTTGATGGGCTCCCCAAAGATCAGCGAATTATCCGGGGAGAAGAATTTTTTTGGTGCTCGTGTCAGGTTGATTAATTGCGAAGCGCTTTTGCAGTCGGACGTGCGGATTTTATGAAAAAGACGACGGCGGGAGATATGAAGTCATGCGAAGAAAATTTATCGCGTCTCCTTGCAATGCTTTGCCCCCTTTCGTTTTGCCCCTTTTGTCAGAGACCCTGGCGCCTCTCCTCGACTTCGTGCACTTACGCGCCAACTGGGCCCTGCAAATAGAACGTCTAATTACGAGCGAGACGATTTGTTTGCGTCGCGACCAAAAGCGTCCTCTGCCTTGATCTTGGCACTCTTTTCTTCAACGTTTTTATCCTCAATCAGTACAAACTGAGGAGGTGACATGAAGAATGAGCCCTAAATGTACTTTGTCAAAATGGTATTTATTTTGTTACGTCTTTTTCCTTGTTACACACGAGGAATAGTCGCACTGATAATGTTTTTTGGGTTGGATATTATATCACACGTATCTTTTAATGTCAACTTACCAAAATTTCAACAGATCAAAATCGCGATCATACAGAAATATTGGATCATATGCTAAAAAACTGAGCGAAAGCTCAGTCTCAATTTTTATATAGAAAAACAGAACTAGATCTCAATTTGATATTCTGTTTGGTTTAACAAAAAATGTAAACTGTGACTTTGGCTCATATTGTAAAAGCTGATTGAGCTCGGTTTTTCTATATACAAATAGGGACTTAGCTTTTGCTTATTGTTTTAGCATACAAGCCATTATTTTTACTTATTTGTTGTAATATTTTCTTTCTCAAATACAATATACAGCGATTCGCAATTGTTTTTGTTATCTTGGGTTATTTTGTATTGGTGGCGAAATCTAAAAAATTTAAATAATAAAATAAAGTAATTCCAGAAATAAAATCACGTAAATTCAACTCTCGAAAAAGGAAATCTGAGACTTAAGATTTCAAAATAATTTTGAAAAACTGGAATATATGGTATTTCTATTATTATAGTATACATTTTAATTCACTATCTTCTGCAATTTTTACACCTTCTATTTAAGAAATTTAAATGTTTCCCATTTCGAGATTTCATATCATTTTTTTTTTTATAATTTGAACTATCTATCTACTACTATTACTTCTACTATCGCTTTTATAATTGATGTGATGAAACTTAGTTTTAAAAGTCCTTAAGCAGAAGTTTAGGGATCGATAAAAGTAAACTTTCATGATTATTTTCGAGTTTTATATAATAATTTGTAATTTACAAACATTACGTTAACAAAGCAAAACAAAAAATACAATATCGAAATAATTAAGAAAACAGATATACAGGGTTCTAACTATTTTCCATATGTTACTCTTTTCTCGTTTGAGTGTTAAATTACACTGTATGCTTACGTCTCTTCACTTTTGTCATTAATGTGACGAAAATCGGTAAATGATTCTTTAAAAACTTAGCTTTTATATTCGTGTTAGTGGAATCCTGAAAGCCTATTTCCCTGACTATCCATTTCAATTTCCCCAAAATCGGTGAAAGTCCATTACAATTTCCCCAAAATCCGTAAAATCCATTTCGACTTCCATGAAATTGCTTGGAAGGCAACAATTTATGCATTTTTCAGTCCATTTCTTGGATGCAAAACCTTAAATCTTTACAATTTGATTACTTATTTGAAAACCGTCGAGCTAAAACCCTCTCTTCTGCACTTTGATTTAAATATGACTGAATATTTTATAAACCAGATTAAAAAAAGAATATTCTGTACAGTAAATTGAAATACGCGATTTCTGAAAACAAGTAAATATGCACCACAAAATTCTATTAAAATTATTAAATTGTTGTCTAGTTTAATCGGCAGTGGACAAAAAAGGTGCATTCTTATGGGTTCGTAAACTATTGTATATTTTAATATTTATTTGCCTATACTAAACTTTATATATAAATATCTATATCTATCTGTATAATAAATATCTATCCTTGAGTTAATTTTCTTAAAAATATATTTACTTAATGTTAGACTTTACAATTTTATTATATTGTGGTGGCAGGCGTTGTTTTCCGTTTTTAGAAAAATTTAAAAAAAAGTGACCTGAGATTTTGAAGAAAAATAAAAAGACAGTCGACTTAAAATTTGAAATAAAGTAGGTTGTTAAATTACAAATTAATAAAATAAATTAATAATAAATAATTTAAAAATATAATAAAATATTTTAAAAGAAAATAATTAATAAATTAAAATTTAAAAAATTAATAAAATGGATTAGTAAAAAGAGAATTGTGATAAATTAAGTAAAAAATAAAATAAATAAATAAAAATATATGTGTATCAATAAAACAATCAATATATAATATAGCTGCAATTATAATAAAGCAGCTATATATTGGTGACCCCGACATTCGGCATGGAGCCGAGAACAGACATGAGGAGTACAAGCTCTAATAATACAAGGTCGATGAAGATTAGAGCTTGACATCTCGATGAAATAACAGCGTTGTTTTTAAAAAAAATTAAAAAGTTAGCTTTGACTTCAAAATAAAAAATAAAAAGTTGTCTACTGATAATTTTGAATGAAAGCAGTCAATTTTAATATTTAAAAGTAAATAAAATCTACAATCAACAAAATGTTTATTAATATAGTTACTAGACTATATATTGGTGACCCCGACGTGATTGAAAAAGGAACGACTGCAAACCCCGAAGTGATTGACGACCAAAAAAAATTTCGAAAATACTCTCAAAAAAGAATTTCTCCTAATGATAATTGGGAAATTCCTCTCGACGGACGTTCACACAACGAAGAAAATAAAAAACCATACCAAGAAGCAAGAAAAAGAAATACAACCGTCAGAAATTATAATTCAAGATCAGTTAGAATCCGAGAATATTTGTCGGCCCTTTCGAGTTCGGCAAATCGTAAATATAGATACATAAGGAACGGAAAATTCAAATTGGAAGATCCTAGGCATCTTCTTTCTCCTTCGAAATATTCAACAACGCTAACAGGACATCGTCAGAATAATTCAACGAGTTCATCTCCACGAACAAAATAAATTTTCTTTATTTTGGTTAACGAAATTAATAATTTCTTACTTAACCAACTTATACTTCAATTATTCAGAGATTTTATAGCTCAACTCATAATTCAACTATTCAGTGACCTTACTGCTGAACTCATAATTCAACTATTCAGCGACCTTACTGCTCAACTCATACTGCAAATATTTCAACTATTCAGCGACCTTACTGCTCAACTCATAATTCAACTATTAGCGACTTTACTGCTCAATTCATAATTCAACTATTCAGCGACCTTACTGCTCAACTTATACTGCAAATATTTCAACAATTCAGCAACCTTACGGTTCAACCATTTCAACAACTCAACCTGTCTATTCTCCTTCCCTGTGTATCGTTATCAAGTGATAACTGGGAGGAGGATAATGTGGCGATTCACTCATGCGACTCACTCGTCTCTCGTCCAGTCCACTAATCGTCGACTGAATCAAAGTTACCCTCTTAAATAAGTAACCTTTGACTTTCGTGTAAAAAAAGATAGAAAGCTAGTTTTTGTTTTTTAAAAATAATTTATTTCGATTTGGACTTTCAAAGGAGAAGCATTATTTAAATTTTATAAAATATTATCTTAAATAAAAATAATTTATAAATTTATACTTATAATTTCCTAATTTATTTTAATTGAAGCAGATAAAAGAAATAATAAAAAAATAATGTCTACTTCAATATGTATAGATTTTTAAAACTCCTAAATAGAGTACGTCTAGTATAGCATGTTTTCCTGGAAGAGATAATACTGATGAAAGTGTAATTTGTGTGTAATAGCTTTATTCTAAAATGTTGCTTCAAATTGAAAAGTAAGCAAGCATATTATTTTTCGTATCTGAAAGAATATAATGTTTTATGTGCTAAACAGTCCGGAACTAATAAGCTCGATTTTTCGAAAAAGGTTGACATTGAACTTGCCAATGTCCCTAATTCCCTAGTTTTTTGCATTTGAAAAGTTTTCATAGAATTTAAATGAAACGACACCAAAATAATTGCGCATTAAAATATTTGAGAGGTTTAATTCGTGCCACTTTGGTTCGGGGAGCCGTTCAGTTCCAGGACTCTTGGTCAGTTGCCCAAAAATCTCCCGCCAGCTCCCCTTTCAATAAACTTCCTTTTTTTCCTTGATTTAAATAGCCTTCTCGCCATCAGGAGACAAAGAAGGTGCACCGTCAAAGGGCTTCCCATTTTCGTCCTTTTTTGACTTTTATAGGTCAAGAGAGCAATTTCCCTAAAATCGCCTTTCAGGAATCCTTTTTCCAGAAAACACCTTAAGGACTGCAGCTTTGCAGTTATTCCTCCTTAGGTCTCTACTCCTTCCACTAAGCCAGTAATTTCTGGTGTGGGAAGCAGTGGACTCTTCCAGGAGAAAGAAGCCGGCAACCAGGACCAAGTAGACTTGCTCTGTCCTATCCTTCCTGTGCCCTTCTTCCCTGGCTGACTGGTGGTGGGATGGCTGCGTACATTTTCATCCGACGTTATTGTATCTTGTGACTATGGAGCTTTGTGCAAGCACCGACATAAATACAGAATTTAAAGGTCCGGTGAGTACTTTGTGAAATTATCCTCCCAAGGATCCCTTAGCCGGGAATAGTTGTGGTTTGGCTGTGTCGACGGTGGACCTTCCCGCACCTTCCCGCTTTATCCCGGTTTCTTTCTATCTTTTCGCCGCGACGTTCTATCGTGTTCTTTGCGATATCGACTGCATCCCCCCTGTTCCCTTTTTAGCCGCACTCCCAGGGTCGACCACAAGCTGCATTCTACTGCTGTTTATGATGTTGAATGCGCTTTTCCTTATCGTCTTGCTGCAATTACTTCCTTCGCTTTGTTTGAAGTGGACTTTTTCTCCTCGTGGAGTTTCAATTAATTGATTCCAATGGGAGCAGAAGTTGATCACTAACAACGGGGGCTGATGGAAAAACTTCGATTGCACCGCAGCATCGTAGCGCGGCGCAAAAACATAGCTGTGCGTCGGCAAAAAACAGAAAGCAGCTTGTTTTCGCTGAGTTTTGATTAAAAGTATTTTCCCCTGCTGGCCAAATTAACTTCTTTTAAACGTATACCTGACCGAACCCAGTTGTAAGTAAGTGAAAACGAATTGCAAGAAACCATTTTCAGTCCGACAACTCTTCATCTAGCTAGTAACAAGGAAGAAGATAAACGAAAATGAAAATAAAATTCCCTTGTGACTTAAAGTATACTTGTTAGACATGTCACCTTCTCGATTTGTACTAATTGAAGATAAAAATCTAAAAAAAAACAGTGCTTAGGCGCCTTGCCGGTAATAATAATATATGGTTAATTGCTTACTCTTTTTTTGAATTATATTCTATTGCTCGTATTCTAAAAAACTAAGCAAAACCTAAATCTCAATTTTTACATAGAAAAACCAAGCTCGATCTCAATTTGAATGAGATGAAAATCGATTTTTCTATATAAACATCGAGTCATGTTTAATTTAGCATTTAAGGGGGAGATTCACATATAACCTTCAAAAATTAATTTTGTTTTACATAACATGTTAGTTATTGTGTTAGAATATTGTCAACAATTTCAGAACGAAATCGTCGTTCCGAAGTTATAGCCTGTGAACACTACTGACCTAAGCTAATTTAGTCATAGAATTGTTGCGTCTTGAAACTTTAAACGCGTTCTGATAAAGACCTATTATTCGTGAACCTCATACAAGATAAATCAAAAACTATTCAATCGATCATTTTGAAATTTTGCACAGTTTTAGATAGCAGAGTTACCTTCTATGTGAAACTTAAGTTTCTTCAAAATTATAATATTAAAAAGGAACTAATTGTTCATTAACAAATGTAGTCAAAATTTCATGAAAAATTGAACAAATTTGTACAAACACTTTTTCTTGAATTTTCACTTTTTTTCCTAAAATTCCTTGTGTCTGATGTAATCATATGTATAAAAAAATTTCAATTATATAGAATACACTCAATATAAACAAATTTTTAAAAATTCAGATATTTTCAGCTTTCTGAAATAAAATGTATCAAAATAGATAATGGAGAAATTTTAAATTTATAATGCATTTAATTTTTATCTGGCAAATCTAGTAAAATCTAGGACATGAGTGCAAAGCAATTTTTATTTAATTTTTTTGTTTCTAGTGCGGAACAAGCACGCAAGTTTGGAATTTATTTTATGAGTTCTAAAATATTTCACATATACTGATCGAGATAATTTTAGCCAAAAATGCTTATAAATATATAATAATTCCGATTCTACATAAAAGTTCAGCACTCTTAACTTCTTAATTATTTTAAAAATAAATCACTTTGATTCAGAAGAAGGAGCTCTAATTACTGAAGAATTCACAAATTATAAGAAATCAGCGTATTAATACCTTTAAAATGATTTTTGATAACAGTTAAGAGGTTAAGAGCACTTTTATCCAGAATTAGGGCGAATGCTTCGAATTGTTCAGATTTTCATATCAATTTTTTACGAACGTGTTGCGAACATTCTTAATCTTGAGTTTCTTAAATCGGGCACTGTTATAATTACTCACAAAATTTCAAATCAACAATCCTTCAAACCCTCATGTATCCTTTTTTGTTAGTGTTAGTGAAATTCAACTTTAAGTATGTGTTCGTCACTTTAAATCATTTTCTCAATTTTGTTTAACGTATCACTGAATAATGTAACTAACCCCAAACAATGGTGATTTTGTGTTTCGAGTTAATTTTTTTTTAAATTTTTTGCTATTATCAATATTATTTTACCCTTCGAAATTGCAATACTCGCGGTATGCTCGTGCTCGTGAGCTGCTGATAGTCGCTAAAATGAAACTTAAGGGGGCAGTACACTTCTATTTTTTGAAAAAATCGATGTTTTCAAAAACATTAAATTTGTATACTATATACCTCCATAAGTAGTTTAGAATATGTTAAATCGATTGAAAAGGCATTGCCGAATAAGCGTAAGATACTTTTTTTTTCAGAATTATCTGCGAATTGAATAAAAAAAACTTTAAACGCGTTTTTCTCGAAACAACGTTTTTTGACCTGGTTGGCAGTTTTTTGAAAAAAACTACTGGTCCGATTGGGCTCAAATTTTGCGGACTTATTCCATATATGTTTGCTTATGGTGTGAACCATTATTATTAATATAGGTTAATATTGAACCCTTTTTTTATAAATATTTTAATTAAAAAAAAAAAAAAAATTAACGTTAAAAAATTTAAATTTCCGCTATTTTGTTGTTTTCTTGCCAAAATACTTCATCGTGGTTCACACGATAGCAGCTGACTTATATTTTAATATGTGCTTTGAATTTTTTGTTTCAGACATTCCAGAGCTGAGATTTCTTACCAACCAGTTTGAAAAGGGTTTTTTTTGAGGCAGCCATATTACTGCCGTACAAACGCCAGAAATTTCGAAAAAATTATTTTTGTTTTCTTTGATACATATATTTTAATGTGTAAAATTTTCAAATGATTCAATAAACTTTCCTATAAAAAAAAAACACTTTTAAAAAATACAAAAAAGAAGTGTACTGCCCCTTAAACTAGTGTTTCCGTGCCTTGGAAGTTTGTTAGTTCGAGAAGCATAATTATTACATCGAATCGACTTCGACGAAACCGAATATCGTAAATAATCTTATCAATAGTAATTTTAAGCCGTTTTCCCTAAGTTGGTTAGCATCAATATTGAGCTGATAGACGTGAGAGTCTTATTTTGGGTTAACTCTACAGATTTTATATAATACACATGAAATGCAAAAGAAATCGGCAATCTTTAAATCGAATAAATAAAAGGAATTTTTTTTTTTGAAGTTGTGCAATTTCAAATTCAGTAAACTTTTTCCATGAAATTGTTATTAGATTCGTAGATATACCTACAAATTTATACAGTTTGTGTATAAATTAAAAAGATTAATTTGCATATTTTGCAAATGAATTCAAGATAAAGTTTAAGAGCTTTTAGCCTCTTAACTGCTATCAGAAATCACTTTAATGGAATTTATTTTCTATCTCAGCATTTAAGAATTGTTAGAAATATGCTAATCGCTCCTTATTTGCGTTTATAGAGAGATAGATTATTAACAGATTTCCATACTCTGAATTAAAATGATTTTTAAAAACAAAGTATGAGGTTAAGAAGTTTTAGATTTTAAGCAGATTTGGTAGATGAATCGTATTATTATGTTTTATTGCTCCAAGTATGTAGTTAGATAGGGTTTAAAATAACATTGATACTCAGACAAATCGGCTAAGATACTTTGGTTGCTCGGTATTTATTTATTGGAAATTAAAAAAAAAATTTGGGGAGTGTTTCCAAACTTGTAGACGTTAATGAAGGTATTAATTCGACCTTGTCCCTTTGGTATCCAGACGGATTAAAAGAGCGTAAAACTGAAGTTTTATTTTTTGTCAACAATTTAAGCACATCTGTGTTCCTTCAGCCGACCGATATATAAAATCTGTTGAGAAAAGACCAAATCCCGCGGATGTAACAATTTTCCGCCTACCTAATGAGTCATTCAGCATCGACCCGATAAACATGTGGTGAAATAAATCTGGTAGGCATCCCGCGGCTCGTTAAGACCCCAGAGCCCCATCCGCCGCCCATCGCTCCCTTATCACAGCCAATTCAGACTTTGAGACGGTAATCCGATAAAAAGTGGAATCTCTAGGGCGATTTTAATTTATTGAAAGTAAGTCGGCTCTAAGCCGCCGAGACCATAAATTAAGACTTTTAATCGGACCCTTCAAGTCTCCATCTGAATCTGACCGTGCGGTCTCTGTGTGGCGGCTATGGCGCGCGGCTGCGGCTAGACTTTTTCGTCATTATTCTTGTGTTAAGCTCTCCATCGCGCCGAAATCCTCAATATTTGTGCTCTGTGTTTCTTGGTCCCCCCAGTAATCATGAGGGGCTTAAGAAGCTGCTCCCTAAGAAAATTATGTGAGAAGGAGCTCGTAGTCAGCGGGGTAATTAATCAGAGCGGGCGCGCAAAGGTATTACCACACTCAACCGAACGGAGCGGCCCGGGCCCCAAATCGGGCGGGTAGAATTTTGAAAATTCCCCAAGACCGAATTTCATGCTGCGAACGAGAAGGAGTCCGATGATGTGGATCACGTCGTTAGCGGGCGCGTTGCCGTCTGTTATTGATTCTGCTGATACATCCGCCGTAATAAAGCAATAATTCACTTTTCGCAATTTATCGCACCACCACCCACTTGCATGCCGGAGAAAACCTCGGAATCGACGCGACGCGACGGCCGCCATATGTGAGGTGATCCTATCTGATGCAGGGGGCTCGGGGTCGCAGACCAGAAACAAATTAACATAAATGACGTGCTTCAGCCCTACGAGGGGGCGGCCGGTGATAAATGATGAATTGCGGCCCGTCATGGCTGCGAAGCCCTAGAGCCCTAGAGCGTCTAGGACAAGAGCCCATTTCGGAAGGCGTTCCCTGGATTTCTGCTGAGTAGTCCTATTTTGCTTTTGCTTCGGATCGGGAAACATTTTTACCTGACGCCTCCCCCGTTTCGAGCGAGCATTTTTCCCCGGAACGCGCAAATAGACAGGGCGAAAAAGCGGTTCGGAACTACGCCTCCGCTGCTGCTGGGCTTCGCGTCCTCCGGATGGAGCGACATAATCAATCAGATGCGCACTCCCCCGTAACTGCCGGTGGGACCAGTCCGACGTCCCGGCGGGCCGTAAATAAAAGCTCCGCACCATAAACACCCTCTGGATATGACAGTTAACCTTGTCCTCCCTCAGGACCTGGACTTTAAAGTGTCGCAGTAATTTATTTTGAGGAGCAAATGCACCCCGGAACATCAGAGCAATCAGAGGGCCACAATAGAATTGCGCCGCAACTCCTTCTCAATTGCATCGGACACCATTGCTCCCCGCCGGGCCAGAGGAGGACGTCTTCGGCTGACGGGGTGCAGCGAACTCGCTCAAGTGCGAAATTAAAAACTTCTTAAAATTGCGATACTCGCTCGGGCTGCACGAAGCCGTCTGGTGGGGCGCCCGCAGTCACCCCCAAAAACCGATTAGAGATTTAAGTGCCCCCAAAGCACTCCCTCGGGACGGTGTCGTCGCCATGATCGGTGCGCGCCCTGACGGCGATTGCAATTGAAACCTCGTTGTCTTGGGGCGCGGGGCCGGCCGTGGGCCACGGCAGCAGAGCAGCAACAATCGACGCCAGCAAGCGACACAAGTGCAGAATGCCACTGACGGCTGACACCGGCGTCTTGTCTCCTCCTCGGGGCCCCAGTGTGCCCGACGAGCGCTCCAACTTGAGGAGGTCTTCTGTGGGACCCCTCAAATGAATTTGTATTGATTTGCACAGTCCTCAGGAGCAATGAGTTCAAGCGGAGAATATTTGTCTGTTATGAGCGCTGAAAATGCTTATGACCTTAGAAAAAGCTCATGAACATATTTAAGGAGATACACTAAATATCACACGTAATTTTCACTTTCTTTTTTCTATTGCTTTCTTTCTTTGATCTTGGTCTACATCTACCGAATTTCGGATCTAAATGACAATTGGAGAGTTAAAGTAAAAAGTGAAAATACAGGGTGTTTGGCAGAAGGACCGACAAAATTTGTTGGTGGGTTGGTAGGTTCATTTCTAATTTTTTACCGATGAGACCTAAGTGGTAAGTGATCCGGTTACTGATATACGACTTGTTCCAGTTTATTTAAAAAAATGCCTTAAATTCCCCCTTCAAACCCTCATAACTTTTGTTTGTGGTCACAATAGCATGAAATTAATATTTATTGAATGTTTGATTTATGTTTTCCATCTAAACAACAAAATTTGATGTAGTTTATTAACAAAAAAAAAGGTCATGTGAGCTTCCAAAATCCAAAAACAGGTAATTCCGTGAAGAAACAGCTTTTTTTCAAAATTAATTTTAAAATAACAAGCTGCAACTGAGAGCTTCGTTTTCTTTTAAAAAGTTCCTTGATTTACGCCCGTTCCAACGATATGCCACATGTAAAATAAAGCCATTCATTAAAGCGGTAAAAATTAAGAATTCACTGCAAGGTCCTAACAATTTTTTTATCAATTGCTTATTACGAAACCAGTTTACGTACATAAAAAAAAGCGGTGATCGTAAGCAACTATTTATTTATTTTAACTATTTACTTATCGGTAAAAAATTAGAAAAGAACCCACCAAAATTTTGTCGTTCCTTCTGCCAAACACCCTGTATAAACAAATAATATAAACTGATAAGTACTTAAAGATTAGTGTGTGCGACAGTTTGTTTTGTTCATAATATCTAGTTATGTTTGTCTAGATTTGTACTACAATGTTAGGTGTTTTTCAAGTGTCCTACTTTGTTTATTAAACTTCGGTATAATGAAAATGAAAGGAAAACTTTATCCTTTACTTTTTCGAAACTGGAATTTCACTTGAAAATAAAGTATTCTGGCATTTCAATCAGTAAATCTGGAATTTTTTACTATTACAAAATTAATAGAATTAATCAGAATAAAGCATGTTTATAAAGTTAAAAGTATAGACTTCTTTGCGGTAGATTATGCATAATAAAAATGACATTAAAATACACGATTAGTACATTTTTCCTAAACCCCAATTATTAATGTACAATAATGTAGGTATTTTAATTATAATTAATCTAAGCGTCTGAACATTTGCAATCAAAGGTATGTTTAACAATTTTTCGGATTTACCTAAATAGACGTGAACACATTAAATTGTAATTCACGTAAAAATTTGCTTGAAATCTACTCGTAAGGGCATTTGTCATTATCACATGAAGTCGCTCCACTTTAAATCGTTTAAAGGGTCGATAATCACAGTACCGTTAGTACCCTTTAATTTGCAAATCCTTCGGAATAAATTTTAAGTCTGGTCACGTGCTGGCCCTGTATCAGTTTCTATGAGCTGCCGAACAGCGAGTTGCTCCGAACTTGGACGGGCCACTAAATCAGGAGCATAGCACGCGCCTGTCGTCCGGCGTGTCCACCCATTCGCTCTCCTTGAGACTTATGCACCCCTTTATGAATGCCACCTTTGACTGCAGTGTGTCCAAGACTTAGGCATGCTATGTCCTGAGGGGCACCAAAATAATGAACCGATTAAAATCAGATCAAAAGTGTTTCGCAGTACAGTAGCGCGCCCGTGTTTTGCCAGGGATAGGGGTTTTTTTTTTTTTTTGTCCAGTAGGGCCGACGTACCTACAGTAATGCCCGTAAATCGAGGGTCTTTCAAATGACTATAATCAACTTAACGTAACAACGACGTCTTCAATTACTCGCAATGGTCTCCATTTCTATTTGCCCGCCCCACTCCTGCGGCAGCCACACCATGGCCGAATTAATTTGGCGAGGATTTCCAGTGGCTGCGGAGCTCCAGCTATAACTAGGGGGCGAAATATGTGTGTAGCAGAGGGCAAAGGAAAAATGGCCGGTCTCAAGGGTATATTGATTTTCTTTTTGGCCGGACTGCGAGGAGGTTATGTTCACCTCCAAAAATTGCCGATGTGTTCTACGGCAAATAAACTCCAGTACGGAGGAAGGAGGGAACAAGCTTAGGCTCAAAGTAAAAATGCCCGACGAAATCAGAAGGTCGTCGAGCTCGGCGAGGCGGCGCGGTCGGCAGTGTGGCACGGTATAGCAACACAGAGCAGCGTCTCAAGTCCTAGCCAATATTTTTCCATTATGAGTTCTTCACCCTGATAAGGAGGGTTGGAATACCTCAGCTTCCTCTTGGGGGCCCGGTGCTCCGCCGCCACTGCTCAGTCGAGTGAGTTTCGGACATCGAAAGCGAAGATTATGAATAGACATCATCCTCTGGGAATTGCATGAGCTCCGTGATTAAATTAATATCAATTTCCTAAAAGCTCATTAATTAAGGGATTTCCGAGACGGCCACGTCCATCAGTTACCGTCGGCTTCAGGTGTGTTGGGATGGTCCAATAACAGGGCGGACGGACGCAACGCCGCTTTTATCGGCGGCGCGACAAAAAAAAAATCGCTTTAGTGGTCACGTTGCTGTTTCTTGTCTCAGCCACCTTTGCGGCAAATTGAGGTGTTTGTTTCTTTTCAATCGGTTCCCAACAATTAGAGCAAAATCAGAGCTGGCCGACGAAAAACGACAAAACAGGCGAAGCAGAACAGAGAACATGCAGTGCTGCAGTGCAAGCCAAGCAGCCCCCCTCCCTAAAAACCTGCTGCTCCACATTGCGTCACGTTCGATGCATCGTCTGACTGGTTTTTGAGCAAAATCACTTTGTAGCTAATCGAACCCCGGCCGAACAATTTCCGATGATATGCCTTCAATTAGAGGAGACAATTCGATGACGGTTCGGCAAAACGACGCAAAGTCTTTTCGTACGCTCCGCACGCAATTCCTGACAAGTTGCTAGCAGGCGGGAAGACGCACGGGCGCAAGAAAAGCGAAAACACCGCGCCGCAGGCCGTTGTTGTTGTTGTCGTCGTCATCGGAACCAACGCAAGAAGCGAATAATTGCGGCGACCGGCGCGGCTTGTACGTCGTTTGGGCTCTAGACGAATCCGTTTTGATATGCACCGCATGACCCACAAAATTTCGGAATTTTGCCTTTTTGGGGCATGACCAGATTTCGATTTCTTTGATCAGCCTGATGACCAAAATTGGCGTTCGAAATCGAAAGTCTTTTTAACCCTTCCTTAATTTTCTCTTTGTTTTATTTCCAGTTGTTGACTGCAATTTGTTCCTTAATTTTTGAAATAGCTCAGATGTTGTTTTCTTTTTTATATATACATATATTCCATTTAACAATTACTTTATCTCATTTTATACAAAGAAACAATGTCAAAATAGCTTTCAGGTGATTATCTGTGATCAAAGGAGTCAGGATTAAAACAGAAGATTTATCAATTTGAAAAAATTGGTTAGTCGGGTACCGAATATTAAGAAATTGCGACGTTTTAATTTGAAAGTTAGGAGAAATTAAAACATGAAAAAACTCTTCATTACGTATGCATTTATAACGAAAAATTACATTAATTTCTAACCAACTCCGAAAAGAGGAGGTTATCAGTCCAATGTTATGAATTTCCTAGCATAACTTAGTAAAGCGTGAATCGATTTCGATGTTTTTATTTACATTCATTGTGCCATTTCCATACAACGGTTTGCTGAGATATTGTGATCGCTGATTTTAAATTTAGTGCCCATTTTTAAAAACATAAAACATTGGATTCTAAATGACGACTTCTAAATTTTTCATTTCACTAAAAAATGGGTATGTGTAATCTGGCAGCAGTTAGGAGAACTTCCTTTAAAAAAAAAAAAAGAAAAAGGTAGTTAGCGTTGATTTTGAAAATAAAGAAGAAGTTCACTTTCGATTTTGTTTTCTTACTTGAAGAAATAACATTTTACCTTAGAGCACCTTCGAAAGATTTTATTAAATGTTCTCCTCCAAAATAAATAATTGTCAATCAGGATTGGCTTCATATATTCTAAATGACTCTTCTTAGCGAATTACAACAAGCTGATCAACACCCAACAACTACTTATTAACTTCTGCAATCATCATAACAAGTGATCCTGCAGAATATAAACGACTACAGTAACATATATGTATATAAACAAATTTCGGTAAAAGGTAGCATAAATACACTTAAAAAAATATGTCTAGTTAACTCAACAATGAAGTATTTTTTCATTATATAACATGATCAATGTTTGTTTCAACAAACGTTACTACTAGATGCCTGTTCGAAAGCTAACTAGTTTAGCACTAGAACAATCGTCGCTTAAGGGGGTAAATATAATTACACGGGCAAAAATTACGCATTAAAAAACTTTTTTTTTCACAAAGAAGGTTTAATGCAATCATTATAAAACTTTGTACACTTGTTAAGGTAGGTATAAATGAGGAATGTAAAAAAAATTTTTTTTTCATTTTTGAAAAAAAATGGCGGCTGTGTACGCTGGCTTGAAGTTGACCTACAAAAAAACGGCAACCACTCTGGACGTGGTGTTATTGATCTGTAACAGCCCATAAAAAAAAGTTGGCTTAAATATACATGTAATTTGTCGGTAAACCTCAAAAAGTAAAAAAAAAAAATAATTCTGCGTTTGGTAGCAGTTTTTATAAAAAATCGATAATTTTCACTATTTTTTCAGCCATTTTTGAATTAATAATTCAATTTTGCAACATAAAATTCCAAAACAATTAGGTTTACAGACAAGCCTTAGGTATAAAGAAAAAACTCAAAAAATTTCAGCTAAATTGGACAAGTAGTTTTCGAGTAATCGTGGTTGCCAAATTTAAAAATGTTGTTTTGAGAAAAACGCGTTTATAGTTTTGAAAACCTGCTATGCGCTGAAAAAGGTGTTCTCGAAAAATGAAGAAAAAATATATAGGGAGTTCGATTTTCTACCTGAAACTTTTTGGAGCGTATTCTACGGGAAATTTCCTAACTTTTGAGAGGAACAAAAAAAAATCGATTTTTTTGACCTTCTAATTGTAACCCTAATTGACCCTTAAAATGTTGAATCCTAGCTTAATTTTTATAAAATAGCTTAATTTTGTGAATTTTCTCTATGTTTTCTAAAGAATTAAGTGCACAGATATGAAAAGCAATAATATACACTGCCCGACAATAGGATAGGTTCGGTTTAAAAAATGTACCTGCGCCAATTATTTTGCATCGTTCTTAAGGGATATTTTTTTATATGTTGAAGGGTTATAAGAGATAATAGTTCATAGGAAATGCTAGGTAATTACCTGAGTTGGTAACATTCTAGAAATTTTTTTCTGAAAAGGTGCCTATTAAAGTACGACAATAGGATAGGTTCGGAAGTAAAATTATTAACAATCTCCAAAAGTCTGTCATTAAAGATGAAAATAATAGAACACTATTTTAGATGTTATTGTATTTTATTAATAAATAGTGGGTGTTTGCTCCATTTTTATTTATAACTTCGAAAATTCTTGCAGGTAATGTTTCGTATAATGAAGTTATAATATTTTTTGGAATTCTCGCCCACTGCTCTTTTAAAGCTAAAATTAGTTCTTCTGCGCTTTGATATTGTCTTCCACTTTCATAAATTTTTCTTGACAGCCATCCCCACAAGTTCTCAATAATATTTAAATGGGGAGACATAGAAGGCCAATCTAAAACTTTAATATTTTGCTCGCAAAACTAATTAGAAACCACTTTGGCAGTATGTATTGCCGCATGATCTTGTTGGAAAATCCATTGGCCGTGTCCCATTACTTCATTAAGTTTAGATTTTTGAGATTCAAGCAGCTCCTTATACTTTTTTGCAGTCTGTTTTTCCGTTATTATGACCAAATCGACTAGACCATAGTATGAAATGGCTGCCCAGACTATCGTAGACCCTATACGGCTATGTCTCCTTGACAGGTACTTTACTTCCTTTCGAAGGTCGTGGAAATAGTAAGAAAAGCCATCGGCCCCGTCCAAAGAGAACCTTTTTTCGTCAGAAAAGATTACCTTCCTTCACTTGATCCAAATCCAAGCGAGCCTGTTGATGCCGTATTTTTAAGATAGGTTTCTTCCTTAAGCGCAGCCTCTTTAGCATCGGAGAACGTTTAATTTCGCGCTGTACCGTCCTAACACTTGCAGAGGTGCCCACATCTTCCTTAATTTGCCGAGCGGTCTTCGTTGAGTTCGAAGCTTCCCTCAAGATGAGATGACGTTCTCGTTCAGTTATTGCTCTGCTTGTCCTCCCCTTCTGGCTTTTACCATAGTTTTTTGGATCTTTCAAATATTTATTCACAAAATTAGCAATTCTGCCGATTTTGTGTGAGATCGCTTTATTAGAGTATCCTTCTGCGTTCAAAGCCACGATTTTCCCGATTTCCTCATTGTTGAATGTTCTTCCTCGACCTATTTTTATACTTTTATACTTTAAATATTTCTAGGATACTAGAACAAATAAATAAAAAAGAATCTCTTACAACTTCAGCAATTGCAAACACGATTTCGAATGACGAACCTATCCTATTGACGCGCTCAAATAGGCACATTTTCAGAAAAAAGTTCCTAGAATGTTATCTACTCAGGTAATTACCTAGCATTTCCTATGAACTATTATCTCTTATAATCCTTCAACATATAAAAGAATATCCCTTAAGAAGGATGCAAAATAATTGGCGCAGGTACATTTTTTAAACCGAACCTATCCTATTGTCGGGCAGTGTATCACAAAATCAGGCTTTATTTAAGTTAGGGTAAATTATTTAACAAGTCTGAGACCCGTCAATTTGCGGGTTGGTCGTACTAATGTTAATAATAGATCTCATTGTCTGAACTAATTCCGTCATACCATTTCAACTAGATATGTTATTTAAATAACAAGATAGTTTTATAATTTGTAAACAGATTTATCTGATCATGCTTACCAACAATCTTGTTATATGAAAACCATAAGCGAAAATAGTTCCATGAAACACGAATTTAGTTGTTGGAACTATACATTGTTTTTGGGTGTAGGTCCACAGTAGTTTCGCTTAATTCAAATTTGCTACCAAAGAACAACTCAATATTATAAATCACAAAAGTTAGAATATTGGGATTTTGAGAGTAGCCGATTTCAAATTAATTATCAATTTTTCCTGATATGATCTTTGCTTATACTAATTAAGGGAGATTGTCATTATGCTTTTGTGAATCAGTTAATTTTTATTTCTAAACTTGTGTCATATTATATATTTATTAGTTAACTAGTATTTTGATAATTGAGAATAACGCACAATACAATATCAATTTAAGGCAATATCCTGGATAAACAGTTTGAAGCAATTGTGATACAATTGAATAGAATATAAAATAAAATAATACGACCCATTAGTTGTTTCAGTATGGCATCAATCTCACAGCTTCATTGCGTCTCAATCACGGCACGTGACTACTAGAAAAAAGAAAATCTTTACTTTTCTCGTAACCATCAACCGCAGGCGTTTCATCCCCAATTAAGTAAGAAAATTGCTTCAACTGAGGCCGGTGACGAAACTAATCACGAATAGCCGTTCAGCAGAAAGGGCCTATCCCATTTCCTCGATAAATAAATTATCTTTGTCCCTATCCCCCTGGTGAAGGGCTGCCAGAGTTCGTCTTAAGATTTCGCTTTAATCCAGAAGGGCCCGGGGCGTAGAAAGCAGTCGTACAAGTGTTATTAGCTCCCCTTACCCTCCTGATTCCCTACTTGTACAACTGCTTGTACTTCCTGAGGTCAAGGAAACACCTCAACGTGTATCAACTGGCACTGCTTCCTACCCGGAATCGAGACTCCAGAGAAAGTCATTTGCCTCTTCCAGGAAATTGTTTACTCTTGGGGTCTTGGACATGTGGGTGCGCTCCCGGGCTGATAGAAAGTGCCGCGCTCCCTGTGTCCTGCAATTGGCCCCAACCGCTCCGGATACCAGGACTAAGTAAACCCACCTGCAGGGTATAACGTATGTATCCCTGTTTCGAACCCTGTCAAGTCGGTGTAATTGAAAATGATTTTTTTCGAAAACATGTTTAGGGAACAAACACAATTACGACGTATTTGCGAAAATCTTCAAGGGGACTCCCGGAAACGACGACACAGCGCGACGACATGGCTGTAGCTGGGATTCCCAAGGACGACACAAGAGGCGGGAAAAAATTGTCCCGGTTGTTAAGCAGCGGACGACGGTTTATTGTACCTAAGAATAATACAGTGGTCGAGGAATAAAACTAGTAGTCCTTAGAATCCCGGGGAATGTCTTCATCGTAGCTAGATGCTGCCGCGTGCCTCTCACGTGTCGCTCTCATCTGCAAGCGGCGGGCGGCACATACGCAAACAGCTTCATTTCTTTTGGTCCCTGGGGTCCCACTCGAGTTTATCGCCGAACAGGATAGCACTCCTGTTCCAAGATAAGGCATTCGGTCGTCAACGGGGGTGGCCAGCTGCTTCTCTCCTGCTACTATTATTATACAGCATAAGGATGCTAGATGCTGGATGCTGGTGAAAAAGGTGAAAGTGTGCACCACACCAGAGCGAAATATCAACATTTTATGATAAACCACTCGCTCTGCCCTCAAATAAAGCGGCAGCAACCTTCGTCATTAGGGGCAAATAGCTCTGAGATCCTGGCGACTCTGCGGGATATTTTTGTGCTATCCCGGAGCCCGGCATCCAGGAAAAAAGGCGGTGCTGCACACACACACTTATATACATATGCTGTGTGTCGAGTCAATTCGGCCGCGAGGGGGGTTGGGATTTGGATTCATGTTCCGACACTCGATAGGAGTGCGAAATATAAACGCACCCCCAGGGGATGAAATTAATGTCAAATTATTCTTAATTTTCCTCCTTGCTTGCCTCAGTGGGAATCTTGAAGGGAGGATCAGGATGACAGAGAGAAAGGGAGAGAGAGGAGAAGCTCTAGGTGGGTTCGTTTCGTTCATTCGGACAGAATCCCGGACCTCTTCCGGGGCTGTAACTTTCACAGAGGACTCTCCGGCTGGGCTCCGGCCAGTGCCGTAGGGGCAAAAAGGGCGGTGGTGTTGAGGTGGGGGGGTTGGATTGGCTAGGGATATACTGATAACATTGAATGACGTTAACTGTGTGACGTAATTTCTCTGGAGGCATAAACCCAGCCTACAGGCACTAAACTCCGTTGGAATATTGAGGCGAATGACGCGTCCCTCCAGGAATAAAGTGGACCGATAATCAGAATTAATTACGAGATTGACATGTGCTCAGATTACGATCATCGACCCGGGGGGCGGAGGTATTCAATTAAGGAGGCTCGCATAAATCTTCCATTATAGATGTCGCCGCGATCGCTCGCTTCAAGAAAAGCAGCCAGTGCAACACCTGTCCCTCCGCTGCCACAGGCAATTACGTCGACGTTTTATCTTAGCACCGACGCGACCCATTCGGTGCAAATTACGAGCTGATTTCTGTCACATTTATATTCGTAAACAACCGGCGGGCAATTGTCTCCGCATCCACAACATAATCCAGGCCCGGCCGGGAGATGTCCAATCAGTGTCCAGTCGCGCGCTCTTAAGACCCCAGCGAGGTGTGTGCGAACAAAATAAGCACGACGCATATACCTGGGCGGTGTGGCGGCACGGACACTTTATCTGGACATGTTCGCGGTCTTGTTTCTCACCTTCTCCGTGAGCCGTGAGCCCGGTACACAACTCTCTCCTGCCCCCTCCGACGCGGCACCTGATTACCATAAACCCGTGTACCGACTAATCTAGGTCCGTAGGTCCCAGTTCAGATCTCTGAATGCATGCCGGACTGTTGCCGGTGATCGTCGTCGCTGGTCAAACACTCGCGCAATGCGCTTACAATAAAAAAAAGAATTAACGTCATCCACACTGTGGAATAAATTTCTCAAATTTGACACTAAGTGGCTATTTGGGCCGCTTCGTCCGGCGGGGTAATGAAGTGACATGTTCATGAAAAATAAAAATTCAAATTTGCTTTCATTAAGCGGTCCCCAGCAGGGTGGCCCGGTCTGCCTGGCGATGGCTTGCAGAACCGTTTCGTTGGGGCCCCAAAACAGAGAGCCCCATTCAAATGCTGATGGGTTGCATTAGCCCAAATTCTAGCGCGGTTTCCGGTCAACACGGTGCCAGGTGATAGAAGTCCCCAATTTCTTTGCCACTTACGACGAGTATTGCGCGTTTCGTTGATGTTCTCTTCCGGACTTTGGAGCTCTTTGCTGCCACCTGAGCTCCACATAATTACAGGAAACCCGATTTTATCTCGATAAACCTCTGGAACCTCGTTAACCGTCTGGGAAATTACCTTGGATTTTTTTTGATTATCATAATTTTACACAAGCTAATTTCCATCACTCGACATCGACCAATTTTCTTCTTGATGGCACTTTTTTTTTTTTTAAATTGTTTTGTTTCCCGGTTGATGAAGAATTTTGCAGTTTTGTCGAAACGTTACCCTAGATTTTGTTGTTGTTTTAGAAATGATACTTTTTGGGTCAGAGCACTGCAAAAAATAAAAGAAATAATACGGCTGAAGATTATTTTAAAGACTTAAAATTTCATAGACTCGCATTAGAGAAATTTTATTTAAACAAAATGACATTTTAGCCAACAATTCATCAGATACTGTTAAAAAGAATATCTAATTTTAAATAAATATATTTATTTTAAGTTATAATTGACATTGGAAAGCATTATGTTGGGAAGCATGTAGTCAGCGCAGATTGTATGATATCCAAAATTCTTGGTCAACGATGGAAATTTCTTCGAAATGGCCAAAATATAAAAAACCACAGGTATGTCGACTGGTATATATTGTAGTATGTACAGTACATATGTAAAATTTATTTTGTATAGTATAAATTAGGTAACATACATATTTTTATAGAGATTGACATCGATTTTATAACACATGGGGCATTTCACGTGAAGCGGACAACGAAAAAAATGTCAAGTCCCGGATTTTGTTCATAATTGAATTAATTGTACTTCTATGTGACCTGAATAAATGTACATGATAATTTTTATTTTTTTTAGCTTAGTTACCAATTTGTGCGATTTCAAAGAATTGGCAAAATTTGAGGAACGGATTTTTTGAATGCTATTAATACAGTGAATCAAATGGATTGAATAATAAGTAAATCGTGTTTATTTGAGAATATTACTTGCTTTTCTGAGAAATTAATTAAAATTTGAAATTGGACTTTTTTTCGTATAGTAAACCGAAAGTTAACATTAAAAATCTGATTTTTTCAAACTTCGCATTTTTTTAATTTTTTTATTTTTACCAAAAAATATAGCTTGTAATATAGAAATATTATGCAAAAAGTTTAAGAATGGTATCTCGATTCGTTTAGAAGATATTAACTAAAGTACGAAGGTGCCGCGTGGCGAGCTGTACTGTGCGGTTGCTTATTGTAGCTGTCTTACTCGCTACTTACGGCTTATTATTATAACTAATGAAATATGGTTAAATAACTATAATTAAAAACAAAATTTAATTAATTTGTTTGGTTAAATTTATTATAATTATCATCACATAATTAAATCAACAAACTGCATCATTAATTGTATGAATGTAGATCATTAATTACGTTCATTCAATTCATCGTTATGTTAATTCAATTTAAGAATTTAGCTTGTTAATTCAATGAACTAGATTCATTATTTTAGTAAACTCCATTCATTGCTTCTATGCGCGTTTGTAATTGGCAACGTTAATTTATCATTAAGTTCAAATTTTAATGTATCGCAATTCATTGAAACAATGAGCAAATTCTTCGGTGGAAAAATAATAAAAATTTCATTGTCCCAATGAATGAAATTATAATATGTACTTTTTCCTCTAAGTGTAGCAGTGGTGGAAAGCTATGAAAATTTTAAAGAAAATCTGTTTATAAAAAAAAGAGAATATTTCGGGAGAATAATTAAGGTTTACATATCTTCATGTAGAAATATACTAATAATAGATTAAGTTTGAAGTTTTGATTTGAACCATATTATGAGCTCGTGTTGCATCCCATAATCTTTTTACAGTCCTTTTCGCTAATGACCCTATTATTCGGAAAACATTTCAGGTCTGTGCTATTAATTCCTTAATTTTTATAATGACTATTTTATGTAATTACCAGAAACCTCATTAATATGCTTGACTTATGGAAGTTTTCCACTTCCCACCCTGCTAAAAGCCTCAAAATGCATAATAAACTCATACTCATAATAAAGTCACCTTGGCATCCTGCACCAGCGCGTCGATCGATAGTCTCCTCGATATCCTACAGGCTCCACCCGCCCTGCCCCGCTGAATCCCGCGACAGCAGCGCATATGGTGCCCGGGAGCAGCAGCCAACCGTAGAAACAATTAATGATTAATTTCCCACCAGCTCGAGGAGTCGTCAGCGCGTTGTGTCGCTGTAAATCGAATATGCAAACAGCCTGATTAAGGACCAGACAAGCCGGCGATAGGAAAATAATTTGGAGGGCTCTTGAAGCCACCGCCAGAGGAGCTGGAGTGCCTGCGCAACACAACGGCAGCGGCAGCAGCGGCCTCAGAAGAAACTACGGCGGAAGGGTTAACCCATCCCTGGCCAGCAGTGGAAATCAAAAACTAAAAGCGAGCAATTTTCCTGGAGAGGGCACAGCACAACACAACAGCGGAGCCCGACGCGACGGCCGCCCGCCGGCTCGTGAAGCTCTAGGACGAGGTGACAGGGAGCCGTCAGGCAGCCGGGCCTCAAAACCAGCCAGAAGGAAGAAAATTGAGCCACGATCTGCATGCAAAATAATTCTAAGAGGACGAGGACGAGGACCCGCACAATCACACCGATAGGGAAGTGTGATGTGTACTATATACCGTATGCTATATGCAAAACACACCGAAGGGATGAGATTTATGAATTTTCAAGACTAAGCGGGAACAAAGGCGGCTGCGGCAGAGGATCGCAAAGATGGCCGGGCGGAACAGCCAGGAGCATATGCATAAGTTCCATCTTTGAATTGAGGCGAAAACAAAACAAAGTAACCTCCTAGCCCGGGAACTTATTGTCGAAATGAGGGACGTGCCAGCACCATATGGCCCGGCTACACGAGCACAATTTCGCTTTTATAACTACTTGATTAGGGCGACACAACAGCCTGGGCCTCCTGTCTTCTGGTGCCGCAGGGGCTCGACTGGAGACCGAACAGTAGAGCTACCAGCCGTACTCCTTTCAATATTATTTCACTCCACTTCTTCGCAGAATACTAGTTATTGCTTAATATTTCCAATAGTACTTAATTAAATTCCAACAAATTGTAAAATTAAAACTTTGGAACACTATAGTACATCAAATGCCCAATTTTCCTCCAACGATTTCCAGGCATTTCTTATCTATCTTTCCTTCATATTTATTCTAAACCTTAAAAGTATACTTAACTTAATTTTGACAACATATTTCAAAGAGCAATTTTGGAAAACGCCCATATTGATTTTAATTTTAATAAGAATGTCGTTTTAAGAAGATTTTTTCTGTCATATCTCTACTTCTATAAAATATGAGCAGATTTCAATACGGTTTTCACCTCTAAATGTAAGCTTTTTGAGGCCGTTTTTAGCCTTCGTATCTTGCTCAGGATCTGGATCAGGCAAATTGGAATTTAACCAGTTAGCTGTTGCAACCCCTTTGTGTGTACGTAAACTGTATCGGAAAAAATTAAGCGATGACGAGTATACTCGTCACATAGAGAACATGTGTGGCATAGAATTAAGTTGTAATGAATTGATTGTTTTATTTTTAATTTTATTACTAACATGTATTTATTTACTTAACTTAAACATATAGAGTTGGCATATAAAAGAAAAAAATGCCTGAAAAATCGTTAGAAAAGTGTTAAGTTAGTTTAATCTGCTCTTATGGAACGACATTTCGTAAAACAAGGTAAAATACACATAACAGCTGCGCCATCGAGCACCAATATGTTTCAAGGTTGCAAGGTTTCCAATTAGACTAAAACTTAATGTTCTAGAAAATACATGGGAGTAAGATCCAATCCAAAAGTACTTTTTTATTTTTATTTTAAAATGTATTTTATTATAGTATTGCTTCTTTAGGACTTTTACTTTATGCATTGATTGAAAATTAAAAAAAACAAAAAAGAAACGGAAAGATAAAAAATATACATCTTCAAGATGCGATTAGAACTGACAGAAACGTTGTATTATATGTAAATAATTGTTTATTCTGCTTTTGTAGTTTACCGCAAGTCCAAGAAATATGCATGAAAAAACCGAAGACGCCATGACATACGTGACGTACTATGGCAGAGCGGAGCCTTTTATAACGTTATACCAAATTGCATTTAAGAAGTATTTAATTGCTAAGTATGTAATATTATAATATGAACCTCATACACTTATATCATATTAACCTATACTTCATATACGTCATTTCTAGAAAAACTATGCATACAGGAGAATTTTTATTCAAAATATGTTATCAAGTTTGAAAAAAAAAGTTAGAAAACAGGTATGTATGTTTAGATAACGTTTTTTTTTTGATTTTGTATAATAGATCGTCTACCTAAAAGTAAATTGTTTTGTATTTGTACATCTACTGATTTTAATTAATTATTAAGTACAATATGTTATTACATAATTCATTCTACTACTGCTATGATGCTCTTAGAAAAGACGGCAACGATACAGAGCAAGGCGTCTTATACGGCGATACTGATTTTTCGCTTTTCTTTTTATTTTTCCGAAAACTCAAAACTTTTAACGAACGACCAGAGTCGTATGAACCGAATCTAAAGATACACCGCTTTGATCTGGTCCTGCTGGCAAAAGGACGTCATTAAGTTAATTAAAGGTTCGACCATTGATTTCGGCCATACCTGGCAGGAGCCCAGGGCCGGACCAGGCAGGACAAAGGCCGCCAGCTCGAACGTACTTATCACTGAAGTGAAAAGTCAATCGGTGATGCGGATGGCCTAATAGCCATATTCAGTACGGATTAGGCACGAGAAAGATTTACGAGCAGGTGAGCACGGACACTCGAGTTCGACGGACCCTTTAATTAGATTAGGACGCAGCGATGCATAAGGCTGGGCATGTACACAAAAAGGGAGAGTTCCGAGTCCTACGCCCAGCCCCACACTCCACACAACCGAGCGAGCTCTGCTGCCCTTTTAGTGGAAAATTCAATTTCGAAACACTGGCCCTTGGTTCAAATTGTTCGCCAGCAGGAAATGTCTAGATACGTTGCGGTATTGGCAGTTAGTGACCTAGTAACACTCGAGTGGATTGGATGCGGCTCTGGACGTACTCCTGATTAAAAAGTTTCTTTTGTCTCTTCGGACGCTGACCACCCATCAGAGTCCTAGAATTCCCGATACATGAACGTGCCCGACCACTGACACAGGTGAAACAGACCTACCAAACCGTGACAGCAAAACTCTGGTCTAGTACCTTTCACTGTTTTCAGAGTGGGCCTTAGTACATGCGAAGACACAACCGAAATGCTCCATGATTTCTCTCTTAAATGTAAACTGCTTTAAAATATCCTGCTTTGTAGTCGTAGAGCTTACGAGGGTTTTATAGAAAGGCTTCAATGGATGGTTACTTTACGATAGGATTCAGTATCGGCATTTCAATGCTTACCTTCTGATAATATTTATCTCGGTGGACATGCTTTCAATCTGAAGTAGGATGGATATTCATGAAACAAGACAATATCCTGCGATTTTAGGTTGTATTACAACCAGTTCTCAGAATTATTATTGAACAATTAGGTAAGGCTCATGTATTGCATACGATTAAATTTCTACTCAATAACAAGAGATTTTAGAATTTAATTAGAACAACTTTGCACCTCAGAGAACCTTCTCAAACAGTAGTTTAGGGTTTCTCATAATAATATATGGTTATTTTAAGACATTAAAAAAAAAAAAAAATTTTTTTTAAACCTGAAATTAACTAAACCTTACTGAAATTGAGATTCTCAGACAAAACACTACAGCTCATTTATCATTCTACCCAAGTTTTTTCTTTACATATTTTAGTTTTGAAAAAAGAAAAATATATATTCTTATATACTATATAGTACATATCGTTGTTGCGCGTGCAATACCGCGTAACAGCAAAAAGCGCAAAATTGAAATATTGCGCCTACGGATTCTTAACATGGTTTCGCTCCTTACAGATCTCACAGAATTTAAATTAGCCTATAAGAAACCTCATTTTTGACATAGAAACAATACCGCATTACACTTACTTGCTTGGAGTTGGCGGCAAGTTTTTTTTTTTCTCCTGTAAAATCGTGAAAACGCAGATACGCAGTATTGCACGCGCAACGACGATATATTGGCAAATAAGTTTCAACACAGACATATTTTACGCTTCCACAGACAGCTACAATAAAACGCAAATAAATTTCAACTTTTTAAATATTTATTTAAATAAAATTCATATAGGAAGTAACAATAATAGTATTTTGTTTGCTAACTAAAAGTAAAATATATTGTATTCATATATGTAAGCGGATGCCATTGCCTTAATTTCATTATTATTCATTTGTGGTAAGTAATATTTATCAACATTTAAGACAATTAAATTATTGTACTATAATGCAGAATGATTAACCGAAGGTTCACAATTTCACGCGGATTATTGAAACCATTGATTAGATTTAGATAAAATATTTTCTTGATAAATCGATAAAACTTTTATACCTAGTTATGGCAAATATTCTCAATACTTAAGTTACCAAATAATTCAGTTCCCTTAGCCCATGTTATTGCCAGTCACTAAAAAGTCCCAACTTCAAAATATATTTTATCTGTACTTACTCTTAAGCTTTTTGCTCCTTATTTCTTTTCTTCTTTTTTGTTTTTAGTTGGAGCACTTTTCTTCGGAAAAAAAAAGGAATTTTAATTTCTTTCTTCTTTTTTTATCAATACGCCCTAATATAACCGTATACAGTAAAACCCGCTTAAATGCACATCCAATTTGTCAGAAAATTTCGTGCATTTAAACGGTTTGTGCATTTAAACGTTTTTAAGATAAATGCACATGTTGTGCATTTAAGAGAGCTCGGATTACTTTTTTTCAGTTTGGTTAATTACATAGCGTTCTGTTTTCGTCTTTACTTTACAAATTTTACCAAAATTAAACAATTACAATCCGCAATTTACAAGGTCCACCCGCCAACTCAAAAAGACTGAAATGTCAAAGCAAAGACTAACGAGAAAGTGTTCTCCTTCTTCTTTGCCTTTAAATGGTAACCACCGAGGGGACAATGTAAAAGTACTACACTTCTACAGAAAATGAATTTTTACATATCTGTTCATTTAACACTAGAACTACCGGCGCTCAAGCTTGTAATTTTGATAATTTTTGGCACCTTTAAAATAATATGCTTTCACATTTAAATTAATAATTATAAATGGAAATAGGTTCACGATACATATGTCGCAATTTTGAACCTAATAAGATTTGGTATTACTCTTAAGAGATATTTTCAAAAAATATGATTAATTCAAGCAAGAAATTTAGTACCGGTCAATTTGACCGGTCTTGGTAGTTCTAGTGTTAAAATATGTACATTGCATTTATCCGGTTATTTTTTAATTCAAATAGAAAATTCGTGCCTGAAATTAATGTGCAAATAAAAGGTTTGTGCATTTAAGAGGTGTGCAATAATGCGGTCTTTGTTTCTACACATTAATAAGGCAAAAAATTCGGTGCATTCGCATTGTGTGCAATAAAAGGAATTGTGCAGTAAAGCGGGTTGCATTTAAGCGGGTTTTACTGTATATTTAAATGTGCATAATCATTACTCAATTTCATCCGAAATTACATTTACTAATTATGTCGAACGAAATTAGAAAAGCCTTGAAATACGTAGGTACTTTTGGCTATACTCTGTCTGTTTGAAAGTTTTTGGTTTCCAGGAATCTTTTCTTCAGTGGATATCTCACTAATCGCAGAGAGACTGTTTTAATTGATTCTTCGCCATCAAAAGTGTTTGATATTCGATTAGATGTTCCACAGTTAAGTCATTTAGTCATTCTTTTTATAATGTGTCCGTCCGACAACACACTTAGGCCATTATAGGCCTATTGTGATACCACTTTTTGTGACCAGGGTTTCTGGTGGGAATTGAACCCACAGCCTCTAGCGCCCTGCGTAATACTTAGGTACCATTTTTTTTCTTGTTACGTTATTATTACTTTGCTGTTTAAGTAGTTTTGTTATTGTGAAACTGTGGAACATGACTTTTTAGGCGAAGTCAAATAAATACCCTAAATGTCTAGAATCCAAAAAACCATGTAAATCGATGAAATTTCGCTGCATATAAATCCATTTGCATGCCAGACGAGATTATAAACAACAGCAGAAAGATTTCCAAATAGAAATTGAATTATTAGAAGTATTGAGAAAAATTGCTTATCAAAGTTGTCCATTCTTAACACAAAAGCAATTATTTTGCACTCCAATTTCAAAACAAATCAGATTAAGACAAACACTAACATATGCAGAGAGCAATGCTAGAACCTTCAATTTTCGAGAAGTTCTTTTTATCAATTTATTTTCTTCTATAGTATTCGCCTCTTTAGGGACTTACGAAGTTTGTTATTTGAAAAGGAAACGAGAAGAGGACCTTTCGGCTGATAACGATGTAAAGTCGAACCAAAAAAAAAAAAAAACTCAAGTGCACCCTTCAATGCCAGAAGTGGGTAGGAAAGAAACGAAGTCGTTCCTTCGTTCGTTTGAAATTAAATCCGAAGAAGAAAGGAGTTGCAAGTACGAGTGGTCTAGAAACGCACGTAATCAGTCCGCGAAGGAGCCCTAAGAATGATGTTGCACTTCTTGTGCAATTGCCGAGGATCCTTTCTTTTATCTCTAGCTTTGCCAGGGACTGTCGACAGGCGTTGGTATCACAGAGGTTTTTCTATCGTCCACTTCCTTCAATTGTATTATAAATGAAGTGTGAGGGTCGAGCAGAAGAGGAGATGGCTTCTTAATAAAATCACTAATATATAGCTCGCGAAAACAATGTTAAATTAATATCAAGTGATATTCTCCTCCGCATATCCTGTGCTCTGGCAACTGGCTTTAGAATGGACTTATTTGGCACTGGAGTCCAGTCTGCGAATTTACGTTTTTTTTTTTTTGCTGAAGCGCATTTTCTGTGTAGCCTTGGTCGTGTTAGCGGAGTCTCGCGTGACTCCTTTATAATGTCTTGATAGCTCCTTTAATAACCGGCTGGACGGCATTGGGCGGAATAAAAATGCCCTAAGTGACGACAGGAGTATTAAATAAATGGCGCAGTTTTAGAATTGTGTGCTGGCTGCAAGCATACCAAATGCACCAGGCTCCGCGGATTTATTGCTTTTTTCCCATGTACCGACAAAAAATTGGGTCAACTCTCAGCTTTTTTCTTTTTTAAATTTATTCCTGAATATTGCTAGTTTTACATTGCCTACAGGAATGTGAGCAAAACATTAAAAAATGTTTTGCACAATTTAATAACGCTGACCCATTTTTGTAGAATCGATCCATTTTGAAAAAAATTACTCTAACTCAAAGGTCGAATACGAAAAAAATAGCTTCTGGAAACAGACAGTTTAAATTTCGGTGTCCAGATCGGTATTCGGTGTGATAAAATAATTCAGAATTCATTGAAATGGCATCTCAACTATCAAATTATTTTTCCTTACCAAAATCATTAGAACAAATTTCAAATATTAAATAATTTAGAATAGTTGAACACTTTTTAAAAAATAAAGGGAGGTACATCTGTTTGTTTCTTTTTAAATTAAATGTTATTTTGACACAGATAGCTCCTTCGAGCTTAACAAATTCACAGAAACACAGTATGATATCTCCGCAGTACGAAATGAATAGAGTTACGGGTGAACGACTTTGGAAAATATTGAAAATTGATTTCCAAATTGAGTGCTATGTTGCCGAAACAGTGCAAATTTTTAAAGAAATTTCTGTCTGAAATAATATACTACCCGCATTTTTTATACGCAAAATGAAGAAAATTCGTGAGACTGGAATACTAATTGATAACACAAATTATCCTTTTGTTCATCTTGTGCGCTCAGCCAAAAATATTGCTGTTGTCGGAAATGTGCGCTTAAATCACAGAACCTCAACTCGCCGCAGATCTCAGCAACTGAAACCACACTAGCATATAATATTTGTTCATCCACTCAATATATTCAAAATATGTTTCTCAGTTTTTAAAGATTTATTAAAATTAAATAATGAAGTATAACTAATAAACACATGTGTTTAAGGAAAAAGTATTTCAGTCAAGAGTTTTTGAGCTCGAACGACGTTCGTTCCTCTTCTGCTAAAGAAATTTTAGTGCTCCTTAGGGTAGCAAATCGTCTTTTACTTTAAACGGTGTTCGGCACAAAAGATCTTTCATGGTCATAATGTTCGCCACGGTCACCTCTAACAATTAATAATAAAAAATAGGTATATAATGGTTGTCATACGTTTTATATGTTGTGCACGCAATTTGAATTGTATGATTCGAATAGAAAATTGGGGCGATTTTCTGCCATAATCGTATCGTTAATGTTTTTTTAAAAAAAATTGCTGATTTTTTTGGTATTTTTTCTTTCCAAAGTCGATTATCTTGATGTTGCTGCTATTGAATGATCATATAACAACCAGAAATCGCGGTCCGAATATCTAAACTTTGTCAAACCATGGTTTTGAAAGTTTTTTTTTTTGCTTTGGTTTTTGAATAATGGCCATTTTGTACAGCAACGTAATAAAAAAATTTTGGAGTTTTTTACACGAAAAGGGTTAACTTTACAACACAAATTATAAAACATAAAGTGCTTGAAATTAGCTTAAAGATCCGTGTGATTTTTTTCAGAATTTTTTCGACTATTTTTGGTTTTTTGGATTTGGCCAATTTTTGAAAACTCCAAAAATTTCCCGAAAATTTTTGAAAAATTGGCTAATTATAAGCACTTTTTGTCCTATAAAATTTATTAGTAAAATTGATCCTTTTTGAGTAAAAATATCACCAAGTTTTTAATGATGAAATTTTATAATATTTTTAATAAAAAGGATCAATTTTACGAATAAATTTTATAGGACAAAAAGTGCTTATAATTAGTCAAAGAATACCTGTGATTATTTTCAAAAATTTTCGGGACATTTTTGGAATTTTAAAAAATTGGCCAAATCCAAAAAACCAAAAATAGTCCAAGAAATTCTGAAAAAAACTCACACTTGTTCTTTGAGTAATTTCAAGCATTTTCTGTCTCATTATTTTTTTGGTGAAGTTGATACTTTTCGTGTAAAAAAATTCAAATTTTTTTATTATATTGCTATACAAAGTGGCCATTTTGCTAAAACCAAAAAAAAAATTTTTTTTTTTTCAAAACCATGGTTTGACAAAGTTTAGACATTCGTCAAGATAATCGACTTTGAAAAGACAAAATACCAAAAAAATTAGTATTTTGTTTAAAAAAAACCAAAAAACAATAGGTTTTTTGAAGCTTTTATCCAAAACAAGTGCCAGATTCTGAAAGACCATCCCCAAAATCCTCCGTATACGATTTTGGCAGAAAATCGCCCCAATTTTCTATTCGAATCGTACAATTTAACTTGCGTTCAATTCTCGTTTGGCGCAATAATGGGTTAATTTAAACTTTCGTAGGACAAATGAAAGTATTATTTTATTGCGTTCTGATTTCTAATTGAAGTGTGTATGTAAAGGAACAGATAGCCCACAAACAGAAAAGACAAGTGTAGTTAAATTTTAAGCAAAACCTAAGTCGAAGTTAAAGTTACTAGCAACAATGCTAATTAAAATCTCCCGTTGCCAGATCCCCGGGGAGAGAACGGGAGTCAAACATCGCTGATATTTATCGCATGCCTGATTATCTCAACGAGGCAATATGCAATAAGTCATGTGGCACTGTGCGCAAACCCCGTGCAAGAAAGCACTGCGATGCATAATCCTCATCTGGCCGGGAAGCAGGCAAATCTGTTTCTTCTGCAGGTTAACAAATGAATCCGCTGCAGAATGTCATCTCCTAAGTGGGGACAATAAGAATTTATCCACCGCAGTGCAGCGAGCATGCATTCGTCAACGATTTAATAAAGGAAAGGTTCCGAACAATTACGCGAATCCGCTGTTGCACGCCACATACGACTCGACTGTTGTCTGCACACGTTGAATTGCGATGATGATGATGATGCTGTCGTCGTCGGGGCTCCTGAAACCGAGGTGGGGGTGGGCACCTATCGCCCCTCAGTCGCACTAACTGCAGACGGGCTCCCCCACTATAAGTATGCAATAAAGGCGGATAAAATCTCAAATATTTTCGGATTTATAAGTTTTAATACGCATTCTGGTTACCATCCACATGGGGATGGAGGCGCCGCCGCCATCGCGAGTCCTTTGTGGAGCCCGAGTGCTCCACAGTTGACTGGCTGACTGGGTTTACTTTCGCAGCAATATCCCTCCCTTAAGTCCCTCCGGCTGGCGTGGAGGCTGCGACAATGGAGGACGGGCCCTGAGTCCCTTTGGTCCTCGCATGACTTCACCCCGCCAACATAAATGAAGATTTCGAGGTTGCGGAGGTGACGGTATGTGTTGACTTGCCGGGCTCTATCCTCCCTATCGCCGCCACCTAACCCAACCTACCCTGTCACCCGGTCTGCATTGTAGGGTTTGTTTATTTCCGTTTTATAGAAGGCGAACAATTTCAGTTCAGTGACGTAGAGCTTATGTTTTATGCGCCACCCGGTTCGATGGGAGCTGCTCTGGCGGATCTGGCAGGATCGGTCTGGATATAGTAGCGCCTTATCCTTGCAGACATTTCAGCTCCCGTACCCCGAAGTACACGGCTCGGCTTGAGCGGTCGGGATAGTTTCGGGATTGGTGGTCCTTATTATGTTGTATTTGTGGATCAGCCCCGAGGATTCGGAATTTGACTGCCGTCACACGGACAATTTACGAGGGCCTTGATACGCTCGCTGCAATTTAAACGCTCGTAAAATGCACTTGAACTGTGTTTATTCGAGTTGGTATTCTCGCTTTAATGATGTTTCCCCCAACCCCCGGGGAGTGATTTTTACCACGGGGACGTGCGTGATTAATGGCAATGCGAGCAGAATGATATATTTTGATACATTGTCGAGCCCCAATCTGGTCATCAGCATTGGGGGCTAGTAAGATATATTATAGTTTTTGTCGCTGCTCTTTCAAGGTTCGAGATAATGTCGTTGATTTTACGATCAAAATAAGCTTCGGATACATATTTCATAGCATGACATTAAGTTAATATTTTTTTTTTTCTTTATCTTCTTTACATACTTTAAAATGCAAAGTCTGTTTATCTGCACTCTGTCCGTTTATAGCCCAAATGTGATTGTAATTTATATGTAACTATATTTTTGCGTTACACTGAAAACTGAAATTTCGTCAAAATCGCACTCTATATAATATATAGTAATTTTCTTTATTTTTGAATTCAATATGAAAAATACCAAAAGGAAGGAAATTTTCTTAAAGTTTAAGAAATTATTATAGGTATGAAAAAAACCTTTATAATTTCAATAAATTGTCCTAAAATTTATAAAAAGCTTCTTAGATTTAAAACTAAATTTTTGTACTATTAAAGAAATATTTAATTATTCATATTAAGTTTTAATAAATTCAACTTCAACTTCAACTTCGATAACGTTCATTAAATGTTCGTAGGTTTCAGAGATTTCTCTAATTATTAGTTTAAAATGTATACAATATACATACATATATGCTTTTGTGAAAATTTATTGCTTATTTATATCTGAACAAATTAATAAAACATTAATTTTTATATACTTTCAACAATAACCCGACTATTTTTTGTCTGTTTAGATTTGAAAGAAAAATAATTTATTTAGTTAACGAATTATCTCCAAACCCAGCAATTACTTTTTCAAAAACCCAAGTAGGTGATTCCAGAAAACAAATAAGTTGACGGTTTTCACTAAAACTGGCATCGGAGACTTAATGTGTCGCTGATATCAAATTTGTTTTCTGAATTAAATAATTTAGAACCAAAATATTGTATAGGATGTTTTCGATTTCACAACGCTGGATTTAAATAAGTAGACTAACTTACATATAAGTATTATGGCAACATAATAGATGAAAAGATTCCATTCCAGGTATTCCATAGAAAAATTTATAACAATCCATGTATTAAACCGGAACAAATACTAATTTTGAAATCAATCCATTACATTCTTCGTACTTATGAATTCTAAAGATAATCTGATAAATAAATATTCTCTAAATTTTTATACTACATTTATGGTTAAATAAGAAATATTCATTAATAAATAAACTATTTGATACGTTTCCTACAAATTTGGTATATATAGAGTTTAATATAAATACAATACGAATATAAAATTCTTCTACTGCCTACTAAAAAATACTTCGAATGTTTAAGGGTAGAACGATAATGTATTTATCTGCAGCGAAGACGTTTTTGAATCGTTGAAGTGGTATTGTTCAATAAATGAATTCGAAATTGACAAAATCGACAGTTTTGCAGATGCGGCGACAATTGAGGCTGCTTTTAAGGTGCTTGACCTCTTTGGGAATCTTTTTCACAGCTTATAGACGAATAGAAATCCACAGGCTTAAGGGCCTTCTTCCATTACTGCTTTTGAGGCAGAACAAAGTACCAAAAATGTCCCATTCCAACAGGAATTCTCAGTATACAGATTTTGAAAGATTTTTTTTTTTTTTTCATCGCCATCACCAGCACTAGCTTTTTATAAAGCCGGTGGATAAACTCCCAAATGGGACACAGCTCGCAGCCCTAGCCCCAGTCCCAGAAATGGTTGGTTTGCAGGCAACAGCACTTTATTCCAACAACGGGGAAAGAAGGTAAAAAAATAAAGGTAAAACGGGTAAAATGTAAAAATTCAGTTAAGTGGATGTGGGAATCGAATGGAACTGCTCTGCATCGATTTGTTACAGATAGATATCTACCTGCGGGTTTCAGTTTTGCGCCCCAATTTCATCCAAACAGCGCCAGCAGAGGCTTGAATAGGAGCAAAACATCCTTTTTAACAATATAAAGTCAGTTCCCATGTAGCCGGCATAATCCCCGAAAACGAGGGCCCCATGAATACGCCCGAAAGAGCAACAGAATCTAGGGCCTTCGAGATGTTAAAAAAAAAAAAAATGAAGGAACAAAAAACGATACTGTAAGCAAATGAAAACACTGGATAAATGCAAATCGTTCAGCGGGCCAAGTCTTCGGGATGTCTTAAACTTTTCTCAGCATTTTACCTTAAAATCATGAAAAATGCAGTCATTGAGGTGGGCAGGCATTTCAGACTGAAATGGGAACAAAATTTTAAAAAGAAACCACCTTAATGGAAAATATTCTGTTCGCAACGCATTTATTCTCAGAATTTTGTATATTTCTTAAGAGGGGATCGTTACAAATAAAACATTTTGCATCAATACTACACTGAGTCGCTCACTGCACAATAAAACTAGTTCAAAGAATAAATTATATTCAATATTTAATATTATAGTAAATTTTATTGTTTATCTATTCTACCTTATTTAGACAAGTTCTAGACAATTTATCAGTGCCTACTCTCGAGCTGAATTCCACTAACAAAAAGGATCCAACAGAATCCTTGATTTGTGATATCTAAAATTTCTAAAATCTAAAATTTTCGCTGGTTTTTTTTTTCGTCTGTCCAGACCATGCGGAAGTTATCCCTTAAACTGAAAGTTCTTATGAGTAATAAAGCCAACATTTAATTTTTTTTTTAAATAACCTCAAATTGTCACTTTTGAGTAAAAAATTATTCTGAAAATTGTTCACTTGTAAGTTTTGCATAGATGAAAATCATGGCAATTTGATGCCCATTTCCAAAAATATTAAGTCTTTATTCTGGGTAGCTGTTAGTAAGCTTCGCATCAATTCAAAACGTTCTATTGTTCTGGAAAGATTTAAAAACGCAGCTTTTATAAATATAAAATTCTATTTTACAATAATATCCCAAAAAAGTTACTTTACTTAATTAATATAATTTTTAAATAAATTTTTGTTGATATGACGTGTGCCAACTGGACTTTTCAACTTTTTGATGCTTGTTAATTAGTTTCGAAGGTTTGTTTCTTCGGAAAAGACTTCTCTAGAGTTTGCTTTTCTTTGATAGCCCTTTGCTTTTTTTAATTTAATTTTTAAAAGCAATCCTTAAATTGCATTTTTAATGCGTTCAATTCAATAAGACCCCAGTTCTGATTTTCTAAAGTAACTTAATTGGTATGAAAGTAAAATTTTCTGAAATTTCTCAATATCATTGAAAAACTATTTGATTAGAAAATAATTTATCCTAACTTCGATCTACAAAGATATTAATCAAATTTACTAGTTTTACTTCAATCTTACCATATTTCTGAAAGTGACAATTGCAGGACTAGGATTGAAATATACTATCAAATACTTTAAAATATGATAATTAAAAAAAAAAAAAAAAAACAATCCTGATTCATTGTTTTCCAATTGAAAAGAATTGTCAATGAAAAACAAATATCTCAAATTGTCATAGTTAAAATTTCAGAAGTGCTGGGCAAAGCAGAACATTTGAAAAGTCAAATGGCCAACTAGTCTTACAAGGAAACGTTCTCATGTGTGTCTCACTGATGTTGATGGAGTTGAAATATGCTATAGAGTATCGATAAATAAGAGATACGTATTTTTTTTATCTGCTGATACGCGGGGTGCTTTTATTTGTTGTTTTTTTTTTTAATAAAAATTGGTGTATATTTCAAAAGTTTGTCCGCCATGTTGGATCCGCCATTTTGATTTTTTTAAATTTAACATCAGATTCGTAATCAGTGACTCCAAAACCCCTTAATACTGGTATTCACGAAAAAACTGATGTCTGAAAGAATATACATCATTTACGTATTAGTGCTAGGGGTTGTTTACCCCCTTGAGGAACTTTTTTTACGAAAACGCAAAACAAGTCAATTTTATTTTTGAAAATCGTATGTAAAAAATATCTTTCAATGATTTTTAACTAAAACCGTTATTTTTGTGAGTAAGAGTTGCCACCCCCGGGAACCGGATTACTTATAAAAGATTAGTATATTAATGATATATAAATTCCATTTTGTTTCATTCGAAAAAAAATCATTAGAACTTGAAATATTTTTGAAAAACTGTTTTTGGGGATAAATTTTAGGGGTGGTTTGCACCCTTTAAATGTGCGTATCCGCAGATAGAGAAAAATAAGTGTATTTTATTTTTCGATACTCTATAACATATTTCAATTTCATCAAAATCGGTGAGACACACCTGAGAAAGTTTCCTTGTTAGTAAGTTTTTAATTTTTAGTCAAAAACATTATTCGTTATAAACTTGGAACTTCGTTATATACTGAAAAAAATATTTCCAATCAATACAACGAATTTTCTGTTTTAATCAACTAGGCCCTAACTCATCTAACTATTGGAATGTCAATTGTATAATAGAGTTGTTTAAATAAATGGAATCCAAATCAATTTTACTAGAATACTTTATATGGATGTCATAATATAGTAGTGTAGGTTTTATTACTCATAGTTAATTTTCCATTAGTTGTGATTTGTGTTCATGATTGTTTTTTCATAAGGTAAATTTTATCATAATCGTTTTTGATTTTATAATTATTATCCCTTAGTCTTGGTATTAAATACCCTTAAAGCAACCAATTATCTAAACCGCTTTAAAGGTATTTATATAATATTTTATAATACCAAAACTCGGTATTATTCCTTTCGAGTATCTTTTTAAAATGTCAAATCAAAATATGGTATGTACATGATTATAAGCATTTTAATTCTTAAACAATTATATTTAGAATTGTGGTTGTAAAATATGTCCAAGTTGTCCACTTTGTGACTTTAAAATATTTAAATTTTGTTGCATTAGATTCAGGCGTTTCGTTTTTTCTTGTATATTATGCAAATTCGACAAATAAGTCTTAAGAGCATCCAGGGCGATGCGACCACTCGGGAGATAATGGTCTAGTTGATGCTCAGCGACTGGGAAAATTATCTAGATAAATTTTCCCCAAGAATGCAGCCGTAAAATTTTGCGATAATTTTCATTCCAAAAAAGGCTGCGGTCATATAAAACGATGTCTTTGCCCAGAAAGGATATGCGGCGACAGGACAATGGAAATTATTCCATTCGCTCGCGAAGGGTCGAGAGACTTGCGCTCCGAACTGGCAGACAGAGCGGTTTATGCGCTGCGTTTATAAGTTTGAAACAATTTCATGTTCGATGTCAATAGCTGATTATGTTGGTGCACATCCAGCGGTCCAGCGGAGAATGTTGCACAGGGATGGAAGGCGGGACGGGAGGGCGATGGACCAGCGAAACGCTCATTCAGCCGCGTTTGATAGTCGTGCGCGGCAATAAAACCAAAAATTACGAGGCGAACACGAAGACAACGGCTCAGTCTCAGGGAGAAATACGCATCCTCATTGCGGGGCCGTGCATAAATTAAAGCGTATTCGGGGCTCCAATATGTATAATTCGCCGAAGAAATTGCTCCAGCGAGTGCGCCCCCGGATGCTGGGACTGCCGCGCACCGCGAGATGCACCAAGAACAATGGCCAATTGTTCTAAGACCAGTTCGAGGGCACCGCATCGCAGAAAACATCGAGGAGGCAATATGCATGCTCAAACCCGGACTTGCGGCCCAAGGTAGAGTGTGGAGGAGCAGTGGTCCAAGCTCAGCCTTCGGCGCGTCTTCTTCCTCCGAAGTGTGTAATTAAGGCCGCGATGGACAGATAAAAAAGGTAATAGCCGAACGAGACCCGCGCGGCTTGGACCACGACGACTATCGGAAGTGGAAATCTCGCGCATAGGCCGCCGCATTAGCAAACATGACCGGGCAGTGGCGAACATGTGTTCAAGGAATCCGGTACATGGGAATAGGAAGAGCCCTGGACTGCTCCCTAGGGCCTAATATGTAGGGTCAGGGAACTTTGCGGTGCTCTATCGGTGATGAACTTTCCCGAACAGTTCACCACCTGAAAATATTTTATTATATACGAAGGCAGTACGGTGCGGTTTCAGCCGCGCCCAGGCACATTCATATCTCGATCTGTTAAGGAAATCTTGAGAAAATCGAAAAAGTTTCGATTGAAGTTGGCCATTGCTGTGCTCAGTCTGGAAGACAAATCAAATTTTTTCGCTGTCACATCTCTCTCTGTATGGACTTCCTTCCCTCAAACCCCACAGTTGGCACCAACGAAACCAAACCCAAGCCCAAACCCAAACCCAAACGAAGCAGCCGACGCTAACGAAACGAATCCTTAGACTCACAGGATTTGTGGTTATTTTTGTTCTTTCCTGTAAGCGAGTAGGATGACAACAGGAATTGATCCAATGATTGAATTTACTGCGAAACCAAAAGAAGTTTTGATTGAGTTACTCGGGAAGGAGGTGTGCGGCTCCTACTGCTGCCTCTTCTTCTCCTTCTGGCGGGTATTACCCATGTGATAAGATGATGCGGTGCTCATAGTGCCAGCCGGGACTCTGGGATTTGTCAATGAGGGATAATTTGCCGGGGAATTGTCGAGGAATTTCAATGAGGTGCGAGGCAGATTAAGAATTCTGGAGCTGTTGTACTGCTCGTGAAACGTTTTTTACCCACCCAGCCATAGAAACAAAATCTTAAGGAGTTTTTGTGGGTAAAACCACACTCTGTTCGCTCACTGCTTACAAGGGGGGAGAACTGGCGAATGCTCTTGGGTGAAAAGTGCTGAAAAAGGCGAAATTGTTTTATCGGTCCTTGGATGGGATTATTAACGAATGGCGAGGTATCTGATGGCTGAGTGGATTGAATTTTAAACATTGGCGGTGTGAGAGACGTCTTCTTTCTTATCTCCTATATGACTTTAGCCGCAGAGTACAATAATTTGATTTCTGTTAATTGTTTTTGTCTCAAAATTACAAAAATTGTTTGCAATTTAGAGTTTCGCTGACCTCGCAAGAACGAGTACTATAAAACGAAATTACACATAAAGTAAGAAAGAATCTATATTTTTTTCGAATCCGATGAATGTTTTCGTGTTGCTTAACTGAAAGTTTAGATATTGTTTTTCATAATATGGCAGATATAAAATATCTAAATAGAATTTTTGGCAGAGCTAAATCTTTGCCAGAACAAAAAAAAAATAAACCAATTCTGATCTCTTTTTAAGGGTTTTTACATTTTGGCAAAGTATAACATCTTATATTAGTGATATATTTCGAACGCAATCAGCTTCAAAACTACATATTTCCTGGAAATTAAAGTGCGATCTGTGTCAAAAGCTTTCGAAATTCGGAATTTTCGTAAGAAATTCAATATATATGAAATTTTGTTCATAGTCTGTCCAGGGTATTGCAATTATTCCCGGAAAATATAAATTGATCCTTTGCGAATTGTGTAATACTTATTTTATTTGAAAGTTTAAATGCGTTTTTCTTATAACAATATTTTTAAAATCGGTGATCGTTATTTCTCAAAAAACCACTCAAGCAATAAATATGAACTTCTGACAATATCTTACTAACTTACTAGGCAAGTAAGTACATTTTTTTTTTTCTTTCTGGCTACCTCTATCGATGTAATGGTTCTAAATGTAAAAAATCATTTTTTTTTATATAACTTATAATGTCCGTTATATAAAAGTTATTCAAAAGGTTCTTCACAGGATAGTCACTCACTTAGAAATTGTAACCCATATGTTTTGGTGAATATAGCCTATATTTAATTTAAGTGCTTGTTGTAACCTATAAAGTGTTCTTAGTCACGTTGAATACAAGTAAAAATAATCAAGTTTTTATCATGTTAAAAATGTCCCATTACATTGCAACAAAGCAACATTTGCGGAAAGCGTTACTTTTGTACTTTAATCAAAAGAAAAGTGTAGCGGAAAGTTGCTTGCTTGTGAATACTTGTGGTGAATAAACTCTGTCGATTTCAATATGTGACTGCTGGTTTTAGGAGATTTAGAAGTGGTGATTTCAATATGGATGATAAAAAGTGTTCGGGTCAACCGACGTCTACGAGCCATGGGAGTGAGTCGGGACGAAAAGAAGGCAAACAGATTCCAAATGGTTTGACAGAAAAAAGTATTGAAAGACGTTTGATGACTTTTGAAATATTTCTTCAAAGACAAAAAGGGAAGTCAGTTTTACATTGAAATGTGACTGACGATGAAAAATTGATCTATTCTGATAATCGTAAACGTAAAAGCCTATATGGAAAAGATGAGAACCACTACCATCAACGCCAACATAGACACAAAAACAAAACATAACATTCATACGGCAAAAGTTATAATGTGTATTTGGTGGGATCAGAAGGACTTATGTTTTATGAGATGTTAAAACATGGTGCAATTAATCGCATTAAACCGAGCATTGAAGCAAAAACGTCCTGATATGCGAAAAGACACAAAAAGATGATTTTTTTGCATGACAAAGCTCGGCCACATGTTGCGAAATCGGTTAAAGACACATTGGAAGCGCTTGGCTGGGACGTCCTACCTCACCCTCAAATTAAGTAACGCACCTAGTTATATGGCAAGAAGGTAAATTCAAAATGACATCTTTTATAATTTACTCACAACATTCATAATACATTACATAGGAAGTTGGTAGAATTTGGTAGACATTTTCCAATTTTGACAACTCGGAAAATTCTTTAATTACCATAGATAATTCCAAATGTAATTTCATCTTAACTATTTTCGTTTTCGTACACACTTACAGATGTAATTTTTGAACTCAATTTTGTAACTATTCTGAGAGCAACTGGACCCATGATCCCGGAACCCATTCCTTTTTAAACTCGGGACAGTTTCAACGAAAATTTAGAAAAAAGAATAAAGAAAACTTTAAAATAATTTCGAAGGGGACCGCAGACGGCAGCAGATTTCTCGAAAGATGAATGAAATTCCCGAGGCGAAAATTTTCGCAATTCGTGCACTTTCCGAGAAAATTGCACAGTGCAGAGAAATGGCTGTTGCTCTATCGCCCCCAGGAAGAATGATTGCACGTCAGTCTCATGATGAACTAAATCCAGTCCCAAAAAGGGAACGTAGGCAGCCCTAAGTCGCATCAGCTCCTCCTCGCCCACCATATTTTCGTCGGAGGGTTTTTGAAAATTTAATGCACTCCCATAATCGCTGCGAATGCGAATTTACTCAATTTTCTGCGTTCGTTCATTCGGAGCTTTTCTGTCATGATTTTCAGACCGGTGCAATCCCACAGCTTTGGCGGTGCCATGCCAATTACGTCGGCTTAAAATTACGAAAATTCACCCAAGTATGCTACAGACTTCAGTGCGAAATAATTATGGGCACGTAAGTGATGCACTTACTTATACAATACTTTTCGCTAATTTTCCGTCCATTGTGGGGCGAATTATTATGCCATGTTGTGAAAGCCAACTCCAGCATTCAGAAACTCTTTGCGCTTTCTATTTGTTTTCGAAAGTGCCTCGGAAGCGCTGACTTGCTCATTTGCCGAGAATTGCTGTGAAATTACTCCAAAGTTTACCCAGAAATCTTTTCTGAACGAAAAGCCATGCTGCATTCTGCATTAGGTCATTACGTAATTTGAGGGTAACGAGCAGAACCTATGCAATCACAGAAAAGGAAAGATGTTGCCAAGAGGAGAGATAAAGCACTTTAAGGCACTTTGTTTCTTCTAGGTTCACGTAAAATTTTGATAGAAGTTCTATTAGCAGTTGGGTCTTACTCTTGACCCCATGTTAAATGCTTCGGAATCATAATATCATATTTCAGGAGTAGAATGGTCGTGAAAATTATAAAAAATAGCAAAGTATATTTTAAGCAGCTTTAAATGCTTGCAACACCAGAAGTATTATGAAAAATAATAGTTGAACTAAGTTTCAGAAGATCTACTCAATTTAATGGCTTGCTTTGAGTCTTTTCACATTATCATTGCTTCTATGATATATTATAAAACAAATATATCATCATCTAATTACAATTACAATTACATTTTGAACCTAAGGCAAAGATTAATACATTTTCAACCAAATATTAGTATATGCAAAAAATTGTGAATGGGTAAATGTCAGTTTTCCTTATATTTTAACTTTAATAATATAATTAAATATTTTGGAAAGCGCAAAGTCTTATTAATTCAAAATCCGAGATGAGGAGTGCAAGTTTTTACGTCATTGTGTTCGAAAGCTTAAATACTATATGAAAAAATGAAAAAAAAAATATGAAATATGAAAAATAAGTGTAAGTAACTAGACTAATAACATTGAAAAATAAATTTTGCAGAAAAATTAAATTTAGTTAAATGCTTAAACCCAAACCTAAATATCGCCTTCAAAAACAGACTTTTCGAAGACGGCTCAATTATTTCCTGCAAGAAACTATAACATCCCAAATTTTGAAATAATTCTTAAAATATCAGATTAAAGAGCATATTTTGTATTGAATTGAATATTTTTAACACTTTTCTATAGGAAGATTTTAAAATTTGCGAAAAGCGCACATTCACAAATTCAAACTTCAAATCTTGAATTGCAAATATTATTTGATTAATTATTTGATGCAAAGTGGGTATAAATCAAGGCAATTTGATGTTCTTTGTTCTTGATGTCTTAAAAATTATAAATTTTGCAAATAATTCGTTAAAAAATTTACTTCTAAATCTGATTCGGATAAGATAGTGAAAAAAAACGCATCTAATAACGTTAGTTAAGAAATTTTAAATGTTGTCTTCTTCATACGAAATATAATTTACTCCTTATTTTGGTAAAAACAAATCACTATTGTAAATTAGTTATTTTTTTCCATCACATTAAATTTTCGAAAAAAATAGGGTTAACAAATTAAAGTAACCATAACTGAGGAACTTTTGGAAATTTTTTTTAAAAGAATGGAATTTCGGAGCAACTCAACACGTAAGTTAAATCAAAGTTTGAATACTCAGCTATAGCTTTATAATATGTTTTTTGTAAATTTTATTAAGATTTGTTCGAGAAACGAGTTTTCTCGTTCTTCCCGCTGCCATATAAATGGAATCAACCAATGGTTTGTAGGAATGGAACTCTAATGAAAAAATTGTCTCCCCAGCAAACCTTGAAAAAGGTTTTAATTAGCTGATATTTTATAACTATAGTATAGAATTCAAACGTTCATTTAAACTAGCTTTGGGACCGCTACAACATCCCTTTATTTTAAAAAAAAAATTCTAAAAATGGCTAAAATACGGGGTTTTTTTTTTAATTTTTAACCCAATTTTTCTTGAAAATGTGACGTGATGGAATTTTTTAAATATTTTTTCGACATAAAAAAATCTTAGTAATAATCTACATATATAAATAATTTTATATATAAATATTAATATTTACGGATTACTGATATATATTATTTGTGGAGATTTTAAAAGATATTTAAGGAAAGCCACAATAATATTCTCAAAATATCTTTCAGTATACTTTCAAAAAGATTAACTGACAATTTAGTATTAATATTTGGATATCGTATTTTACAACAAACTTCTTTTTTCAAACACTTCACGCAAAATTTAATCCTATAAAATCTCTTTATTGTTTTGCAAAGAATCCAAAAGAAGGTTTTACAAATTATTGCCGTTTGCCGAACTTATTTCAGTTGATATCTGTATATTGTATAACAACTTTATATTAAGTAGTCTTGAATCCAATAATGTACTTATAATAAATTTATTCTCCTAAATATTAAGACATCAAAGTTTTTATATTAAAGTACACTATATCTCTCGTAAAATTATTTATTGTTTCAAGTAAGCTTAATTTTTCCTTCAAATTATATCTCGAATAAATTGATAGCCTCTCATAACTTGAAATTAAATCCCAGATTGTAAAGAGCTTTGAATTTAATAACTTTATGAATTCTTGCTTTACATTTTATTTTATCTTAATAAAGCAAACCCAACTTAATTACAGCCTTGAAAAAATATAAGTTATTACTTTAAAGAAAAGAAAATGCTCGTGAAAATAATTTACTCTTAATACTTAACCAATAATTTTTGAAGATACAAGATGCGTGAAAAATTGGTTGAATATTTATTCTTTTTTTGTTAAATCAATACAAAAATGGAAAAAATCTACCGAAACAAAGGCTCGATTCATCGGGTTCTTTGATGTTCTAAGATGTTTTTCTCACTTTACCTCTTTTACGCCGAGTGACCCCATGGAGAAAATCACAGAAATGATACCCAATCTCAGGGCTAATCGAGCGATTCTCGGACGTTACTAGGCCATTAGGTGGAATTTAAATGGTGAATTAACAGAAACGCTGCAATTGAGCTTAATTTAAGGAATTCCTCTGTTTGAGGCCACACTCAGGCCGGCGGCGCGCGCGTTCGACTGTTGCCCAACAGAGCAGAGGTCAAAATATTGACAGAGCGCGGAAAAAAAAATATTCATGGTCTGTTGTACACGGCCATGTCCAATAAATCAAACGAGGTGCGATCTATGTTTTGAGGCCTCACGTCGCTCAAGCGGGGCAGGTCGCGTGAAATTTCCTGATTGGAACCAGACGCGACGCGGCTCCGTAGGGGCTACGAAGAGCGGTGTCTCCGTGTCGCGTCCATCCATTACGTCGGGACCCGGGTCCAGGAGAAAATTGAATTATGGCGCGCTTGTAGCACCTTCTCCAACATCACTCCGCTTGATGGAGAATAATTGTGCAATACGCGCACGTAGAGGTCCCGTACGTCTTGGCCTGTCCGCGCCAAGGAGAAGCCTCAAAAAGCTAGGAGTTTTTTTTAACTACGGACCACACCAACTACAAGCGGCGGGCGCTGGGAGGTTCTCGCTTTTTGGATGATTTGTTGATTTGACGAACGAGGACAAGCGGGGAGATAGCCCCGCCAGCGACGAGTTGTGCTGTGTCAGCCGGCTAACGAAGTGGCCAATTTATTGTGGATGACCCCTCAGTTTTAGGTGTTTTACCTGGCCGGACCCACTTGTGGGAACCTGTCACCTCCGTGTGCATGATGGAGAAGTGACGCAGAATTGATTATGACCGAAGTATGAAATTTTCCAATGACAGGTGACTGATTGGCTCTGAATGGGGGACCGTTACTAGAGAGATTCTTCAAAATCCAGCCATTGCTCGGTTCAGTGGAGTTGGGGTCAGGTCACATGAATCGCAGAGTGCAGTGAGGTCTCCTTGCATCTAAGTTTGCTTAGTGGTCCAAGCTCATTTATAACCAAATTGAGGGCAGGGAGGGCAAAAAGGGCAGCTATGAATAAGAAATTATGCACATACATACATACGTACATGAAAAGTAGGAATTTAAAAAGCAATATATACAGTGCTGTGCAAAACATTTGCAACTAAAATCATAGTTTCTTACAGATCATTATAAAATTTCCTAAACCACTGATACCAAAAAAAGTTTTACAGTGCATTATTCTTTATTATGTCTAGTTTCCAGATATAACAATAGCAGGATGTAATATCCCGTAATAAGGGAGCAATATCAATTTTTTTATTCAACTTAACGATTTTGCCTGTGCAAAACATTTGCAACTTTATATATCAACAAATACTTTTCTAGGAATAAATGCGAATTGGCAGTACTTTGTTAGTTAACTGTTATTTTCTATTCCATATATAGTTAATAAAAAATAATAATAATAATTTTCTATTCCGATCCATGCGCGGGAGTGTATTATTAAAATATTTTTTTCCTTTAAACGCAATTAAACTGAAAGTTCTTAAAATGGGGGTAATTAATTTTACAACGAAATAAAAAACCGAATAATATTTGTGTACACAGATGGTATAACCTAAAAAGACATTAGTGAAAAATATAAAATAGCTAAATCCACCATATCCAGAATTATAAGCAGTTTTATAAAGACTGGGAGTATTGAAAATATTCATAAAGGGTGGTAGACCAAGGAAAACGACAAAGGCTGAGGATCGTAGAATTTAAATTTTAATTAAATCTCTGTCTTTCGAATAAAACCTGGATGTGGATCCTTCGACAGTAAGAAGAGGAGCCATAGAAATCGATCTTAAGACATACAGGCCAGCGAAAAAGCCACTACTTTCCGAAGAAAATGGCTGAGCTCGACTTGTCTTTGCTCAAAGTCATTTAGAATGTCCCCTAGAAAAATGGAGAACTGTCCTTTTTTCGGATGAGTGTTTAACTTTAAGTTTAACTTAGTGGGTCTAGATGGAGGGCAAAAAGTTGGACGACCGACGAACAAACGACTAAATCCGCAATAAACTGTGGTAACTATGAAGCATGGAAGTGGTAATACAATGGTCTGGGGGTGTTTATCAGCTCAGGGCGTGGGACCTATTTATGAAATACCACTGATAATGAAAGCAGAGGACTACAAAAACATTATGGAAAATGTTATGCTCCCTTACGCAGAGGAAGAAATGCCCCTGCACTGGCGCTTCGAACAGGAAAATGATCCCAAGCACACCTCTAGACTTCTTCAGGCTTGGTTTTCACAGCAAAACATTGAAGTTTTGATATGGCTCGGACAGTCTCCAGATCTCAACCCCATAGAAAAGCTATGGCAACTGGTTAAGAAGAATATGAGGGGTCAATTTTACAACAACCGTGACGAACTCTTTAATGGTATAAAAAAGGCTTGGAATGATATAACTTCTTTGCATATTGAGTCGCTATTTAATTCTGTGCCAAGAAGATGTGCAGCAGTTATCGTAAATAAAGGCTATTCAACCAAATATTAATGATAATATATATTTAAAGTCGCCAACATTGTTAATGTCAAGGAGTTGCAAATGTTTTGCACAGTCAGTTTTGTATCTTAGTATGAAAAAACGAATATTTCCCCTTTTTTATTGAATAGTTACCTTTAGTTTTTTAATATTCTTAAATTAGATATAATAAAGAATAAAATACCGTATTAACTTTTTTGTTTTTAAGAATTTAAGGTTTGTTGTAGTAAGACATAGAAAATTGGGGTTTTAGTTGCAAATGTTTTGCACAGCACTGTAGCTTGAAATTCTCAAAATATATTTACAAATTTACAATATGATATCAATTCGCCAATACTTTTTGTTACTGGGGTTGGTTTTCTCTTCTTAGTCAACTCTTTACAAAAGCATGGATAACGAAGTAATTTATCTACGATATTACTGAATATGCTGCTTTTATGGTATCATTGCATGTTTACCATTTGGCAGCACACACTTACCGTAACAATTATATTGTTACAATTTTGCCCGCCGAGCGGCTGGCCGGCAAAATTACACCATCTGCCTTCGCTTATAATTTGGCGAATTGGCCAACGAACGGACAGACGGACGGACTTAGGGACAATTTTTAGGAATATTACTCGTCCACCGAAGTAGACGAGCCCAAAAAAGATCGATGAGTGTTTCGATCCGAGAAGCCAAGCTGATCTCATCAGTATGGCGCTTGGCTTCTCTGCCATAGACACTCACAAAGGAGGGATCGAAAGCTAATCCCTATATCTGCCCGATCGCAACTTCAAGTGTGAAGTATAAGCGAAGGCAAATTCTGTAACAGTACTCCCCCGTCAGAAGCTCGAAGTTCCATCCGAGCAACTTCATGCGGCATTCAGGACGCCATGGCCAATGCTACGATGAATGCAGCGACGGCATGGCTGCAGCCGCGATACGCGCGCGAAATACAACTGCCACAACGTCACTGCGGCAGTGAAAAACGCGGCCATTGTGGCAGAGGACAAGAGCGCGGGAGGCGCAGGTACGCAATACAACTGCCACAATGTCACTGCGGCAGTAAAAAACGCGGCCGTTGTGGCAGAGGAGAACCGCGGCTGCATCAACGATCGGCTGCCGAAGATGGCTGCACGATCGCCGTCATTGACGCCCTGGACGCTAGAGGGATTGTGGGGTTGCCCCCGGTTAGGAGGGCTCCGAGAACCCCACACCTGGCACCAGTGTTACAATTTTGCCCGCCGAGCGGCTGGCCGGCAAAATTACACCATCTGCCTTCGCTTATAATTTGGCGAATTGGCCAACGAACGGACAGACGGACGGACTTAGGGACAATTTTTAGGAATATTACTCGTCCACCGAAGTAGACGAGCCCAAAAAAGATCGATGAGTGTTTCGATCCGAGAAGCCAAGCTGATCTCATCAGTATGGCGCTTGGCTTCTCTGCCATAGACACTCACAAACGAGGGATCGAAAGCTAATCCCTATATCTGCCCGATCGCAACTTCAAGTGTGAAGTATAAGCGAAGGCAAATTCTGTAACAATATTTACACTATTAAAGGGCGAATAAACCTTATTTTATAGTTACACTAGCTGGGTTACCCGGTTTCACCCGGCGTTGGATAAATACTTACTAATTAAACACTTCTCAAATGTTCCAGTTTGTTATATCCTAGAAATTGTTTCAACCCGAAAACCCCTTTATGGATCCGCTATCTTGAATTCCTAAATCTTAATAATATTAAAAATTAGTGGCCTTAAAATATTTATTGTACCAATTTTCATTCAAATCCGTTGAAATCGAGAAATTTTGGTCGCCATATTGGATCCGCCATCTTGAGTTTGGAAATTTTGCTAATATTCGAAATTAGTGGCCTCAGAATAATCATTGTACTAATTTTCAGTAAAATCCGTTGAAATCAAGAAATTTTGTTTCATATTGGACCCGCCATCTTGGATTTATAAATTTTGATAATATTCGAAATTTGTAGCTTCAGAATAATCATTGTACCAATTTTCATTAAAATCCGTCGAAATCGAGAAATTCTGGACGCCATGTTGGGTCCGCCATCTTGCATTTAGAAATTTTGATAATGTACAAAATAAGTGGTCTCAGAATAATCACTGTACTAATTCCCATTACAATCCGTTGAAATCGAGAAATTTTGGTCGCCATGTTGGATATGGAAATTTTAATAATATTCGAAATTAGTGGCTCCGGCGTAGTCATTGTACAAATTTTAATTAAAATCCGTTGAAATCGAGACATTCGGTTGCCATATTGGATCCGCCATCTTGGATTTACAACTTTTGATAATATTCGGAACTTGTATCCTCAGAATAATCTTGTACCAATTTTCATTAAAATCCGTTGAAATAGAGACACTCTGGTCGCCATATTGGATCCGCCATGTTGGATTTGGAAATTTTGCTAATATTCAAAATGAGTGGCCTCAGAATAATCATTGTACCAATTTTCATTAAAATCCGTTGAAATCGAGAAATATTGGTCGCCATATTGAGTCCGCCATCTTGGATTTGTAAATTTTGATAACATTCAAAATCAGTGACCTCAAGATAATCATTGTACTAATTTTCATTAAAATCCATTGAAATCGAGAAATATGGTAGCCAGTTTGGATCCGCCATCTTGGATTTCTAAATGTTGATAATATTCAAAATCAGTGACCTCAAAACAATCATTGTACTAATTTTCATTAAAATCCGTTGAAATCAGGAAATCTTGGTCGCCATATTGGATCCGCCATCTTGAATTTCTAAATTTCGACAGCGGATTTGAAATCCCCATCCCGCAAAACCCCTATGTACCAATTTTCATGAAAATCGCTCCAAATTTAAAATTTTAAGCCGCCATCTTGGATCCGCCATCTTGAAACCCTACGTACTATCCGAAAAAAAATTAGCCTATATGTTAAGTCGGAATATGTACTACCTTCGGACAAAAAATTAAAAATATCGATGCAAGCGTTTAGGCGTGATTGAGCAACAAACAAACAAACAAACAAACAAACAAACGAACTTTCATTTTTATATATATATAGGGATATATGGTACATAGCTTAAGGTGCAAGCAGTGGTAGATTAAACAGAGAACCGAAGTTCGAATTTATTTTTATTTGACTTTATGTTTGAATGATTTAATATGATATAAAGTATACATACATACATACATTTTAATTCTATTTTTACGAAAACGTGATCGGATAGAAGATATTTGTTTTCAGTGTTTGTTAAAGTATCTATACACAAATATGAACTGTTTTGTATGTTAATCTCATTTATAATGTAAAATTTTATCGAAGAATAAATAAATAAATTATCAAAGAATAATAATTAATATTTGTATTATTTTATTACTATGTATATATTGCTTTGTTATTGGTTCTACTATTTAAAATAAGACTTTTTAATTTTTAGACCACTTTGATCATATATAAAATTAAACAAAATTAAATTTTTTTTTACACAACTATTGGTGATAGAAGAATTTAATGATTATAACTATTATGTATAAAATCTTTTATGAACATATTCCATAAATTCTTATAATTTTTTATCTGTTACCCCGCAAAACTAGTTCTCTCTGAATTGAAGTTTAAACATTTATAATGTATCAACAGCTTTTATCATCAAAAAACCCTTATGCTGCATTTTAGATAATGTTATTTGTAAGATATATGTTTTAAATGTGAACTAAATCGGCTTAATAGTTTTCGAGACATGAAATTCCAAGGATCCCTTCTAAATATGTAGTATAGAATGAAGATTTTAGCTGATTTTAAATTGGTAGAACTCAAGCAATTTGTGGAAATTTTTAATGGTTGATGAATCAAATTATTTAAAAAATCTTTAAACTATGAAGCTAAGTATTAGTTTGAATTTTAAGGTGGTCAAACAGAGACATATCTACTTTCTGTAAAGAGTCTATAACAAAAGAACATTATTTAAAAATATGTAAGAAAATGAGTTCAAATGTTCAGACCGTCTCCATGGAATAGCGCAATTTATATTTCATTTCTGTCAATCTCCCATTCTCAGTTTTTCTCTTTTTGATGAAGTATGTAAATCTTAAGAGATAAATTGAATCTCTCGTTCCCAGGTTATAAAAAATGGGTTTCTACCTTTCGAATTATCGCATTTTCGAACTCGTTCGAAGTGTAAAAGTGCCCTTCTCTCCTGCCCTATCTAAATGCCGATCGTTCAAATTGTTGTTGCACACGTAGCGAAACAAATGAGCTAATTTGCGAAGCAAAAGGCGTTTCCTTTCTGCTCACCGGCTCATTCAAAAAATGCGCCGGATGCTCTCGTAATTAGCAATTTTCATGTTTCATTAATCCCGGCCCGGAAAGAGGCAAACTGTGGAAGCCAAGGAAAATAGCAGCAACAACAACAACAGGAGGATTGAGGTCGTCTGTGTTCACACGACCGCGCGGGGCCCCTGCAGCCAGAGGAGTGCGCACCGTACCGCAAGAAGCCAACAAAACCCTCGGACGTCACTGTCAATTGCTCGTGTAACCTGATCGGAGTCAATTTAAAAAAGAAGGGCGTCTTCTTCATGTGCTCCGAAAGATGTTTCACACATGTTGCACCGCCGGCTACACCGCGCCCGGCGGCTGCAGTGGATCGCACTTGCACTTGCCAGCAGTCAGTCACGTCGCCTGCCCCTCCTGCCGAACCACGCCACTGGTCGGGTGGTGTCACTTAAAAGCGCAATTAAAGCAGGTCTGACGAGTGCTGACTGCTGTTTGCTCGGGCGCTGAGATAACTTCCGGTTTTTGTCCTCAGCAGCCCTAGCGTTGCACCTCCGCCAAGACGGCGAACGTGCGCTCCGTGCGCCCCGTGCGCCCCGCTCTACTCCACCTGATGATCGAGCCCCAAGGAAGGTGCTCAACGAGGCAGTGCAGCCCCAAGGAGCTCTGAGGTGTTCCTAATCGAATCAATTGCATGCCAGTGCTAATGAAAGGGATTGATGGGACCATTTCAAGGCTGCTAATCTCTTCCGATGGGTTGCTGCACCCTCGCGCGGCGAACGCTTCTTTAGGGCTCGATTAAGTGGCGGACCCACCGATGGGCCGAAGACACGCTACCTGCCTGTCAGTCACCCTGTCGAGTGAACTACGGCCAAGGCACCATACACATACAGGGTGCTTCGTCAAGTTCCGCAAAAACGCTATGCGGAAATGACATTGGCGCTGGAAGTTGCGCGAAAGCCTCTAAAAATAGCATCACACGTTACTCTTCCATTAGCACGTTACGAGAAGTTTGATAAATTAACAATTTCGCGAAAACTGTTCACCGATACAAGTGGTCGGGAGGTGCTATCGTAGGCCGAGAAAATTCCAAGGAAAATGTCGCGGCGTTGCGTGACTGGACTCAGTCTATGCCTAGCGCCTTATAAAAATAGCCCTGCATGAGCCAACATCCCTTTCTTCGATAGCACCTTCTCCGCCACTGCCTCTTGTTGAGGTGACCGTTTGCGCCAGTCACGCGTTTTTTCAACTTTTAAGCCAAACATTTCAAAAAGTTCTAAAAATATTCGCGCATAGAGTGCCCCCCTCTTTAGCCTCCGCCCATGCTAATTGCGCTGGATATTTTTGCGTGCGAAGTTGGACTGAATGGGTTCACTTCCGAGTACACCTGAAAAGTAAACAACTGTTAGTGCATGGGCTCGCGAGCTGCAGGTGAATTCTATTTCTGATTTTGATTACTTGTCCAGAGAAAAGGCCACCTATGGCTCCAGGCTGTCGTTCTGTTTTGCAAAAATTCTTATTTATAGAGCAAATTTGCGTCAGACGATAAAGGCTGTTTTATAATTGAGGCGATTTCTGGGAAAAAATGCATATAATAAGACAAAACTCTGGTTTGAGTGAAACACATTTAAAGTTTTTAATTCGGTTTTTTGAAAAACATAAAACAAAAGCGGTCTAATGTATTTTTGGGATTCATGAATAGGACCTAAACCTTATTTTCATTCTTTTAATTTAACGAAAGAAAGATGTATTTTTAAGATGAATAATAATGAAATACAAAAGGGAAGAAAAATAATGAAGTAAAAAATATGAAAATCTAGAGGAAAAAATTAAATTACAATACACGAAGATAAATAAAGTAAACGTTTTAAAATAATAGAAGAAATATTAAAGGCAATATTGATTTTGTTTTTATTAATATGTAATTTAATTTTTAGTTTAGAGTCAAAAATAACAAGCAGATCAGTGATGGAATTGCTAATAGAAAGTGAACAGTTATTAATCATGCACTTAGGAACGAAGCAGCCTGCCTTACGCGAATAACATACGACCATTTTTATCAGTATTAAGGAACTTAGAATTTGTGATAGTTTTTAGTGAAGTTATGTCTTTGTGCGACATGCCTTTCTCCATTAAAATAGATATTTTTATTATATACATACTACAATATTTTTCATTTATTTGTAAAAAATATACGATATTTTATCAAAAAATGTAATACCAGAGTAGCAATAAGTAGGAAGATAGCCATATTATTGATAAGGTCCAGATAAGGCATTATTATGGCAGACTGTTTTATGGTACTTTTCATTCGGTCTTATCCGGTGCATATACAAACTTCTGCATACCGCCTTATTATGATATCCTTCTTTTTTCAAATGTGGGCCTTATTACATTGGCTGAATCTATTCGTATTACGTGCGGCCATTTTTTTTTAATCATGACCTAATGTTATTATTATTATTTTAACCATATATGGTATACCATGTTTTAGTTTATCCGGCCCTAAATAAAATTATGCTTACTATAGCCGTATATGTATCTGTTCATGCAGCCCTTATTATGTCAAAAGTTTTTCTTTTTAATAATAATTTTTAATAAATAAATACACAAGGTCGTAGATAAAGAAATACGTATACACATTCGAGTTTTTATTAAAAATATATAAATAAATTAATCTTCAACATTCCTTTCAGGTGAAACGGTAATTCATAAAAAATATGTACACAGTACTGAAATTTTTCCGTCTATTCAATTTTGAACTTAATAAGTTTATAGAAGAAAAACAGCGTTTTTTTTAAATGTTTGAACAATAAAATTTGCCAAATAATAGACCCAATACTTTCTTATAAATTGTCTATCGGAATCTACTATTTGATATTGTAAGTTTTTGTTGGATTATTTTACCAATGAACTTCAAAACCCGACGCCACTGCCGAACCAATTTTTTTAAGCAATTCTACTTCTGATAGTGAATAAATAAAAGTTAATTTGTTTATTATAGTTTCTTTTTTCTATTTTTTTTTCTATATCAACATAATCCTTTTACCATTATATTGCTATGTCACTCTTAAATATGATACAATATTACATGAAAATTATTTACTGAAATAAATTAATAATTTTTAAATTATTATTGTAAACTATTGTTCATTCGAATTTTTAAAATAAATAATCGGGGTTTAATAATGTTTTTCATTAAAGAACCGAATCGATTAATGTAATCCAGGTGAGTTTCATAATCTTATCAGGTCCTTATTTTATTGTTTATAATGAGCCTGACTTATATGGTCCTAATTTAGTTTTCTATTCCGGACCTAACTTTATTGCCTTATATGAGCCATATGCGTTGAGGCGTTTCATTTTAAATATGGGCCGCATCGGGCATTCTTAAATATGGCCGTATTATAAAATCCGGTAAAAAAAAATTTGGGCCATATTTTAACCACATTAAAATGCTAATCGGATACGTATTGTCAATTTCGACGTAAACCGTGTACCTCTATAAGATTGTCATGGCTGTAGGTACTTTTTTTAATTTGAAACAGATTGGATTCATAATATTTAAAATTTAAAATATTGCCACAATTCGCATGGCATACGGAGATAACTTAACACGATTTATTTAAAAATATACATATTATATACGTCAAAATATACATTAAATCAGTATACATTCCCTTATACATATGTATAATGCGGAAATATTTACACAACAAAAATAATAAATAAATAAAAATTGTATGCGTAAATACCTAAAATTAATAAAATTCACCTGAATTTTAGGCAATCAATATTTTCCCAATTATTATGGATGACAGATTCACGTAAACTATAGGCAATTTTGCAGTTACCTAATGTTGTTGAAATTTATACGTTTATGGTAGCAAAAGTTGTTGCTACAAATTGTAGGAAACTATTTTTTACTGTATATAAAATACACTTTTCATAAGAAAGGACAAGTATCGATAAGGTCCAATTTCTGCTCTCCCTAGATTTTTCTTAGTACGCTATCTTTTTATGAAAACAAGTAACACGATAGCAATGATCTTTTACCATACTCTATTACTCTATATGAAACACGACGCAATATTTGCAAAAAAATGCATAATTTTGAAGAAAATCGTGTTTACACTATATTTCGCGCACTATAAAAAGTGGTAAGATGGCCTTATCGATTCTCGTCCTTTACAAGGAAGAGGTCCTTTTAAATCGCTAAGACTCTGTTATTTGTTGGGATGTTGATGGAAAAGTATACACGTATATTACTTTGTATATGCGGAATCGATTAAAGTGATTTACAGAAAGGAGCACATGAGCCCTTGCTCTTTTTTCCAGAACGGACGACTTTCTCCAGCGCAAGTCATTATCTCAATCAGACCACGAGAGCCGGAGCACAGGTGGAAAAGATGCACGAAAATTTAAATCCGCCAGCTACAACACCTCTTCATTAGCGAGATCCGTAGCTTTTACTGCCCCCCTCGGAGCTCCCCTTATCTGCTCGGTTTCAATGTTATTCCCGCTTTTACAGTTTTATCAGGCAGCGGTCCTCTTCCCTTCTGACCCCTTCGCTTTCACAAAAGCTAATAAGTTCCGTGGCGGACCATCCTGGTCGGCGAATGCACTCGCGCGGTATCTGCAACCTGCAGCTGCTTCCTTCTCGTGCACCTTCCAGCGGCGGCGGCAGCGAGATAATGGATTAAACCGCAATTTTTATAGCTTGCAATAATTAGCATTATTTGAAGATTATCACCTCATTCCTTTTGCGCGCTTGTAGCTGTTGCCGCTGCATTTTTTCCTCTTTTTCGGACAGCACGAGGGCAAATATTCGCGAAAAGTTAAAATTTCGATTATTACTTGCAATTTGCAATTCCCCACGTAATTACCGCTGGCGTTGGGCATGTCGTAGTAATTTCAGAATGCACTGAAGCCATCATTTTCATAAAGTGCAGGAGTTTTTCAGTAGGTTGGTCAGGCGCGGATCCAAGGGGGGGGGGGGGGGGGGGGGGGTCACGGGGGTCATGACCCCCCCCAAAACATCCCGAATTTCAAAAAATAGAGTTGAAACAATATTTTGCAAACCGAAAAACAAAAAAAAAAACGAACGAACAAAACTAGGTTTTGCAAACTTAAAAACCTGAAACTAACCAAACGACCAAAATTAATTACTTAATTACTTTTTTGTACTCTGAAAAATTGGAATCAAAAAATGACTAAATCAACAAATTTAACTAATTTTCACAAGACTGACTTTTTTATTATTTTTTCTATATTTGGATTTTAGCTATACTTCATATACTATCTATTTCATATACTGTTTACAATCTGTTTACAAGTTCCAACTATAAAATCATCATTTATAGAACAAAATCCAATCTTCTATTTTGTTTCGCAAATCTGTTAAAGATCGCATCGATGTCCAATTCAATGTCTCGATGGATGTGTATATAATAATTATAATTTTATATAAACAATAAATTTATATATGAATGTAATAAATTTTCAAGTAAAACAAATTGGACGGGTTTTTGCATAAGGTTATTCAGGCTTTGTTTTTTATTCACTGAAGAAATTTGGCTTACATTGTTTATTTGGTTATTCTTGTTATTTTTGATTTTTTTCTATCCCGTGACCCCCCCCCGAAAAAAAATTCTAGATCCGCGCCTGAGGTTGGTCAGTTATATGGGATTTTAAAATATTAAGTTAAAAAAAAAAATCCTTATGCATTGGAATGAAAATTGACATGTTCTACATTTTAATCTGGCTGAAGATACATACATAAATTCACAAATTAATTTTGCAACATATGCGATCGTACAAACTGTTGGCCAAATTATGTAACTTTCGCGTTTTTCTGGGGTTAATTTTATGAACAAAAATCATGAAATAAGATAAAATATTATGCATTGAAAATTGCCTATAATATATTTTGAAATAATTTTTGGAAGTTATTATAACGTGATGAATTTTTTCTTGTTTCCATAGAGTAATATGTATATCTTAAGACATTTTGTGAGATCAAATTAGAATCAAAATAAAACTTTTAGCTTTAAATGCATTTTTCTCGAAAGAAGAAAGAAATACCATAATTTGTTCGTATTTTTAATTAATTTCCAAAAAGCTTGAGATATTTTTCATTATTAATTCATTATTATTAACCATTAGTAGAGATAATGAAAGTACGTTATTTTTTAATGAAAATATATGTAGTCAAACTCAACTTTTTTCATTTAAAAAATTAATTAAGTTTATTCCTTGCATTATTATCGCCACGAATTGTATATTTGATAAATGAAAATTCAAAAACAAAATATCGAAAAGCTCTTTCGGCTAATGACTACTTTTTCCTGAGTATGGCAAATGCATAAGAAATTTAATATTTTGGTTAAGCACCGATGCGAAAAAATTTTTTTAAGCAAAAACTGGTGTAAAAGTTTAAAATTAAACTATTCTTAACTCCGATGAAAATTAAATACTTTCGGAATATAGGAAATTTGAAAGCAGGATGAAACATTTTAATAGTTTAGTAGGTCTCAATTTTTTCGACAGTGCCATTTTATCGGAATCATGAATACGGATGTATAAACAGAAAAATATCACATTATAGAATTAAATATGCGCTTTTTGATCGCTGTACATTTAATAATATTTTATTTAAAACAATAATGGAGTCCATTAAGTAAGACATTCAAAGAAATTCAATTTTAATGCTACAACAAATACAGGCAATAATAAACTCTATTCAAATTATCAATGAAAATTGTCAACTCCAAACGAACACGTTGTAAAATGAATAATTCGTCATTTGTGCCAAATCATATTTTAAAATTTGATTTAATATTGTTCCCGTTGTGTTTAGAAGTTTTTTCTTCTTTTCAGTGTGTATGCCTGAAATGAATAAATAGTGACTCTAATCTGCTCTTTTCTGTCTAGTGGACTTTAAATTTCAAGAAATATTCTCAGAAGACAGTACATACTAAGAATTCGTAAAACATGACGTTTAGTGATACATGACCCAAAAAAACATCAATTTCAGTAACAAAAAATGAACAAAATTGAATTTTTTTAACCATTACACAGTGCTAATGTAACGCCTCTAAAAATAATAACGATGGTAGGCATAAACACTTCATTACTTCTAGGGTATTCGAAGATTTTTTTTTTTTCGAAAATCGCCTTTAGATTATTTTGCCAGAGTCTTTTGTATACTTCCTGTACTGTTGTTAATCTAAGATTGGTACAGACGTTAAATTATTGTTCATTATTCCTTTTGTTAGGTAATATTTTTACAAAAACCGCAATAATAATATAATCCAGTTTTAAGTAAATTGTAACTTACGACGTCTATCTCCGCAATGATTAGCATTTACTGGTACGTACCTGAAAAAAGAGAAAAGGAAAAACGTCAGTATGAAACGAGAAAATCTGGTTTTATTGAAGCAATTTGTGAAAAGAAGATATTACTTTTGACCACCCATTAGTAAGAAATGCTTCTGGCATCGAAGACGAAAAACATTTATCACGTGAAACGTAGCACCTCACGCCACGCATTGCCTCTTAAAGGAAAATCTTAATCCACGCACTGTGTTGCCTAGCGGCTGTAAATCACTGGCCAGCAGCGCAGTCCCGTGGAAGTGATTTAAGGCGCAACACCCTTTTCTAATTATATCGTCACGTCGAGGAGAGAACCTGCAATATCTTAATCCAACGCAAATCGCCATCAATTCAGGCGAGCGCGAGAAAAATATTCGAACTCCTACGCAATCAGTTCGCGGCCAGACAGAATCACTTGTCGCCGTCAGATCCTCTTTAATCCTCTCCGCTTTAACTGGCTTATCGGAGATTCCCATCGCGTTCGGTTCACACAGCTGCAGCATCCAGATCCACACAGGGCCCTCTGTCCGGACGTCCCGAATTAGATAAGATTGTGTCGCGGCCGTGGACACATTGATGGCACCATTCTCAAATACCTGGCGAGGCAACATCAAAGGCCCTTCGAGGGTGCTCCGAGCCGAGGCCCGAGGCTGATCCGATCCAGATAAAGCATGGGAATCCCATCGAGCACGGCTAATGCAGGGAACTAGCTTATTCAGAACTCACGCCCTCGCACTCCTGTCGGCGGATTCCCGGCTCGCAGCATCCCTGCCCGATCGGATTAGCCTGGACCGGAGCGAGGCTGCGATGTCATCAGCATTGTGTCTTCGCGTTTTTGCATCGGATCGAATCGACCTCCTTAGACATGTGCGCGCACCACTTACCCGGGCAGAAGAGTCTCTACTCCGGTCGCCGAAGTTCGAAGACGATTACGAAGACATTGCGAAAACACTGCAAGAAGTGCGCGCATTCAAAGCAGATCAGGCGCGATAAGGCGGCAATAGAATAACTTTTTAGAGGAGCCCGCCTCGACCTGCACGAATTTCATGTTTGGCAGCATTTCAGCGCAGTTTCGGCCTTTAAGTATCGCCGACTGGCGCGACGTCTTGGCCTTCATGAGAGAATCCTTAAAAGGCACTTCCTTGACGCTGTGAACTGATTGCATCGATCCTCCTTTGTAGATCGATCCGCGAAGGAAGTTTTTCACAATTGAAGCCGGTGAGTGTCTTTCAGGTTTTCTCTGCTCTGCACATGTACTTGCCAAACCGTATTCAAAAATTTGTTGCAAGATACTCGTGAGAAAGCGCAAGAACAGCTGACAGTGCAAAGAAATTTTCACACTCCCAATAATTCCTACATTGAGGAGGGCCCTAACCTTTATATATCATTAAAGTTTTAAAGAAATGTTCACATGGCAATCAGTAAGACTTCCCTACTTTTTTATTTCCGGCATTAATGCGGTCCGAAATTGTGATAGAATTTACCTAATTATATACTTTGGATTACTCTAAAACTTCATTTTATTAATATGGAAGTAGGTTTGCAAATTCTAAATAAGGTTTCGAATATTCTTTATTCTGGAAAACAGCAGTTTTTGAGGAGGCATTTTGCATTATACAGTTAAAGAGCAGAGTATTGAAAAACATATTTTTCTAGTTTATTTATTGGGTGTACAAATTAATTCGGTCCGTTTTTTTGTTGTTAAAAATATGTTTATTTTGAAACAAAATGAATTAACAGATTAATCAAAGTATTGTCCATCGTTGATTACTACTTTTTTCCACCTCTCAAGCAATTTTCGAATTCCATCTTGAAAAAATGTTTTGTCTTTTGAGGCAATCCAACTTCCGATCCAATTTTCTATTTCTGCGAAAGAAGTGAACCGGTGACCTACCAAGTCGTGTTGCATCCGCCGGAATAACCAGTAATCAGAAGGAGCCAGGTCCGGAGAATACGGCGGGTGCGGTAAAATATCCCACTTGAGTGTTTCTAAATATTTTTGGATGACTTTTGCGACATGAGGTCGAGCGTTATCGTGCAAAAGAATAACTTTATCATGTCTTCGTTCATATTTCGGCCGTTTTTCTCGTAATGCACGGCTCAAACGAGACAATCGTAGCCTATACCGATCGCCCGTAATAGATTCACCAGGTTGTAGCAGCTCATAATACACAACACCCTTTTGGTCCCACCAAATACACAGCAAGACTTTTGACCTTAAATTTTGCTTTGGTGTTGATGTTGAGGTCGATGGTAACGATTCACCAGGCTTAGCATAATATTTTTTCTTGTTGGGATTATCGTAGAATATCCATTTCTCATCCCCAGTAAAAATCCGATGTAAAAAACCCTTTCCTTTTTGCCATTGAATCAACTGCTCGCAAGTGAAAAATCGCCTTTCAACGTCTCTTGGTTTCAATTCATGAGGAACCCAGTTTCCTTGCTTTAGAATCATTCCTATGGACTTCAATCGTACAGAAACTGCTTGTTGAGCCACTCCCAATGTATCTGCAAGCTCCTCTTGCATTTGACAGGGATCTTCATCGAGTAATGCCTTCAATTCTTTGTCTTCGAATTTTTTGAGTTGTCCAGGCCGAGGTTTATCTTCAACGCTGAAATCACCATTCTTAAAACGTCGGAACCATTCCCTACATGATTTATCAGTTGGAGCATTATCACCATAAACTTCCACAAGCATTCGATGCGTTGCCGCTGCACTTTTCTTCCAATTAAAGCAACAAATTAAAACCTCCCGCACATGCAGCTTAGTTAACACAAAATTTGACATATTCGACAAAATAAAAAACAAGGTTTTTTATGAAATTTAAAGTGATAGAAACTGAATGTTATTGACAAATGTCTAGCCTCTCTGAAACCACCGAAGGTTAACTGTCAAATAAGCTGTCATTTGTTGTAAGATTCAATGTCAATGTTATTTTTGTTCGGTAAGGTCTAACAAATCATTATGGACATACACCGCAGCAACGATTCAGGAGTCAATTATAGGAACTTACAGATGACTTCGTGAATATTATCGACCGAATAAACGTCCATCAGAAAGTGTTGTTCGATGTCAGTATTGAAAATTTTGTCTCCAAGATTTTGCAAAATTGATGTTGATGACTTGCGGTTTTAACAGTATGCTGCTATGTACCATACAGCGACAGAAAGAATCGTGTGATTTAACTATTTTTTGGGGAGACCCGTGATTTATCTATACTGATAAATCAGCTTCGATTGACGTTTTGGTAATCAACATAAGACTTGTCATTGAGGATATACAGTCCCAAATGCTCGAAAAAGTGGTCAAAAATTACTAGGATGCGCAATAAAACTGGTAGCTGCGGTGTTCATATGTCCGAAATTGAATTTAAATATTCAATGTTTAAAAAAATTATCTTTCGAATATAGGGTATATTTTTAAATTTCCGAATTTTTCGCTCTCACCAAAATTATAGAAGGATTATTATGTTTTGCGAAATTTCAAGATGAATACAGAGATCGAAACTTAAATGGGACATTAATTGCCGTCTGAATTTATTACTTAAATATTATTATTATTGATCATATCGACAGAGATATTTTCTTAAAAAAGTTGTTATTATTAAAGAAAATTTTTTTTCTTGGCAGCTGCAATAAATACACAGAATACACAAAAATAAATAATAAAAGACAGGGACATTAATTTAATTTAAAACTAGATGAAAGAAGGAAATATATAAAAGTTTTGAGTGGCGGTTTTCAAATTTTTCGTATTAGTATGTTGCCTTTGAATTTGAACTTTTAAGAAAGTAGCAATTATAATGTAAATTTCGTCGATTTTCTAAAAATAAAGGGCTTAAGACTAGGAAAAGAATGAAGGGTGGTATACTTCAGAATGGTTGAAATTAATTGTGAGAATTTGTTAAGCAGTGCACTCAAGAGGAAGTTACAATTTATTTCAATTGAGATAAAAGCCAGAAATTCTTAGAAGGCCTTGGAATCCTTAATTGAAGTTGTCCTCCAGTATTCTCGTGATTTCGCCTTCAAAAGCAATAAGGATCACAGATATAATCAAAAGTAGGTACACCACCTAGATGAGAAGGCAGAGTTGCGCTTAAATTGAATTTAAAAGGGAGGCCTCGCCCGGTATTCGTGCAGATAATGCTCAACCATCCCTGAGAGATCTTTCCAATCAGCTTCAGATTATTCGATACAAACTTTTCTCATTGCGCCCTTAATATGTCAGACATATCTTTATACTTTAACTGTCTTACTTTATCGCGCCTGTAGGTGGGTGCTCAGAAAAGTTTTCTAATAAACATCAGGTCCGAGCGCGTTAAGAAAAAAATAAAGAAGAAAAAAAAAATCAGAAAGGAGCGAAAACGACCCCCGGGATAAATCCCGCCTGGACCCTACGGCTAATTGAATGTAAAACAGAAAAACTTTGCGATTAAGAGGAGCATAATCTTGTAGACCTTGGACGATTACGATTTCAAAAAGTCGAGAGCGCGGGTCGTGATAAGGGCGGCTCTGAACGAGGGTGAAATAGCTTATTATCTCGTCATCAAGAACAGTGGATTTTCGGAGATGTGGATACCTGCTCCACTGGAGTAAGTTCTTAATCGAAATTTGCAGGTATATGGGGAGAGGGAAGTAGATGGGGCGCCACTGTGCTCTTACTTTATGACGAAGTCACATTACTTTCGCGGACTGCAGAAGACAAGGCAGGTGAGAACTCAGCGGCGGCAGTGGCACCAAGTATAAAGTTGGACCAAAGTTGCCGAGAGAAAAGCACGAAATTAAAAAGTTTCTAAAATAATTTCAGCCAGAAACAGCTTTCTTAAGGGGATTGCCGGCTTTGCGCTTCATCTGCAAATAGGATCTCATTCATAGGGCCGAAAGTACCTTCTTTTCCCTAAGAAGAAAAAATACAAAAACAAAAAAATGTTAAAAGAAACGCCAGAAGAAAAAACTGAAACTTTTCTCCGAACTGGATCTCGGTCTCTCCATCTACTTCGAGTGCCAGCCAGTTGCTATATTAGTCCTTTTCGTTGCTTTCCGATTTAATGAATGCATGAAAGGACTAGCATTTTCAAGACCATCATCATCTTACTTGAACGGTGCGCCCCGTCCCCTCTGAGTGCCTACTTTCCTTGTCTCAAGTATCGCAAAACAAGCAAACTTCTTCCTACCTTGCGTAGAAGAACTAAGGTCCATTCTCGCCCCATGCTACCGACCAAGCATCCCTCCCTTCCCCACTTGCCATTCCAATTGCCTTTTCATTTAAATTACGAACGAAAGAGTAAAAATTTGTTCAATTACACAAGTCTTGGACAAAAAGACAAACTTTTCCGAGGGGGGAAAAAAGTTTTCCATACTTTTTCTTCGGAAAATTTATGTTTTATTCTCGCTGTCCTTTCGAATTAGCAAAAATGAAAATTGACTAGACGGACTGAAATCGGACGGGTATGGAGATGTGGCGCAAATTACTTGACGACCAAATTAGTAGAAGTTTCCTTTTTCAATGAGTACCTAGTGTAAAGGTTTTTCATGATGAATAGTGAAATATTCAGTCATAAAAATCTGTTGGTCATACTTCTGACTCTTTTGACTCTTTTTGGTATATAGTAACTACACTTCTTGGGAAAAATTAACTTTAACTAAGCACAGTTCGTTAAATACAGACATGCTTTTAATTATACCAAACTTAACGCACCCGGAACCAACTTTCGTATACCCAATTTCCGTAAAGTTGGAATTTTCCAGGCGGCCGATTCACATCTGTAGATTCAAAACTGACGACCCCAAAAAGTTCTATTTACACGTTTGTGTTAATATCTTGTTGAAGTTTAAAATATTTTGAATTCCCAAACTTGCCACTCAGCATAAAATCTGTCTGCAACGGAACACCTATTATTTCAATTTCGAGTCATATTGTATAATTCATTTATTTGTTACATTTATTAACTTATTACTGCAAAATTAAGACTTAGGGGAGATGGAGGTAAGACGGGGTACCCAGCGTAATTAACAGTTAAAACTGACCAATCACGCTCATTCATGCATCGTTCGATGCGCCGCCATGACACCTGTCAGTTGTCCGGCCATTATTTGTTCGTAAGTGTACGCGTGGCGAAATAATCTAAAAAAACTGTTTTACTGCAAAGTGCTTATCACATTTTCTTCCAGTTTGACACGTGACTGTGGTTTGTTAAATAATACTAGCTGGTGAGGTGTGACTGCTATTGATGCTTAAACTAACCTACAATAAGGTAAACATTGTGTTTCTTTAAGATTGCCGGCTGTTTCTTTTTTGTTTTAATTATTATTAGAAGATTATTAGAAGTTGCAATCGAGCAGTCAAAGCGATCGGACGCATTTTTAGCAAGTCGCGTACTCAAGTGCAAGTGCAAGCAATTTTTCGCACTCTTGCGTCGCCGCCTCAGTGTCGTTACTTTGCTGTGTTCGCGGGTTCCAACTGTGTCACTTGCACCCAACGTCCCCATTCTTGTGTTTTGGTTGTGTCGTCACACGAGTGTACTCACGATGAACACCTGCAAGGTCTGCAACGGCTTGTTTACCGGTGAACTGATTGAGTGCGATGGCATCTGTAATAAATTTTTCCATGTTACATGTCTGAAGCGCAGCGCCCGTTCCCAAGCTGCTCCAACTTTATCGACATGCTCCGAATGTTCAGATATTAAGCCATGCCATATCTTGAGAACCCTGGCCACCATCGCTGATTCCTTGACGAAAGAACAATCTCTCCTTGCCGGTAAAATTCAGTCAACTCTTTCTAACTGGGCCGGACTAGAATCTATTTCGGATGATCTTGCTACGATTAATGGAAAGATTGATAGGCTGCTACGTGTTGCGTCATCCGCGGAGTCCAATACAGGCATGCTTTTGGAAAAATCCCACGCGATTTCTTCCAAATTATCGGTTGCGTCGACCTCTCTGGAAGACATGCACTCTGCGTTCGCGGTCTCCGACTTACCATCGTCTATTCTGCCGAGGGTTGAGGAACTACACAGCAGCATTAAACAAGTGTCGAGCAAGCTTGGCTGCTATTCAACAACAGTTGCAGCTAACTCCAAGCTTCTTAACTCGATTTCGGCTGATATTGGTTCCCTGTCCGCACGTGTTTCGACTGCGAGCCCTAACTGCTTGAGAGTCTCCCCTCCTTCGGACATGGCCTCCGTCCCCGCCCCCTGTCTCGCTGCCTTGCCTCTCTCTAGTACTGCCCCGGATTCATCGGATAATCTGAGTGCTCCTCGCCAACGTGCCGTCGTCGTTCAACCGTCCCCAAAAGCCCCGGTTAATATTGCCCCCGAGGAATCGCCTGCTTGTCCGCCTGCAGTTACTAATCTCGACTCGCATTCAGTCCCCACTCTGGCAATGTTTGGCACCACCTGGACCAATGAAGAATGGAGTCAGCGGCTCTCTAAGTTAAATAAAAGGAATGAACCCGCTCCAGACGAGTCTCAGCCGTTTCTCCTTAGAGGTGCACCTCGTAACGCCGATCAAACCTGGTTGATGAACTTCTTCAGACAGCGCTTCGTCTTCATCCCGTCGCAATGTAAAAAAATTTCGTCCAACAAAAACTCTGCAAGCTTCCTGGTACATATCCCCGCAAAATATGCCTGGCTCTTCCGTAATCCGTCTAGCAGTATCATCAAAATTGGTAATATCCGCATAACGAAATTTGTCGCCAAATCAGTAAAGTTTAATGTTAGCGTATCTAAACCTAACCCTATCACAAAATCGAAGTCTTCCTCTAACCGTTCTTCAAACTCCAATCCCTCCTCCCCCCGGCCCGTTACCAAAAGTAAAACTCCCTCTCAGCCACTCTCAACAAGCAAGGCCAGTATCAAGCCCCAAAGTCACCGAGACCGCGCTACTTCCCCCGCGCCCATTTCTAATACTCCCAACTGGCAGCTTAAACCGGGCCTATTTCCTAATTTCAATCTAGCGACCCCTATAAAATACCCCAACTTCATTCGCTCGCATGTCTTAAACCCATCTGTCCCCGCTTCAACTGTTCCTCCTGCCGCTGACATACTCCCTCCTCCTAGTTCCTCACAAGTCTTAAACCCCTCTGTCCCTGCTTCAACTGTTCCTCCTGCTGCTGATCAGCATCCTTCCCCTGGTCCCTCTCTTATCACTCCCTCCTCACCTTCCTCTCCTGTAATTTCCAACAAACCTTCCTTCATAGATCCTCTTCTTCCTCCGGTTGTTAAACTGACCATGCAATCTGCCGATTCTCGAGACAGCCGTTATCTGCTTTCCCGCCTACGTGAACATAGGATTTATGAAAATGTTCGTCTTTATCTGGCTTACCTTCATGATAAGGCTGATTACATCTGTATTGACGGGAAAACCAAAACTTATTTGATGACCTCCATACATCAAGAAGGCCTTCCGACAGACCCTTCGGTGCTGCGTCAGCTCTACCTAAAATACCATGCTGCTTTTAATGTTCCTCCCGAGAAAGTTTCCGAAGATCTTTCAGCTTTTGCTTCTTACGTCCATTCTAAGCGAATCTCCCATCTTCAAAAATCGCGTACTGACTCGAAAAACTACTTTTGTTCCTAACAGACCTTTCAACCCCTTCCCCGGACCATCCTCTCCTTTGCCCGACAATAATCACTCGTTAAGTTGCATCAGTGTTTACTACCAAAATGTTAGAGGTCTTCGCTCTAAAACCCAGCATGTCTTTCTTCAGTCTCAGTCTCTTCCTTATGATATCTTTGCTCTTACAGAAACGAACTTAATCCCCGGTATCAATAATAACGAATTATTTTCATCTGATTTCTCTGTTTTCCGCGCCGACGGTGGTTTAAATGATTCTGGTCCATCTGGTCGCGGCGTTCTTCTCGCGGTGCACAATCGTTTTAGTTCTTCTCAAACCATTTCCTCCAGTTCCTCTCTATTCGAATCAGTCTCGGTCAAAATATCCCTTAACCGCCGCTCTCTTTTCGTTCTATGCTGCTACATTCGTCCCGCGCAACCTCTTGAAGCTTACAAGCATATAATTGACGCAATCGACGCCTTATCTACTCTTGCTAATCCCCTTGACGACATTTTAGTTCTGGGTGATTTCAACCTTCCCAAGCTTGTATGGTCTCTCTCCGATGATGACACTTTCTATTCCCCTTCTAATGTTTCATCTGCAACTGAATCTCTTTTTATTGACCACCTCTCCGATTCCGGTTTATGCCAAATCAGTGGCGTGAAAAACCACCTCGGTAGGCAGCTTGATCTAATCTTCTCTTCGAACCCTTTAGATTCGTCTGTTATTGAAAGTAACCACCTTCTTTCTACTCTTGACCTTCACCATCCACCACTCTTTCTTACTTTCTTCCTTAATTCTCCCAGCTATCATACTAACTCTAAGCCTACGTTCCACTACAACTTTCGTAAAACGGACTTCATTAAGCTAAACCACCTCCTAAATAACTCTAATACCCTCTCAACTTTGAGTGATTCCCAGCTTCCCATAAACAATAGGGTCACTCTCCTTTACAGTGTACTATTTACTTGCCTAGCCCAATGCGTCCCCTTTGAACCATTAAAAAAACGCTCCTCATCCCCACCATGGTACGATAAAGATCTTCGCTCCCTACGTAATAAAAGGAACAAATTATGGCATTCCTACCTCGTTTCTAGGTCCGACTCTGATTACTCTTCTTATCTCACCATCTCCTCTAGCTTCTCTTTGCGCTGTGAATCCCTCTACAAAGACTATCTCGATTCTATGCAGGCCAAGCTAGTCTCGGACCCCAAACAATTCTATAATTTCATTAATGTAAAAAGAAAGTCCAACGGGTATCCTTCAGTCCTCAAACTCAACGACTCTTCCTCTTCCGACCCTACAGTCATTGCCAATCTCTTCGCTGACTACTTCAGTCAATCTTTCAGCGACATCAACTCCGTTCCTGACCTTAATTATTTCTCCTACATGCAAAGCTCCCCTCAAACCTCCCTTGTCTCCATTGATATCGATCCTTCTCTCGTTGCGTCCAAAATAAGTGCCCTCAAGGATGACTATGACCCTGGCCCTGATGGGATTCCTGCCATTGTGTTAAAGAAATGTGCCGTCTCCTTAATTCAGCCACTTGCCGATCTTTTCCTTCAATCTCTTTCTGAGGGTATCTTTCCCATTCTTTGGAAAGACTCTTTTATAACCCCAATTCACAAAAAAGGTTGTAAAAGTGATGTAACTAATTACCGCCCAATAGCTAAATTATCTTGCATCCCTAAACTCTTCGAAAGCATTATCTATGACTCCATGTCATTCCACTGTAAATCCATCTTGTCCTCAGTTCAACACGGTTTCCTAAAAGGCAAGTCCACGACTACTAACTTAGCTGTCTTTGTTTCTCGTACTTTGCAAGCGATGGAAAACGGCGCTGATGTTGATGTTATTGCCACCGATTTTAGCAAAGCTTTCGACAAAATTTCTCATCATATCATCTGTCTTAAACTACATTACCTTGGTTTCCCTCCAAAATTTATTTCGTGGACTAATTCTTATCTTACTGACCGCCAATACATGGTTCGTTTTGACTCCGCAATTTCTAACCCCTTCATATCCCGTTCCGGCGTCCCACAGGGCAGTCACCTTGGCCCATTAATTTTCATACTGTCTATAAATGATGTAGTGAACGTTATTAACCACTCCGAAATCTTAATTTATGCCGACGACATGAAAATCTTTAAACAAATTACCAATGTATCTGACTCTACACTCCTTCAAAATGACCTGGATAATTTTTCCACATGGTGCTCCAACAACTTTCTAGAGCTCAACGTATCCAAATGCCAATCGATCACCTTCTCCCGTAAACGTTCTTCCTTCTCCCCTAGATCCTATGCACTCTTTGGCGAACCTATTCCATCTGTTAGCTCCCTTCAAGATTTGGGTGTCATCTGCGATAGCGAGCTCAACTTCCGGTCCCACATTGACCATATTATTAGCAGTGCCAATTCAGCTCTTGGCTTTGTTAAGCGTTGGTCTAAGGAATTCTCTAACCCCTACGTAACAAAATCTCTCTACATCTTTTTCGTTAGGCCGCTACTGGAATATGCCTCTCAGGTTTGGTCACCCTCCCAATCTACGTTCATCAATAGGATTGAATCGGTTCAGCGCCGATTCATCCGCTTCGCGTTACGTGACCTTCCTTGGGTAGATGACCTCAACCTTCCCCCCTATGAAAACCGTCTAAAGTTGATTGACCTTCAGCCCCTTGCCCTCCGTCGTGATGTCGCTGATATTACCTTCGCCCATCAAGTCCTAATGGGTTCAATTGATTGTCCTGAGTTCCTACATAGTATTTCCCTCAACACCAACCCTAGAAATATCAGATCTTTTCCAACCTTCCGCCTCGAAAGTCATCGAACCAATTATGGTCATTTTGAGCCCTTCACCAGAATGCTTCGTAAAGCAAACAACACGGCTGTCTTCGACTTCCATCTAGATAAAGTTTCCCTCAAACGTGCCCTCTACTCACCCCACCCACCTTCATTGTGAACCCTTCTACACCGTCTTTACCCCCTTTTTCTTCCTTCTTGTTTTAGCTCTAGTTTAAGTTCCGTAGTTTATGTTCCGTAGTTTTAAGTTTATTGTTTGTTTTGTAGCTTGTATTAAGCGAAATAAATAAATAAATAAATAAAAATGGCACGGTAGGCAAGATGGGGTAATGACTACACGCCATGTATGTATTGTATAGAAGTATATTCCGCTTCCATTTAAGGGTGGATATCATGCTCAAATTGTGGAAAATGGGCACATAATAGCTGTGCAGAAATCGACGATGATGATGACGAAGCCTTCCACGCCTGCGAGTTACCCCAGTCGAAATAATCATCATTCTGTCTGATAATTCTCATAACCCCATCTTACCTCAGGGGGGTACCCCATCTTACCAGCACCATGGGGCAAGACGGGGCAAAACACCTTTATTTTTATTTTTATTTCTAAAATGTATAATTAAAAGTTCCTAATTTCACCAAATTTTAGAAGAGTAATAAATAGTTGTTAATTAAAACATAAATATGAATGTCTCACTACGTAAAGTTTTCTTTTATTGATCTTCAAACCTTAAGTACCCCATCTTGCCACCCTCTCCCCTATAAGAAGTCATTTCAGCTAAGGTAACTCAAATCTAAAAAATATTAAAATTTGTTATATTAGGAAATTACCATACATTATTCAGGTACCGCAGTTGTTTAAAATATGTTTTTTTAAATTAAATCATAAAAACCTGACTAGCTAGTTAATGAAGACTGAATATAAAGTGCAACAAATACATAGTGTGAATGTGTAGTTTGTGCAAAAATTGCATATAGTATTTATATATACATATATTGTTAATAAAGATTAAAAAATGTATAAGCGGTGATAATCTAATCTGGCTGATGTACCCCCAAGTGGTTCATCTTGGATAAATCCAAAAAGAAATAATTTTCTTAGCTGCTTTCCACAATTAGTTTAATGTAAATAAATAATAATAAATAAATTGCTAATTATCTCTTAATTAAAATTCGAATAAAGATATTGGTTTTCCTCAAACTATTCTTATTTGATCAAATCATAACTAAAATCTTAAAATGAGAAAAGAATTGTTTTCTTCTTGTTAGTTTTCCTATAATTTCCACGTTGTAGCCTTTAGTATAAATACACAACAGGAAAAAAATTTGTGGTGGTACATTTAAAACTGCATTCGTACCTTGATCAAGACAGATCGATTCAGCCAATTTGAAGAAAATATTTTTATTTTTAATGTTCCAAAAGTTATTCATAAATAGTTTAAAAATTTTTATTTTAAAGTATTTGGCATAAATTAATCGCAATATAGTATCAGGTAGAGGAGAGTGGGGGAGATTCATACCAAAGAATATCTATTTCAACAAGAAGGGACACTTTAATACCCTCTCAAAATTCCAACTCATATGCAAGCTCTCGCAAATACACCCAGCAAAATTTCCCATTAGATAAAGCAGCTCAGGGCTACTACCTCTGTAAATACCTATACGAAATGTGGAGAGAGAAATAGTCACTAAAAAGTTCTCACAGACAGCTTTTACAGCGTAAGGCATAAACTGAAGCTTTTTTTATGAACGCTTTTTTAAAGGCGGTCCCGAGCCGGGCACCAGTACTAGGCCGCTCAAGTTTACCTCTCCTCGCAATGTTAAGTTATAGGGAAGAAATGCCGAATCGGAGAAGGGAGAAGAGGCAGGCAGCACACACCGAGCATGAATACGGACGAGATTGTTTACATTTTTTCATTGTGCGTTTTTAAAGGCGGTCCCGAGCGGAATTTCTTTTGTGTGCTGCTCGCTTACGAAAAGTACCGGGTGGTCTTGATTTGTTTGGAAATGTGAAGAAGCTTAAAAGTTTTTGAGTAAAAAAGTGCTTTCTTAGAAGCAATTAATTAAATTAAATAAAATGTGCTTTAGATAAATGATGGGTAAGCATAATAAAATGTGTTTGGTGTGTGGCTGTGGAAAAGGCAGCGTGTAATGTGCTCATAGAAAAGTTTTATGATAAAAGATTTTTGTGAGGTGCACCCTGCAGGAGTGTTCCACTTTTCGCCCCAAATTTTTGTCTTTCTCTCACTTATGCCTTCTTTATTACTAACTATTTCTAGCATAAATTTCCATTTCATTCCTGTAACGGTACCAAGGTCGAAAAAAGATAAGGAAAAACGTCACGAGTGTCCCCTCTTGTTAATAGATACTCTTTGATTCATACAAGGGGTAACTACATACACTGAGTACAGTCAAGTCTCCTATAACGCGATTGATTCGTACCGCGTTATATGGAAACCGCGCTATGAGAGACTTCAAATAAATTCAAATCAGGATATGCGTTCTATGGAAACCGCGTTTTGAGAAACATAAAAATAAGATAAATCAAAATAATCTATACCGCGTTATATGGAAACCGCAATCGCGTTCTATGGAAACCGCGTTATAAGAAACTCAGAATTAATGCAAATTAAATGATTCGTACCGCGTTATATGGAATCTCAGAACACATTTAACACATTTAAAGACAATCTTAGAATAAATTAAAAGAGGGCAATGCTTTATTTTTAGCTCATTTTTAGGGAAATTCCCTATTAACTAGAATTGACAAACAGGGGAATACACCACAAATTTTAACTATGTACATACAAAAATTTAACATATCGAATAAGTGTGGCCATAGATAAAATTTTCAAGCCATTTGAGTTGTTGGAATGTTCTTGTATCAAAAACGCGTTATAAAGAGACCGCGTTATAGGAGAACTTGTCGTACTTTTCACACCGCGTTATATGGGAATCGCGCTATAAAAACACCGCGTTATAGGAGACTTGACTGTATATCTGAAGTTAGGCGCGGAGCAAAAGAATGAAGTTAGTGTGTGTGCGTAGTTCTTAAGTGTGTGTACTGACTAGTGACCCTGTAGGACCAAAGGGAAATAATTACAAAAAAGTGCTTCTTTAAGTACTCAATTTGTAAGACAGAGTGTTTCTCGATACGCTTATAAAAATGTGCTTACAGAATACATTGAACTGGAAGGCTGAAGGAAAGGTATCATGCAAAAATTTTCTTCGCTTTAAGTAAAAACAAAGTCGAGCAAGAACTGTTACGTTTTTCTTTGTTTTGGTCTATTTCGTAAAAATCATCGTTTGGATTGTATTTCGTATTCTTGCGTCATCTTTGTCACCGAACGGAGGAAAGTGCCTTTGAATAATTGTGTTGTGTGTCGTTCATTTAATAATTGTTTTTTTAACCTTATTAAAAAAAAACTACAGGAAAATAAGTAGGTAAGTGGAAGATTTATTTTTCTAAAATTTTTTTGAAGAACGCAGGTCGCAAGTTCAATATTTATTTTTTTTTTAATTGCTCATAATACCTAATTGTTAAGATCTTCTTCAATATTCTTATTCACTCAAAACAAATTTAATTTGCTTTTTTTCATGAACTGACATCTAACTAAATTAAAAAAAAATTGTAGGTAAAGATGTTAAGCAAAAGGCATTTATCTCGACTGATTAAAAAAGAACGTGAAAAAATTCATGCGGAATTGTTGCAATCGCAGTGTCCTGACAACATAGTTGAAGAAGAAAGAAGAGAAATTTCCGAAAATATTAGTAATGAATTTGAAGAGCAATTCATAGAAAATAGCGTTGAAGATAATGAAATTAAAATGCCATTACGAGAAAAACTTAAAAAATGGTGTATGAAGTTTGATCCTTCCAGAGAAAGCATGGAAGCTCTTTTAAAGATACTTCATTCAGAAAATTTAGATGTACCATTAAGTATGAAGGGATTATTCAAATGTCAAGATAAAATTGCGGTCAGAACTGTAGCGCCTGGATTATATTATCACTTGGGTTTAGAAAATCAATTAAAAAAGCTAAGCAATGTTTTAAAAAATTATAAAGAAGTAATATTAGATATTGGAGTTGATGGGCTTCCTTTATATAAAAGCTCAAACAAAAATGTGTGGCCTATTTTGGGTAAAGTTGTAAATATCGCAAACATTGACGTGTTTATAATTGGAGTTTACGTTGGTGACAAAAAGCCTGGTAATCCTGATTCCTTTCTCCATGACTTCATTTGTGAAACATCAGTACTAGTAAGGGAGGGACTAGTCATAAACGGAAATATTTTGAATACTAAAATAAGAGCTTTTGTTTGCGACACACCAGCGCGTTCATTTCTATGCGGAACAGTGGGGCATAATTCATTAAATGGTTGTTGCAAATGTTACCAGGTCGGTAAAAAGATTGATAAAGTGGTAACTTTCCAAACGAAAAGCGAAGAACTAAGAACTAATGAGGATTTTTCCACACGTAGACAAATAGAATTTCATCTTCCAATTTTTAGAAATATACTTAGTGAACTAGAAAAAATGGGTATAAAAATGATCACCCAGTTTCCGTTAGACGCTATGCACCTCTTCGATTTGGGAGTGATGAGAAAAATGATTGTGCGCCTTTTTAACGGGAAAACTATGCAAAAGTTAAGTAGGGAAAATGAAATAATAATGGGTCAACGATTACAGAATTTAAAATGTTTTATTCCAAGAGAATTTGGACGCAAGCCTCGAAGCTTAGATGAACGTTTAAGGTGGAAAGCTATTGAATTTCGACAGTTTTGTTTATATACAGGCATTATTGTTTTGAAAGATTTAATCCATGAAGATATTTACTATGAGTTTCTACTACTGCATTGTGCGTATAGATTACTTCTGTGCCCAAAAAGTTTTCATCAGAATCTCTGTGTAGCTGAAGAGATGTTGAAATTATTTGTGGAAAACTTCCCTGCTGTGTTTGGAGGAAACTCTGTGACATTCAATGTCCACTGTCTTCTGCATGTAACAGATTGCGTTAAAAACTTCGGATTTCTACAGAATTTTTCTGCTTACCCCTTCGAAAATTTTTTGCAAAAATTAAAGAAAAAAATTAAAAAACCTAATAGTATATTACAACAAATTCACAACAAATTCCGATATGCTGACTTACAAAAACTACCAAAGCCCACAGGTTTCATAAAAAAAAGGAATGAATCGATAATAGCATATAAAACAGCTGAACATTACCTAAGTATCTATCAACCTGATAATATTTGCTGTATACGACCAGGAATTCCTATAAAGATTACTAGCTTTGACGAAAATGAAAACTGCCTTAAAGGAGTTCAGTTACAAGAATGCGAAAACTTTTTTACTGAACCAATAGAGTCAATGACAGGATTAGGAATATTTCTTTGTAAAGAAAATATGGAAGCAAATACTCAAGTGTTTAGTATGAAGGATATACTTTTTAAATATGTTTGCTTTCCATATGAAGACAAACTGTTGCTTCTTCCACTTCTTCATGACTGCATTTAATGTTGTATATATTTGTTTTGTATTGTAAACATACAACCCATTAATTTAATAATCGTACGCACAGCATGGATAATCAGGAAAATTCACGAGGAGTCCTACGACGCATGAATGCTGTTATTGGTGCAGATATTTATAATCCGGACCCTTCCACGTATACCTGGAATATAATTAAAGACGACATCCAAGAATTAAAATGTACGCAATTTCATTATCTTGTTATATAATATTCCATTACTCACATCTACTTTTTCAGCTATCATTAAGCAACAAAATAATGAAATAACGAACTTAAAAGGTAATGCAATACGCATCTTCATTTTAAATAGTTTTACTCTCTGGACTAAATATCATAAATATTTCAGATTTAATAAAAACCCAAAACAACAAATTTGCAGAGATTTTGGCTGAGCATACTGCTTTGTTGAAAAAGTTTGTGGAAGCTCCAAATATTCAAGACAACATTATAAAAATGTTCCCATTACAAAATGCAGATGACCTCCAAAATCTTGAGAATGACCTATGCGAATCTAGAGTCGATGAGAGCAGTATTGTAAGTATTATTATTATACATTTGTTATACACGAATAATGCAAAAATAAATGCAAATATATTTACAGATATTAGCTATTCAGAAAATATTGAGCAATGGAGGGCTACAAAAAAATTTGCAATATCTTCTCAGCAAAGATATTATATTATCATTTAACTACGACGGAATTCATAATAAAAAATGTTTCAAAAAGTACGCACGGGTTAACAATATTTTTCACCGTAAGTAATACATACTACCTTTTAAAACCTACAACTAATAATATATTTTAAATTTTCTTAGAAAGTGTTAAGGAAAAATGTCTAACCGAGAAACAATACGTAATAGAATTGAAAAAAGCTTTCAAAGCCTATAAGGGACGGCATTATAAAAATACCTGCATGGAAAAAAAAAATAAAGTTGAAACAGATAAAAATGCAACATCCTAAATTTTTTATATTATATTATAACATAAGTAAAAAGCATATTTTTTTTTTGCAGCGATTTGTTTTCGGGAAATTTTTGAATGAATTTTATTTTGTTAATAATTTTGTTGAATGTATTTTAGTTTGTTAATGATTTTTTTAATGAAATTTATTTTGTTAAGACTGAAATGTAATTAATAAATATTTTGTTTATTAAAATTATTTGGGATTTTTACACTCAACCTACATGTAGCACCATACTCCAGTACATTTCCTATGAAATTCTCATAAGTGTTTCTATATGGAATTCCTGAACATTCCTTCCATAAGTACTCTAAAGTAAGCAAAAAAGGAATGCTTACTGTTAATGACATCTTGTGTAAAAATAAGCACTTTTATAAACGCATAGGTAAGCACTTCCCCTTACTAAGAATGCTTCTGTAAGTGCTAAAATAAGCCTTATGGTCCTGCAGGGGAAGTTTGACAGCAATCACTGCGGAAAGCGCGTGTGTGCAACACGGAACGTGTTTTTGCCTCGCATAAGTAATTTCATAACCTTACTTTGGGCGTATTTTGTGACTAGTTAGTGTTGTTTAGATTAGTCACTGCTATCTAATATTAATCATAATATCATTGAGTTTATGATTTGATTTGTAAATTATCCTATATGAAGACAGTTTTTTTTTTACATATTTCTTTATCAATTAACATGCGATGGGGTACATTCATACACAAGTACAAGGGGCACATTCATTTTTTTTTCAAAGCATTATGGAAATTCGCGCACGTGATTTTTCAGTAATATTATGCTTCTACTACAGTATAAAATAGTTAAACTATGAATTTGTCATAAATTGAAAGACCTATATGTAATACAGAGCATTCTACAAAGCGAAATATAAAAACTGTATGAAGCTGCCCCACTTTCCCCTAACCATATTAATATGGGCCAAATACGTATGGGGGCAGTCCTCCGCCTCTTATCCTACTACGGTCTTTCTTATTTGTTTTAAATGTTTATATAATACTGGCTGATACTGGCCTGTATTATTTTAAAAATAGAACAGTGAGCAGCCTATAGCATGTAAATACACTCTTGGCAAAGTTGATCACCTAATTAAATTCCAAATTACATCAGCGACAGACTTTGTATTTGAAAAATGAAAAACCACAACGCAAACACGACAATTAAAAGTGCACAATGCACCTAGTGTAAAGTGTTCTCATCCACTTTTAAAGTTCTGATTGAGATTGCAAGATTTTTGGGGTCCGATAAAGGCCTATTATTCGCGAAATCTATCTGATTGTTTACAATGATCTCACCTAAGTATTTAGCTTTCAATATTTCCAAAAATCTCTTTTATGCAATAATTCAATGCTGCGTCAACTTATATTATGATTATTTTCTTTTAAACGTTTAGAAACAGTAGAATGTGATATTTTCTTGCGAGCGGCCGTAATATGCTCATCTAGTTTTATCTTTAAAGATCGCTTAATTTTTTTCACATAAATTTTCTGTCATCGCATTTAATTTTGTGTACGCCACTTTTTTCTGATATAGTACGTCCATTTTTCGTCTAATTTTATGATTATATTTTTGCTGTGATTTTTTACAGAAAAACGTAGAACTGATATCTTTGGCTTGTAAATATTCCTTATCGGTATTTTTTCATAAATGGAACATTTTTCTATATTCTTGCTTGGCTTTTTATTTTGCAGCTGTGCGTAAACATCCGGTAATAATTTGCGAATTTTAACATGACTGATCGTAACGAGCCAGGACGGGCTTTTTCTTATTTCGCTCACTATATGTTATGTATACATATAGGTATCTCTTCTAAGCATAGATTATGAGACCATCAGTAAAAAATAAAATAAATATTTACAGGTAACCTTCGTTTAACACGAAATTTTGTACCATGTTTTATTAAAGTTGTTTTAAACGCGGATTCGTGTAAGCTATTAGCATAAACTCTTTTTATTAAAATTATATGAGGTTAAGGATGACCGTGTTGTACGAAAATCGTATTACAAAGTACCGTGTTATAGGAGAGCTACCTGTACATTATTTCTAAAGACATAAACTGTAAATAAAACATACAAAAAGCTGGGTCATTATTATGCTTAGATGTTTATTTAAAAAAGCCAATAAGGGAAATTATTATTAAAATATTACAAATTGCAAAAATGCAATGCCAGGCGTTTAACGATAGCACAAATTCAATGCCGGATATTTAAGTGTTAATTGATTGTTCTTGTATTGTATTGTATTGTATTGTATTGTATTGTATTGTATTGTATTGTATTGTATTGTATTGTATTGTATTGTATTGTATTGTATTGTATTGTATTGTATACCTCAAAAGCGCGAAACACATTTCACTGTTCAAATTAATAAAGTTTTTATTAGATTTGTATTATTATAAATTACTACTGCTACTAAAATATAGAATTCTGTCCAAAATGTAATAGACAACTTTCGACTCCCTCAAATTTGTTTCGATTTCAGCGTATATTCTTCGACAGACAAATTACCATTGCGATCATAATAATGATAAATGCCAGTTTTCTTGGTGGTCCTGTGAAATTTCATAAGCAGTAAATATAAAGTGAGATTTCCCACGGTTTTGTGCAGAAAAACTGCAAAAATTCTCGAAACTGCAATCAATCAAAACGCCCTGAAACGCCAAAGAAAGCCATTAACAGATTGACCTCAGCTAGAAGACTCACAGCTCAGAAAATTTACTGATGGTCGGGACCGGGATTGGGACTCGGGAGTGTGGCAGCACTCTTACAGCTGTTCCCCAACATAATTATTCCGTCGCTAAAAATAAAAACAGATCCGCCACAATGGGGAGTTTCGACAAGAAAAAAAGCAGAACGGGGCGTCGGGAAACATACAAATAATGGGCGTAAGCAGAAATTTGTTGTTCTTGCCGGGTGCCACGAAACCCGAGCCCGAGCCCGAGAGCCTCACTTGACAAGGGGGCCTTTAGATATGACAACTGAATTAATTACAGGAACAATTTCGGGCGATCCCGGCCGGAGGGGGCGTACCAACGAACGGCGCGGGCGACGGTATCTATGCCCATTAATGACTTTTGTCGGAAGTGCTCGAAAACGCTAATGATGAAATCCGGGACGCATCAAAAGTTGTTCGGGGAGCGTGGACACTCCTCCGCGCTTGACTAATGAAATACCTTCCCGCCGGAGATACTCTCCGGGATGACTCCGGGAATTGAAAAGTCCATTTGCGTGCGATGTGGCACATGGAAACTGACTGCGAAGCATGATTTATGGGGGGTCCCGAGGGACTCGCGCTGGGGGATGGACTAAAAGTTGATTTCGCGATTAATTGACGTTTTATTGATGACACCCGAACAAATGGCGCATCACGACAACACAACGGCCCGGAAAAATGATGGCCAACAAATTTTACTTCTTATGTGGCCGGTTCGCGCTCTGCCCAATGATCTCGTGATGGGGTGATGATGATGATGATGAGGTCGAGTTCGGTTAATGACGACAAACTCCGGACCCGACCGGCCGCAATGTCAGTCCAGTCTGAACCCTGAAGTAGCCGCGCACTCACTTAAGAACAGACTGTGCGCCGCAGTCAATTTTTCGCGTCTTTTTTCCTCGGTTTTTGCTTTTCAATTAACCGAGAATAAGAAGGGCCAGTGTGCAACTTTTACAGATGACCATCGCGGGGGGTCCCGACTCAATTAGTCTATTTTGACAGATTCCCCGACTCCGAGTCATTAGACCGAGACTCATTTTGGGGCGTATGACCACCTCGGTCGGGCCGGAGGCGGCTCTATTCCTCAATTCCTTTGAGGGTTTTTTCTGTTTTTGATGAACACGGGGACGATGATAAGTCGATTACTTCGCTCCTCTTGAACTGTTTTTTTTTTTTTAGATAATTAAGGAAATTGTCTCCAGGAGACTAAAAGCTTTTTAAATTTAGTGCCCACGATGACGTCGTCCTCATATACAGTGATTTATTTTGCTCAAATTAAAACCCGTCAAGCATAAATTTAACTTCTATTGATGAGTAAAATTAGTCTTTTCTTTTTCTTTTCTCTTTCTGCAAAACCAAAACCAAAAGAAATAACGTACCTATAGAAGCAAAACCAACCATAACCAAGATCAGATTTACAAGAACTAGACTAAGACCAAGAATGCGTCTTCGACGTCGGATTGTTGAACTGCGAAATTCTTCCTGATTGACAGTGTTTCTTTTAATTTTGACTAGAAGTTAGATTGATGTGGCTGTAGGGAGACTCGAATTTTTTGGGGTGACACCATCAAATTAAAAGTTTAGTGACCTGCACCGAAAAAGAAATGCGTAATAAATGTCGAATTAAAGAACATATTAAAAAATTTCCATTAATTTTCCTGTGAATTGTTTTCACATCGACGCAATGCAGGCAAATCACAAATGACGTTAGATCCATTTCTGGCATAATTAGATTAATTAATTAATTAATTATTATTAATTAATTAATAACTTAGGGGTAATAGGGGCTAAAGTAGTGGAGGGACTTAGTTAAACATTACACAGGTATGTGGCACATCGTTTCGCATGTTTCTGGGGACGCCAAACAAATTTCTGATGTGAAGTAATTGAGGTAATCAAAAATCGCTGAAAACGAGCACGTCGTATTGTATTTCATGTCATATGTTTCTCATGTCGACAAGCGCAAGACAATCTTCATTTAATACGATTCACAAATAATACACAATTCAAAATTACATGATTTCACTCCCCTCAATAGTTATCTGCTCAGGGGTCGGCAACCTGTGGCCCCCGTTATATACCGGCTGATCCTGGACACGATCGCTTTTCATGAGTGTGACGCCATAGTCTGATGGAAAGACGAAGGGATGGAATGCTCGTCTTGAAGGTGTCTGACTCATGGGCATGTACAAAAAGCATGACAGGTGGAAAGTTTTTTGACAGATTGGCATTTCACTCGCATTTTAGATACCGAGAAGTAAACATTATGTAGTGAATAGGAGCAAACAGGGACTCAGAACTGAAAACAGCAGCGATTTTGACAGTTCTGTTGATGTCATACTCTTGGATTGGACTGAAGACATGAGTTATTTTTTAAAAATAAATTAATAATTATTATTCTTCAGATCAAATATTTTTGTTCTTTATCATTATAAAACGTTTAAACAAATATTCGTAAAAATAAAAATTGTTTTGTTAATTGTTACTATTTTAGTTTTCTATGTTAACCTTTATTTTTTAACATAAATTTATAATTTATGCGGCTCTATCTAGAAAAGGTTACTGACTTCGGCGCTATAACACAACTTGGGGTTATTTCTGCTGAGACACGTTAATAGTTTCAATAGCCACTAATGTTCGATTATTTAAAAGCTACTAAATACAGAAAAATATTTCATAAATTAACATAAGATATTTAAATTGACCCTACTGTGGAAAATCAAGCCAAAATAAATTCTATTGATGCAAGACAAAGACCGAATATGGAACCCCAAGATCAAAATTATGGTAATCTTTGTTTTGCTTCGAAAAATCACAATGTGGTTTAATTTTCGTGCATTTATTTGTCTTTAAATTTTTTGTACAAAGTGAGATATTTTTTATTGCTTATACGTGTTTTCAAAATCAAATAAAAGATAATAATAATAATAAAAATATACTATTTACTTGCAATTCAATATCTAATTTTTCTCATGCGTATATCTTTATTACGGCAAACCTAATATTTAAGTATTATAAAAATTAAAATAGTACATGTAAAATTTTTAAAACTTCACTTAGAAAATGATCATCATATTGTCGTAAGCCTTACGGTTTACAAACTCAATTTAGCTCCAATGCAAATTACGACATGAATTTTGATTTGCTTATTGAATTGTAGACAAGGCTTTCAGCTGACAAGAAAAGCAGGATTTAGTTTCCAGAAGTATTTCCTTATCAAGTTGACATGTCTAAATTTGCAAAGTAATATACATAATATCAGACATCAAAAGCACATTCCAATTTCGGAAGCATCGTTCAAACAATGTGTGGAGCTCTTTTGTTCAATTTTTAACAATAAGGGCACTAAAAGATCATTGTTCCCCTCTCCAGAACATTCAAATCATCCTGGTGAAAAGAATCCTGGATAGTTCTATTCTGAGTGAAAATCCACCGTGGAGAGCCGTTCATTCAGATAGCCCCACGAATCGGCCATAAACAGTCATGAGCCACATTATAACCGATTTAAGGCGACTTAAACTCGCTAAGATGTGGAAATTGTTCTTTCAATTGTTGGCTCCGAGCTGGTCGGAAGGAGATAAATGAGATGCATGCAACAAAGTTAGATTGCAATTGTTGTAGGTATCTGCGCCGGGAACAATGTGCACTAGGACTCGGGAGCAGCGGAAGGTCTTTCGGAATGGGCAACAAAGGATTCCCGCCCTCCGCTAAGCCCCAAGACTTTTCCCTTGGTGTTGGTGGAGCACCGGCAATCCAGGATCACTTGAACCAGGAAGAAACAAAAACACCGTCTGAAGGGGGTGTAAAAAAGACGTGTCTTTAATATTTATATCGACGAAGGTATTCGTTGGGCGCTTTGAATGGGCGAATTTCTGTAGTTCGGAAAAAGGAGAGGAGCAGCAGCAGTAGGTACGGAAAAATTTGTTAAATGCGAGTTGCACAGATCCCGAAAATACGAGCCCTATCTCCCAGGTCTTGGGCACGTACCTACACAACAAAACACAATCCTGAAAATCGGAATCGTTCAGTTGCTCCGTCGTCCGCCGCCACTGGCTGCCCCCGGCCAGGCGATAAGTTAAATGCACCGACAACTTTAAATGTCCTCGCAAATGTTGCAAAAAAGTAAAAAGTGCGCTTCCCACCAGGCACTAGTCCTCTTGGAAAGGACACTAAACTATTTTCGCTTTGGAGAACATGAAGCAAACGAGGTTCTGATAATGGTGGAGCCCCGGGTGGGGCTGCGGGACTCATTGAAGGTGCCAGTCGGGAACACAGAGACCCGGGGCAGTTGGAAAAAAATAAAAAAATAAAATAAAATAAAAAAATAAAAATATCGTGTGCACGCTATGTGCACTACATAAAACAAAGCTGAATTGGATCCTGCAGTTGTTGCACTGAATGTTCTGCGAACAATATTAGAAGAGTAATTGACTTCGAAACGAGAAAAGAATTGAGAAAATGCTCGTCCTAACGAAATTTTCCTTCCCTTTAGGACAGTTCAAGTGCCTCCACACAGCCCCCTATCCCTTCAAAAGTTATACAGTGGCGATGCCACTGGAAAAAGTAATAAAAGGCGGAAATAGAAGATGGGGGCGTCGCCGCCTCTGCCTCCCCATGCATTGTGGCGGTGCAGCAGAACTATATTTGCAAAGACAGCATGCTGCGAAGGATCTTTAAATTTTAAATTAAATTAAAATCCCCAGTGCTCCCGCAGATCCCGAATGTTCCTCTAATTGCAGCCTGCTCTGCTTACCCAGTGAGGAGCAGGAATAGAGCTTAATATGGTTCTACGGGTGTCCTCGAATTAAGAGATTTCGCAAATGAGGAACAATTGCGGCTCCGAGTGCAGGAACAAGTCTTTCGTTATCTATGACAATGTTCAACTGGGATTTTTGAAGTTTTTCATTAGAAGAAATTTAGGGTTTTAAAATGTTGACGGAACTATATGTTCGTCATTTTCAGTTCTCAATCCAAATAAAAAAGGTCTAAAGTGAAGTCAGTATCTGAAAGCGTAATAGATAATTTTCTACATATATAGACCTTTTTCTATAAATTATTCTAAAATTCTTAAAAAAAAAAGTCTGGGCGTTTTTTTAAGTTTAGAAATTAAATATAGTCAAAATATATAATAGATTAGTTGTACATAGTTCTACTGATATTGACTTTTGATTGGTATTAATTACTACTCTATGACGCTTTTCAATTGCGCAAGGATCAACTAATATGATATTCTATTATAAATATCTTATACCTCTGTAGTATTTCTTGGTCATTTTATATAACCTCGAATTGGACTTTTAAGCAATTTAAAAGCTAATTTCGACTGAATTTCACTCATATCGAAGGATATAAAACGATCTTGAAGAAAAAGTAACTCCTTTTTACAACGCTTTTATTAACTCACTTTCTCTGTCCGAGACAAATCTTGCAATCAAAAAGACTAATTCTAATTAAGCTAGAGCTTTAAAATTTTGCATACGAGTTTAAGTCTGGTGACAATGCAATACAGTATATATAATATCTTTCCATCCAATATGGCAGAAACAACCCGCTCGATATCGTGAAAGGCTTTGGTGAGCAAAATACGATGAACTATGTAAGGTTATTAAAATTAAAACTTAAATTACAAAATTAACAACTTCACCCATCGTACCTACATAACTAACCGGAAGGTAAAAAAAGCGCGTGAAAACTCATATATAACATTTATATTTTTTGCCGCGGGTTAAATCATGTTATGTGGCACGTGCGACACACATTGTAATAAAATAATCAAGAAAAATAAATTCTTCCCATTCAATCTTCGACACCCATTTTCACACTTTAATTGAATTTCAAAAAATCCTTTCCGAGCAAGTACCTACAGGGTGGGCCATTTAAGATTTGGAATTTGAATCGGCCATAAAAAAAAAACAAATGAATATTTTTTCAAAGTTATGAGTTTATTAGAAAGATTGAACCTTTCAATTTAGGAATGGAAGACAACATCATTCAAATGACTGCCACGGCTTGCCTTACAATACCCCATTCGATCAGTCCAATGTTTTAGTACATTTTCGATTGTTTGGGCCTCTATTTCGTCAATGGCAACTTCGATTTCACATTTCAAGTCGTCAATCGTCTCTGGATGGTTAGCGTAACACTTGTCCTTAAATGCTCCCCACAAAAAAAGTCTAACGGAGTCAAATCGCAGCTTCGAGGTGGCCAATTGGCATCAGCATTTCGGCTGATTATGCGATTTCCGAAAACAGTGCGCAAAAGATCGATTGTTACGTTGGCTGTGTGGCACGTTGCGCCGTCCTGTTGAAACCAAATGTCGTCTATGTCATACTCTTCAATTTTGGGAAACCAAAAATCGCTTAGCATGGCGCAGTAGCGATCGCCATTCACTGTAACGGCGTTTCCTTGCTCATTTTCGAAGAAAAATGGCCCAATAATGCCGCCAGACCAAAATCCGCACCAGACAGTCCCTCGTTGTAGATGCATTGGTTTCTCCACGATGACGTGTGGATTTTCTGAGCCCCAGATATGACAATTTTGTTTATTGACGTATCCTCCGAGGTGGAGATGAGCTTCATCTGAAAAGATGATCTTCGATCAAGCGGTCTTCGACCCATTGAGCAAACCGAAAATGCATCGGATGGTCATGCGGCTTCAGCTCTTGCACTAATTGAACTTTGTACGCATTCATACCGAGATCTTTATGCAAAATTCTTCTCAAAGAAGTGCGTGAAATGTTCAATTCTTGAGAACGATGACGAGTTGATGTTGATGGTTGTTCACGCACACTCTGAGCAACAGCAGCGATGCTTTCGGGTGAGCACACTGGACGAGTACGTACACGGGTTGTTTTATCCAACAACGATCCAGTTTCACGAACTCGTTTCACAAATTGATCCACAAACTGCGTTTTTGGCACATCCTTTTTGTCAAATTTTTTCCGTAAATTTCTTACAGTTTGAGTAGAAGACTCACCACTTTGGAAATAAGTTTTTAATATTTCCCAACTTTGTTCAAGCGAAAAACAAGTTCATAAATGTCAAACATTAAACTAACTTTTTGTCACATCGGAAATGTTATCGAACCTTCCAACCTCAAAATAACCTATAGTTCCAATTCCAAGCGTTTTCCCACACTGTAGAAGCCAAGAAAAACATACGTGCCAAATTTCAAGGTTGTAGGCTTTATAGTTCTTGGGATTTCGTGATGAGGCAGTGAGTGATCGGTATTTGGCTTTTATACATATATGTATTTAGATATATAGCATACACATTCAATTTTGTTCCACAAAAACTAAAAGGAGTTTAATTAAATATATAACAAAAAAAAAACTTTTAAAAATAACGCTTTCATAAATGTAATCAAAAGAAAAAAAATTTATTTTTCTAATCTTATAGACAATACATGTTTTAAAGATATACTTAGATCTAAGATTACTAAAAGTTAAAAGCGTTGTGTGCAAAAAGTTGCACATCTTAAGAAATACAGCAATGTGCTATAAACAAAATACCTGAGATAATTAATATTCAACATATAATAAATGTATACAAATAACAATGTTCATTTTTCCCAAGGACTACTGAAACAAAATCTACATCGTTGTTTTCAAAAGTTTTTTTTAATATATTTAGAAAAGTTTTGATATACCTTTTTCGCCTTATAAGATAGACTCCCAAAATTAAGAGGAATATGAAATGGAACATACTCGTACTAAATGTGCAGATATCTATAATATTATTATCGATTCTTTATCGAATAATAACACTATTGTAATCGTATATAAAAAAAAGTACTTATAAAAACTTTGATGTTTAATCTCTAGAAATTGCAATATTCTTTATCGACTGAGATATTTTGATTTACCAATATAATTTTTTTGGACTACTTAAAGGATACTTGCAACTAACAATAATTGCACAATTAAAAAAATATTTCATGTTCTGCTTATATCCTGAATGCGAAAACAACATTCCAATCTTCATAAAATGGATGGTTGATATTTTGAGACAATAACAGAAATAGAAAACATGACATAATCAACATGTCAAAAAAATTAATTTTGCATGCTTGCTCGTGTCTTTGCAACGCAATCAGCTTTACGAGCTGGCAAGGAGACATTCGATTTTGATTTTACGCCGCATTTCAGCACAAAATCCTACACCCGATTTTGGTGTCTGTTGGCTCATGGTTGGCATAAACCGCAGCGAAAACGATCCACACGTGTTCATGGTCCGATAGTCGGTCGTTCCTCAAGTAGATTTGATAGGTCATAAACGTCGACACGACGGTCTCCGTGTAATCCTCAGATCCCAGATTCAGTTTCAGTTTCACGTAGAAAAAGGAAATATAAATCGACGGAGGAGCAGAGTCGCCACATAAATCACCGATGCAAGTCAAGGCGGAATTTTTTCCCATCGGGTTAATTAAGCTCTGACGCCCCTGGCCCAGGACAGCATATGTCTCGGCTTAGCACAGTGTCTAGGGCTGTTTGTCATAATTCCATCTTCGGGTCTTAAAATTGCACCCATTCATGCGAGAACCAGGCGTCATGTGAAATGGACTTTTTAATCAAAAAAGGAGTCTCTTTAAGACGGCCTCGCACCCAGAGGGCAAGACTCGATTTCTTGAGACGTTGAGAGGCCGCACTGCAAATAAATAGGTAAAAAGGATCAAATGGAGTGGACCAAGGGTCGAATGCCTCGCGGCAGCCTACCAAAAATTTTGACTGCTTCACTAATGAAGTAATTAAATGCTGTGACCAAAACGGAGCCGGGGCGGGAAGGCCTGTGAATTATTCAATTTTAAACACTTCGCGGTTTTTCGCACGAAATCATTTTTGACAGGGAGCTGTTTCGAGGGAAAACACCAAGCATTGCAAGCTGAGAAACATCAACCGGGGCTGAGGGCGGCTTGAACGAGACGGGCGGCCGCGTCTTCTCCAGCAGCGACGAAGTACTTTAAGCGTCTTACAGCCGCGGCTAGGTAATTAGATTGACTCAAATTAAGATTTATGGGAGATGACTCTTGGCAGTTTACTACCAAACTGAAAAGGATGCCAGCTCGGTTGTTTCGCGTTTTCGACGGGGGAGCTATGCTCAAGAAATGGAAAAAGTTTCCTTTCAACGAATTTATATTTGCGGGGTGTGGCAAAGCGTTCGGCTTATGGCCACAGTTTATGGATTTTTAGACTTTTGCTTGCAGCAGTTTTTTGTCCTTACCTTATTAGGGCTCTGTATTAAAAAATAAAAAAAATACACCTTTACGTGGTGAGATTTCGTTTTCTGTTTGTGTTGGCGTCTGCCCACTTAATCTGCTGATGTATAAGTTTAGGTTAAGAGGCTCTAATTGTGTGTGTGTATACAATTTTTATATAAAATCTTATATGTGGATACTACAAGAATTACACATCTAAAATATATAAATCATCACTTCTATTTTTCAGTATATCTGGTGAATTCCACTTTTGATGTTGACCACTGATTAGAATTTGAGAAGACTTTTGGAACGCAGCTTAAATCGACCCCTGTAGGGTCCTAGCCGCCTCCACTATAGTGCTCACGGGCGTGACCCCGAGCATTGTGTTTAAAATTTAAATCAAATAGCTTTTTTTAACCATGCTAAATCGAATGAAATCGTATAAAAAAGATATTGAATTTTTGCTTTTAGACCATGTTATATCAAAATCGTGTAAAAAAACACCGTGTAATAACAGAATTGGGTTTATACTATTAAGTAGGACACAACAATAGTAAAGAGTAATATTCCAATATTATCTAGTTTTTAGTAAAATTTGAAAGAGTTTTATTTAATTTAAAGTTCTGTAATCACACTTTGAATATAAGATGACCCATCGGCAGGTTTAACAATTCTATAAAATATATCTTGCTCAAAATTGTTCAAAGCTTGTTGATATATTGGAAATAGGAAAACTCTTGATTAATTATGGAATATGATTTCATTTAAATGGCTGCCTCGGCTAGTAGCACATTTTTGATGGGTCCTATTTCATGAATAGCTCGATCAATATTGTACTTAAGTGCCTGAATCGTTTTTTGGTTGCCAGTATGACGTCGATCTTTAACTGCACCCCACCCCAAAAAAAGGTCAACGACGTCAAATCGCAGTTGCGTACAAACTTGCGTACGGCAGGTACTATTGGTGCATTATTTCGACCGATATTTCTTTTCAAAATTCGCACTTTTTCGGCAACGCAGCACTCAATTTGAAAATAAATTATCAATATTTGCTAACGTTGTTAAAGCATAAGTGTATTCATTTCGTACCGCGCAGATATGGTATTGTGGTTTTTTCAATTTGTTGAGTACAGCACAGCTATTTTTATCAAAGTAATATGTAATTTAAAAAGAAACCAACAGATGGTTTTTCAGGCGACTAAGATTTTCACTTTAGAATTGCACCAATTGATGATTTAAAAATTGAAATTATTGTGCTCAAGGCTACAGCTACAAAGTCTAGAGGAATATTGATAGAATCACCTGTTCTATGAATGTAACAAATTCGACTTCCGTAAGGAACAAAGAGATTAAAATTAGATTTTAAAGAAATTCTCTACGAAATCTTTACCACATCCGCAAGCTGTGAGCGAAGTTTTAGCAAACTTGTACTTATTAAAACTATCTGCTATCATCAAAGATCCAAGAACGTTTATCAAGTCTCCCGATGCTGGTAATCGAAAATCAAACCGCACATCAAATTAATTATAACAAAGTTTAATGACTTATTTGCAGAACAAAAGCCTGGCAGAGTAAACTTTAATGTTATTTACTTCGCAATATTTTCATAGCGTTATTGATTGGATTTTTAAGTATACTATATAACTTTTTGCATTTATCTGTCCTTTGTAACAAAAAATGACAAATAGAGAATTTTTCGGTATACTATAAAATGGATTTTGCGTTTTATATCAAACTCTAATCTACTTTAATTATGCTCGTATTTATTTAAAAAAAAAAAAGTTAAGTTTAAGGTAATTTAAGTTTGTTTCCCGCCTCGAAAAAATTCAAGATCCGAAGCTGATATAAACTATACATATACTTTACTTACGTAAATTTTATGAAAACATCTTTATAAATGCTCTTCATATTTTTATACCGTACAAAAAAGTTTGAAATTTACACTTAATTTTTTTTTTTTTTTTTTTGGTAATACAGGGCTTTAAGTTAAAGCGTTCACACAAAACCTAACCAACACAACAATCCGCTTTTGTCTGTATGTGTATCTTTGGGTCCGGCATAGTTTTAATTCGCTCCGGCGATTATCATATCACGAAAACGATTCCCATAAAATTACTTTCGTCCAGCGTAATCTCTCCGACGAGAGACATTTCCGATTGCCGGGGATAATATAATTCCTATACGAAATAGGGATAAGTGGACGCCGGGAAGGGGAGAGTGGGGTCTGGAGCGATACCGCTGTGGCCAGGGACGGTTTTGGTAAATTTGCGAAAAAAGAAGATCAGAAATGGAAATGGCTCAGTAGACCATGGTACCGCGCCAGTCCCAGCACACTGGCCGGAAAAAAGCTGCTAAGGAAATGATTTATGTGGGTCAGTTGGGATTTCCTTCAGATCCCATGATTTATGAATTTACACCGAGACAGTGGCGGCGGCGGGGCGGGGGGACTACGAAAAAAGTGAAGAACTAGACCTCTCTCGGTCTAATGGAACTGAACTCCTGAAGGATATTGCGTTCGCGGCAAATAGCTGTTTTTCTATCCGCTTTCCAGTTCTGTTTTGCACAGACTAACACTTTTCAAGGTCCGCCAAATTAGGAAGGGTCTTAAGAACTAAGAGTGGTCCAGGTTTGTTCGTCCCACCCGTGGGTGTGGGTGTATGTGTGTGTGAGTGTGGGTGCCCTATACCCGCCGCCGCACTATTACACGTGCTATTTGCTCGACTGCCCCGACTTATCTGGCCATTTATCATGGGAGCTCCTCATAAATATTATTCGCCCTCATTTTTTCGTGTGTAATTTAATTCGAGAAATCCATTAAGGAGCATCCACACTTTTCGTCCTGGAAATCTTCATTTCTCACAGCCTTCAGAGAGCTGATAGCTTCCTCAGGCGTTCGTCTTCTGTCCGGGATCGCTTCCCATCGTATTACACCGCTAACACAGGTGAGAAGCAAGGTGTCCTGCGATTGCGTTATTTTATGGAGACTGCTGCGCGGCCACAGGGTCGGGGACTTGCGGAGGGGCACCTTCTTCAGGTACACTCGGTTGAGGTGCTTTAAAGTGTAGTCGCTTTTCAGGGATTTTCGACTTCATTAGAAATTTAAAACTTTTCAGAAAGTTCTTAAATAGTTGAGTCAATTGGTCGAGATCTATTTGACGGGGGGGCAGGCGCCCGGCCGCCTTCAGTTGCGGCAGCGCCGCCCGTTTGATTTAACATTCACTGAGATTGCCCCCTTGGGCCTTCTTCCAGGTGATAGATATCGCTGGCGTGACTTCGGAACCGGATTTTATGCAGCCCGCTCTCAGGTATAATATTTATATATGTATGCAGTATGTGTGACACCTGAGCGTTTTTGATCCTGGATAATAATTTATTGACGATAGCTCGGTTATGATGTGATTAAGGAGCTGCTAGCGTGCCACTCCTTCAGGGAGCTAATTGAATGGGTAATTAACAGGTGCTGGTATCTGGCTTTTAACTCATCGTTTTAATGGCGATGCATCTTTAAAGTTTCATTGCATTTTCGTAGACACTTTAAGTAACCTCATAAAAATTAATATTATGTTTCCTTTTTATTCGGTTTTTTGATTTTTAATCACGCTTAAAAGACTGGGGCAATCGATATATGACGTTTTACGTATTTGAAGCTTGAAGTTTTTATACGTAGGCATGTTTTATATTACACATTTATCCACTAATCCGTACTCATGACAACAATTGCTGAGGGATATTTTTCTAGTATAATACTACTTAGTGATGAAAGGAAATAGCACGGAATGGCAGATAAAGTTTTCGAAAAATATGCAAGAAACGTCGCACGTACAGTCGGCTGCAGGATATTAAAAATAGGATAAGTACATGTTAGATGTTACATGTGAATTTATAAATATAAGGTATATCTGTAAAAACTGGTTCGGCCATGGTGCGGCCGAAGTGCGGGCGTTGTCGTTTGTACTCAAATTCAGATCTTATATGGCCGAGCGATCGGCTTTTAAATTTGTTCACAAATTATTTCTACTCCGTCCGCCCGTTTGTTATTTTTCAAGAACCACGTACAACCCTCATACCACCTTCTAGAAACCGTGCGGCCGTGGTGCGGCGGAAGTGCAGCCACCGTTCCGTTTTATTCACGTATTTCTAGATGACTCAACAATGACGAATTAATAACGAAACTAATTACGATTAAGGGTTAATGAACCTCAAAGGTTGACCTAAAAGAACAGAAATCATGTTTTTTAACGAGGAAGACATATAAATCAAGATAACAGAAATACGAGGAAATATTTTTATATAGTTTTTGCAATTAAACTGACTCGATCAAGGCTAACTGACGAAAGAGTACGCCAACCTCCACCTCGAATCGCAGATAGCTGCAAACAACAAAGACGCGAGCAATCAGCGCCCGCAGTCGGGGCAAGCTCCTTGAGAAAATGTCCGATAACTTCTAATTCGAAAGAAAGCGACCATTGATAGGGTCGCGTTTAGCGGCGAATAATGGCCAATTTGCGAATTGATAAGCCAATCAGCCAGTGCCGGGGGCCTTCACCAGTTGAAGAGTCAATTAAGTGCACTCTCGAAGTCGCGACTCGCGGCCTCTTCGCTGGAAGCAGCGCCTTATCAATCTGCAGCACGCTAATTATTACCGCTGGTGGTCATGGCATGTTACATGTTTCTACTTCCGTCCCGGCCGATAGAGGCCATCTCATGCGCAATTTCCTGGCCGGGGGACTCTTTCTAAGTTTGCCTTTTTCGCCGGTCCCTGCATTTGCGGGCCGAGATAAGCGGCGCGAAATGCGGACTTTTTTTTTCGCTGCGAATTTCGATCGTGGGTGGTTCTGCGTGTTTTTTTCTCAGAAAATCAAAATATGCACAGGCCTTTTGACTTAATGCCCGAGTAATGGATCCATGTAAATGGGTTAACTAGGCCAATAGCCATCATGCCACGAAGCGTAGAGGAGGCCACCATCCAACAGTTTTCCAATGCTATAAAAAAAATTTCACATCGTTTTAAATAAAGTTTTTTTTTGGCGTATATGTAAATTGTTAGTTTTATAGCACTTTGTCAAAGAATCAGATTTTTTCATTACCTATTGAGAAAAAAGGTTAAATATGCCCTTCTTCATTTAATTCCATCTGTTGGTTACTTTTTAGATTACATGTTATTTTGACGTAGACGGCTGTTTCGCGCTCATAAAATTAATACAAACACAGTATCATATCTCCGCAGAATAAAATTAATAGAATTACGTTTGAAAAATATTGAAAACTTATTTCCAAATTGAGTGCTGTGTTGCCGAAACGGTAATAATTTTGGAAAGAATTTTCGCGCTGGCTGTACGGAAGTTTGTGAAGATAGTTCGTGAGATTGTCATTCTAATTAATAATTCAAGTTATCTTCGTATAAGTTTGCTGCCGTTGCCAAAATGTCCCATGCTATGGTCTCGTATTTTTATGGCTAAACGTCTGAACTTTCATTTGGGCCACGTAACAAGCTCTTATTTTTTTAACCATGTGCAATCATTTTTCATTTTAATTTGGAGTTTGGAATATGACAGATGGAAATCAAAATCTATCATACATATTAACAAAGGCTACAACTGCGTAAAGTTTCATAAAATTCCGTCCTGTAGATTTTACGTAATGCGTTCACAAACAGACAAACAGAATTTGGTTTAATATTTTAAATTCCCAAATTTCTTATAGTAAATTCTTAATCAGAAGCCGCGAAACACCTTTTGTACCAATTTTCACTAAATTCGTTTGAATTTTAGAAATTTTGGCCGTCATCTTGGAATCCAAAATATTGGTAGTAGATTCGAAATCAGTGCGCTCAAAATCACCCAAGTGCCAATTTTTATGGTAATCTTATGAAGTTTAATATTTTTTCAAGCCATTTTTGGCAAATGAACAAATAATATCCTATATATTAGACCAAGACATAAGCTATAACTATACCAACTTATCTTAAATTCTGTCTAGTAGATTTTGTGTGATGCATGTACATATTTAGAAACAAATAAATGAATATCTATCGTCAAAACATGCTTTTTTCAGCATTCAAAGCTGAAAAATCTACAGAAATACTGATTTTTTAAAATTTTTGAATTTTTGTTCATAAATCCGACGCAAAAACGAACAAATTGAAAAAAGTAAATGGTAAAAATGTTGATACTTCGATTTTATATCCTCAAAAAACCATGTGACCGTGAAAGAAAACAATTACCTTTTTTTTTTATTATAAATTAAAAAAAATTATTACTTTTTTTCTTCACAACCATGATGCAATGCAAGATTTTCGTTTTCGGATTGTTAATCTGTGGAAAAAATGTATGGAAATGATATGTCACTAATAAGACAACAGAACTATCATTGAGCTGTGCAATTTTTGAAGTAATAATGATTTTAAGTGAGAAATATGAAAATTTTCTAGGTGGTACTTATACCCGACTGCATAATTGCAGCGCGGATAATCATGCAGTAACGATTTTGCAAGAACATATCGCGCGTAGGCACCTTTTGGAGGGATGCCCTACAAACGCAGGCTTTCAAAGTTTGAAAGGCGCGGGATGAAATGGAGACGAAAAACTTTTACCTCGGAGCTCCATTCATCTTACCGCACCAGTAGCTGACACCTCTCCGCGCGGTGGCCCGCAGCATCCGCTGTACGAACGCGCACCTGATTCTACTGGTTCTACTTTTCCGCCGTAATGTAAATGACTTTTCTGTCTATCTGGGAGCGTGTTCCTGAGTGCCTTCTCACACCTGGAAGCTTCGAAACTTTTGCGTGAAAAACTTCTTAAACAATTTTTACAGAAAAACTCCCTTTTTTTTTTATTTGCGGCCCGCGTAGGAGCGAAAGTCCTGAGGCATATCTCTCTAAGTTGGAGAGACATATCTTGACAAGTGCCGAGGAGTTTGCATCACACAAAGGTGGGCTCCTCCAGGACTCCCTGGATACGATGCGATGGTGCGCACCTTCCCGTCTGCTCCCAGAAAAGTAAGGCCTTTTTTGTTTTTAACCGTAAAAAATGGTTCTCAAAAACTTTTACATATAAAAATGCGAAAAGGCAAAAAGACTTATTTTTCTTGTTCACATTTCCCCCCTCATACCGCCGTCCCTGCTCAAATGCGAGTGCTATGCACGAGGAAAAACCAACGACAGAAGCAGGAGGAAATCTCCGCACTCTATTTACTCTATGAAATTTATATTGTCGACATAAATTTAGTCGTAACAAGATTAATGTATCGTTCACACTTCATTTACATTTTGTGTGTTGCGGGGCGCTTGTGGCTTTGTCTTGTGCTCCTGCTGTGGTTTCGCGCCCTGTAATGGCTAGGAAATTTTTCCACGATAAAGTCCCATGAAATTTTTAAGATGTATATTCCCGCCTCGAGGCGGTCCTCCTGCGACGCGACCACAACCCTTTTATTGCTTATCGTTCCTCGGAAACTACTACAGGATGTACTGGAATGCGAAAATGGTTCCTTCTGGGTCTCTCTTCAATTGAATACTTTTAGTGCGGCATCGTTTTTTAGGTCCTTTTCGATTTATATACATACTCGTATATGCGAATTCCGAATACCCCTCTGAGGTTTTAAATGGGTTTTGATTTGGTAGTGCTACATTCCTGCACTACTATGTAAGTATTCTGAATTCCCAACGAGATTCATGTTTGAAGTAGTCGCATATCTTAAGTACATAACATGCACTTCGATTGTGGATCAGGATTGAACTTTGAAGTCAAAATCTTGGATTATAACTCATTTTCTTGTTTCAAGGAAATTTAATTAAATTTTTTGATAGTTCGCACATTACTCCAGCTCAATCAGTTACGAAATCACTCACATTTTGATATTAACATTAGATTGGTTAAACATAATTTGTTAATAAAAGAATAGATGTAGGTATTATAATTTAATTTTAGAATATCTATATGAGTTAACTATCTTATATTTAAATAGTGTACAGACAGAGAATAAGTAGGAAGTATATTATGCCAATCGATTCCTTGAAATATCCTGATCAAAATTTTTTTTGTACAAATTTCCAAATTTGAAGGTTCTTGCAAGGACTTAGGTACATTTAAATGAGTACACATTTCAAGCCCTCTTTTGAGGGGAATAGAACATAATCTTCACTGAGAAAAATGAGAAATAGTCGCCAAATTTCGTCCCCGGCCCTATCTATCTCTGAATATATAAACTGCAATCTTTGACGTTTCACGGCCACTTTGGTATTTTGAAGTTTGATGGTTTAAATCTACTTTGTGTTTTAAAAACAAACCGAAAAGAAGCTGAAAGTTATGTTTTATTTATGAATAATTCTATTTGGTTACAGTAATATTAGATATATATTTGTAGTTAATAAAAAATCTTATTATATCGTTTGTTCCAATGATATACGGCGATACAAAAAGGTTTGAGGTTATGTATCCGTTCCATTCATAGAAATTAAATCTGAAATTCCTGAGAAAAATTCTAATACGTTAGCTTAATATCGTCTCGAGGACGATATTAGAGACTATTGTTATGGATACCACGTAATCGTTTGTAGATAATTTTCTTTTATTTTCTAGATGCCAATAAAAAGCTTTGAGACCCTGATACTACGTATGACAAACCTACTGAAGCTGCAAAGGGGGTTATAAATAATGTAACCCAAATATAATCCCCGGAGATCATATATGGATCCAAAATATAATTTTAGAAGTATGACTTGTTTTTGTTTACGTTAAGCTTATGAAATGTAACTAAACTAATTGCCAAGTTTGATAACAATTTCAAATAAAGGTATAAATCTTTGATAATACTGCCTTTTATTTCTGATATGACCCTATCTTATCGCATTGTAATATCAAATATGCTCGTTTTGGATTATCATGATTTCAAAATTGTTTGCGGAACGTTGTACATTAATAATATTTTATTTTAAATAACTATGGAACATATTAAATGAGATATTTAACAAAGTGTTTTATTTATACAACTTTGTAAAACAATTTGGCAACATGTTATTTTAAATACATTCCTACATACATACGTTGTTGCAAGCATGTGTGACGGTTTGTGTGTACACAAACAACAATTTTCGTTGTTCTAATTACAGCGTATCATTTTATAATAAAAAGGGAATAATGTTCAAGCACCATTTATTGTAATTTTAGTATAGTGAAGGTCTTTATTATGTGAAGTTGCATTTCATGTAAAAGTAGTCGCAGTTGTCCTTCATAATTAATAATTTGTCAAACTTTTTGCTTTACTTTTCCAACTTGACATTAAAATCTGTTCAGCTTTTAGAGTTGTGGGCGGATTGAGGCATATGAGGTACCGTCTGAAAGGTAAAAAGGTATACGAGGATTTTTATCCTTGTGCGATGTCCTTGAGGAGACTTATGTTACCTTCAGTAATTGCACCTCCCGTCAAAGGCAAAATATTTTCGACTTCAAAAATAGGGTCAAGGGTCCTTTTAGGGCTCAGAACAAATGTTGATCAGGACACTCCATAGAATCGATTGGTATATGTTGGAACACATCGTTCAGTGGTACCCTGTGTAAAGCCATTATGAAAAGGGTTTTTAACCGAAAACTAAAAAAATTATTTTTGATATTATGATCAACATACACATACTTAAATATATGGGTTCAAATATAAGCACTTATTTAACAAATAGATTCTTTGCTAAAACATTGGGTTTCTATATCAAAATTGAAAATATTTGACAGGGACAAGTTTAACAGCATTTCATGAAAAGTAATCATATCATGCATTCAAGTCGAAGAAGGAATATTTTAAATACAAACAATAGTTAGATGAAAAGCTCTAGACAATTTTACTATGAAATGTATTGTTCCAAAATACCAATACCTTTGATTCAAAAACTAATTTAGTTCATAACGAAAATAAAGCACTTTGTTTTGAATACGTTTACAATTTTTTTTAAAAACTTTGTTTTTGCCAAATTAACGATGGAAATTTTTAATGCCCAAGTTTAATGTGAAACGTAATTAAATTAATATTTTTTGACATAGGCACCAAATTATGAAAATATTGTTTCCATTGTTTTTACAACGTTTTTTCCCCCCATTGTTGTTAAGGACATTTCAGCGAATCGATGACATACTATTTTCTTATTGTATTCCGAATACCCTACATTAATTTGTTTATTTAGTTTTCTTTAATTTAAGTAATTCATAAAGTAAACATTACTGACAGTCCTAAATTTGTAGAATATGAGTATGAATCTAGGATTAAAAGGAAATCGTAAAAAAAAAATTAAGAATTGTACATTTGTATGAAATCCGAGCAGTTTCTTAAATATCGATTAATCGACATGATATCTCGTTTATTGCCCATCTCGGAGCCCTATAATCAGAAAATTTGTAGCGGTGGAAGTTTCATGGATTATTGAGCTAAATTGTAGAAACACTACCTCAACTTCAAAGCCCAATATCTCAAGAAATATCAATGTTAGCGATTTGGTATTCACAACTTTTTTGTAGGAAATTGAAATTGCTACAAGTTTGTAATATTCACTTTTTCTGTACCTCTTGTTGTTTACGAGATAGGGGCAAAAAGCGAGAATTTCGTGGAAAAATTGGGGTCAATGACCCGTACTACCTCGCTGGTGGGAGTTAGGGTTACATCGCAATGGACACTTTTGTAGAGCATTCAATTCTGAAGAAACCCTACCATTGACCAAGATTATACCATCAAATGCCTCTGAGCTGTAGAGTTTTGAAGCAAAATAATCAAAGTTTACGTGTATTTTATATGGGAAATCTTTATGCGTCTTGGTCTAGTATTAAATATTATTTTTTTGGGCTCCAATTTTCAGGGAATGTATGTTTAGATATTAGCCACAAAATTTCGAGGTGGGACTGAAAAAAAAAAAATAGTCGCGAAAAAAAAGCACCCTATTGTATATATAAGAAACAGATTATCATTTTGGCATTTTTACAATAAGAAGTGCCCAAAGTTAAATCTAACCGATAATCTATGCATACTCCCAATATACCTATACTAAAATATAGACAATAAAGAATTTTAATTCGGTAATTCAACTTGTAATCTTATAGACTAAATTATGCTCCTTAAATAGGAATCTGGTTATGTACAAAAATTAGCAACAATTTTCTTAATTTCGTCCTTACAGTAATCGCATAATCCTACAGTTTAAGCAGCTCGCGAGTGGATTGAAAAGGATAAAAAAGGAAACAGGGAATTTAATGATGATAATAACATACTCCGGAAGTGTCCCTTCTCATGCAGCGAACAAATAAACTTGTCAACAAAAGGATACGTACGGGGTATAAGGTAAGTCTCACTAGCCTTATAACATAAGCATACTTCTGGTAGCAACATTATCCTCTAGCAATAACAAAGGTTTTTGCGGGAAAGTAGCGCGGCGGGAGCAGGGGCAATCTGCCAGGTTGCATGCGGCGCAATTTCACCTGGTGCGGCAATATTCATTCACTTCATGATTTTAACTCGAATCCTCTGTAAAGTTTATGCCAGGGAAACACGCACTCTGCCCCCAATGATCCCTTCTTGTCCCTAATTCCCCAGGGAGATATTGTGACTGACTGACTACTTGCAAAGTTTCAGGTTGCTTGCATGCAACCACTGAAAATGTTTCAATTATGAGGCCTTTTCTTCAAGGAATTTTCCTCGTGCTGATTTTATTTTTCATTTTCTTCTTTTTCCAATTTTATCCTGTTTGATTTAATTAAATAAATTGCGAACGTGCAACAAATTGGAATGTTTGCGCTATTTTAGTTGGCAGTGCATCATGCACTTTGGGAGAACTTTATATTATGTATCTATATAGTTATTTACAATACTAATAGGCATGTTAACGCTTTCCTAATATCTTCTCTACTCTATCGGCTAGTTTTATAAAACTGCAGGTATCTTCTAATCTTCTTATTGCAGGATGCTGCATATAACTATAGAATATAACGACTTAGAAATGAAAGATTTTTATTTTTATTCCTTCTAGCTGGATACACATTATCCAATGATTTGCTAAACTCCTCAATAAATATACAAAATAGACATTTGTTTTACCAATTACTGCTTGGGAAGAGAAAACAGTCAAAACAGGCTAAATATGAAAAAAAAAGGATCAAGGAATTGACTCATGATAATTACATAAATCTGAGAATTCGCAGACAATTTGAGTATAAACATAAAATCATCTGCTTTCTTATGTAGCCAAAACATTAATATTTAATATGTGTATCGTGTTAAAAGAACATTAACACTTAACGGACGGACCACGTAGATTTACGTTTTTTCATTCCGACTTCTGAAGGCGATTTGCACATTTTTTAATTACTTGGCAATATTTTATATATTATGATTAACGTAGTACCAATAAAAATGTGAATATTTACTTGTCACTTAAAGTATACAAAGTTGCTTTTGAGATTACTGATATTTTTTAGTAAATTCAAAACCATGCATGATGCAGTAGAGGAAAAACCATCCGTCCATTATGTGTTAAAATGAAAAACAATAATCGGAATGCAGAACCATATAATGGCTTCTATATTCCATAATAAAATAAAGTCTAGTATGGCGATATTTCAACAACCGATCATATTGAATTCGCAAAATTTTGAGCGATACTGTGGAAATAATTATGTACCAAGTGCCAAGAAAATCGCATAAAGATTAAAATTACACTGTCCGCAATCTTGAATTTATAAATTTTGGTAGCAGGTTTGAGAACAACGACTTCGAATGCCCTCATGCATATCATAAAAAGTTAAGATTATAACAGTCCGCTATATGAAAATAACACATCCGATTGGCACCACCATTAGGCATTAGTAAGATATTGCGAATGATAGAAAATTCTCTAAAAAGAAAGACACACTTACAGTCCTCATGCGGGCAATTTCTCTTCATATTTAGAGGACAGTATAATCTGAATTTGCAACTATCTAAAACACGGGTTTTTGTACCTAATAAAATATTTCCATTTCTTTTGGAACATGGGAGTAATAAATCTAAATTGGCCTAAATTATTCTTTCCTTTAATAACCTTCATCCGCCTCACCTCATCCAAAATCTACTTTTAGCCAATTCTGACCAAGAAACTTTAGAGTGACTTTTTTGAATCTGCATATCGATTCCGCTGAAAATGTTTATGCCAAAAACGGGACGATAAGCCTAGACACTCAGTGCAGACCGAGAAAGAACGGCCCTATTTAAAATCAACAGGCCGAGTATAAACAGAAACTAGCCGACAAAAATTGAGATGCCAAGAATAGAAGAATAAAAGGTCGACCCTGACCCAGTAGCAGTCCAATATACTGAAAAGTACAATATTAAATAAAGCTGATTTTCTTTATCCAATTTTGGAGTAAATCTACTATTAAAATATTGGGTTGGCTCAAAATAATGAGACACTCTAGAAAACTCTACACGTGTCCTTTTTCAAATTAATTGTTTTCGACCATATACTAGTATGTTGTAGAACATTCTAGGTACTTCTGTTTTTTGGGTATATAAAAGCACTCCCACGATTGATTTGGTCAGTCAGAAAAATGGATGAGCGACAAATTCGAACTTCATACCTATACGAGTATTTATTAGGCCACAGTGTGCGGGCTGTGGCTGATAATATCAACGCTGCATTGGGCGCTGGAAGTACAAGCCATGCCACGGTGTCTTGATGGTTTGAATGTTTTAAATCAGAAGACAGAAGCCTTGAAAGTCACCCACGCTCAGGACGACCACGGGCATTAGATGATGAAGATTTGACAAATCTTCAACTCAGCTCAGGAAACTGCTGCTATCAAGAAAAAACGACGCAGACGAGCCAATGTAGTTGTACTACATGATAACGCACGCCCTCACGTTGTGAGAAATTGGGCTGGGGAGACGCTACCTCACACACCATATTCTCCAGACATCGCCCCATTAGATTATCATTTGTTTAGAGCCCTGAAAAACCATATGCGGGAAAAACATTTTCATGATTTTTCTGATGTATAGTCGGAATTAAACAACTTTTTCGTGTCGCAGCCATCAGAGTTCTGGGCGAAAGGCATTCAAACTTCGCCGGATCGTTGGCAAAAGGTTTCGGATGCTGATGGTGATTACATTATTGACTGAGCTTCTTGTATCATAATAATAATAAAATATATAAAACGTAAACTAAGTTTCTCATTACTTTTGTGCCAACCCGATACAATTTATTTAGCTAGTATTTAATAGAAAATTACGCTTAGAAGTACATATTTTTCGAAAATAAATAATTGCTCACTTTCAGTTGATCTATTAATTTAATATACAAATTTTATACTTAGGCGTGTATTTCAACGTTATATCGACGTTGTTTAGGTTTATAGTTATTCCTATTTCGGCGGGCGGCAGTTCGATGTTATTGAGACGTTTTATCGACCTTATGTTCACTACCTAGGCTAATTTTCGATGCATTGTCAGCTTTTTCTATTATTTAACCTATAAACCTAGAATACGTCGAAATTCCTTTATTTTTCCTCTAAAATACCCTACAAAGTTTATTTTTAGTAAACTAACCAAAGTCATAAAATGTTAAGTCCCTGATTCACATAATTTCAGAGTTATTCAAAAATTAATCTCGATTTGGGTCGAAATGGACCCAAGAGCCTAATCAAGGTTAGAAGTTTGAAATTTCAAATATCGATCACTTACTCTAAGGTTATATAATAACCCTAAACCAGCTTTAAATTAAGAGCGACGTGACCCAGATATTAAGAGTAATTTATAAAATTTTCTTCTGAATAAATTTTCAATATTCATGATAATTAAGATAAAATGATAATTATTTATAGGAAAGCATAGCCAAATTAATAGAAAATTCGATTAGTTTATCCCCATTTTCACGGATTCCATATTTATGACTGACTACTCACAAGGAAGCTACGTTAAAATTGTCACTTTAAAAAAGGTACTCCAATGCCGGCCGGTCTGATTGGAATACGGGTGCAGATTGGTGCAGACAAAAACAATTCAATTTTTTTCCCATATACCTACTCAATTATTCCGTGTCAATGGTTCAGTGTTTGTTTGCCCAATTTACAATAACAAATTTATCAGCCGGTATCGCCATCGTTCGCGCCATGTCTGCGCTCGGTGTCGCGGTGATTCTCCTGTTTTTGTTTCGCGAACATTATTTACTTGTTTGCTTCGATGTTTAACAGTTCGTTGAGCCATGAAAGGTGTGCAAAAATATTGAAATAAGCGAAATGAGCCCTCAGCACCATTGGATTTTCTATAAAACGTAGAAAATGTGGGTGCTGTCTCTCAGTCTGTCTGTCTGTCTGTCTGGCTGTCGGTGGTGTGTTTACTACTGTGTCTGGAGCCGTTGGCACGGCTGCTGCTGTTGCTGTTGACCATGTTGTCCAAGATGAGTTTACGCCTAACCGGGCACAATGGACGACCTCAGCTGAGGTTCCTCGTCCCACGCTTCTGTGGGAGTCCAGACTGTCATGCCTCGAACATGACCGCATCTTGGGGTGACTTTATCGGGACCATTGCATCACGTCAATTTATTATCACGTTGCATGGTCATTGTTCTCCGACGATTTTAATGTTTATGCCCTTTTCTGCAGATAACTAAATTGTGGAATGTATCTAACATCTCCTGCCCGTCGTCCCCAAATACCTATTTTTAGCCTAGAGATAATACCAAAAGATTTAATCTGCTGACGATAACGCCTTCCAGGTCGTTACCAAAAATTATTCATTATTACGGGGATGGGGGTACATTATCAGATAAGTGGGTCATCCTCATTAAGTCAATGGGTCTATTACAGTTCCTTGGTGTGAGTTTAAAAAAAAAAAAAAAAAGCAACGAAAAATTAGGGCAGCCCATCGCTCTGGTGGAAAAGCATTCATCTCGCCGCGACCTCAAAGGACTGAAGGTGGCAGGCCTTTCCTTCAACTTCGGGCTGCTGAATGCCCGGCCGCAGTCATTACTTCGGAGCTGGCGAAGTGTGAATAAAGGCGGGTTCCTCCTCACTTCATTTTAATTTCAGAAAGTTCCTTTCAAATTTCTTAGTGGTCCAGGTACACATTGCCGTCAGTCCTTACAGTTGAAACAATTGTGGAACTTTCGAATGAGGCAGCGCTCTTCAAAACGTTTCAAACCGAGATTGTGGTGGAGCTGAAAGTAATTTGCAACAAGCCAGGAGCAGGAAGAGTTTAATGGGGAGGGGGGCAGAGATTCTACTTGAAATTATATTAAATTTTTATTAAAGCGAAACACCTCTTAAAACTAACAGATATTTGCCCTCTTTAGAAACAGGTTTCTTTTATATATTTTGTTGAATTGTAAGAACAAAAAATGTTGAGACTATAACAATTCAAAATTTAGTCCAAGTAATGATTTTAAAGCTATTTAATTATGAAATAGTATGGTGAACTGTTCTCCATAAATTGTTGTAAAAGTTTATGCATTCATATATGATACAGACAGTGGGTTTTACCTTATGAAAAACTATTTAGAAACCAGCAGTACCGGATTAAATTAGCAAAATGACACTTTCGTTTCATAAAAGGGGATTCAAACGTAATTTTAATGTGGCAGAGAATTCTACTATTGCTTTTATTGCTCGTAAAAGTAAATGTGTGAATAGCTTCATATTTTACAGCTTATTTTATTTTTGTTATTTCAGTTCTAAATATGGTTCTAATTATTTTGTGGTTCAAATATATGAGACAACTCTGTCCATAACTTCAATAGAATTTTAAGGTAAAATTTCTTAATTGTACAACATCAACGCGTTAATGTTAAGATGAGCTAACTGGCTATATATAGAAAGAACAGAAACAGAATAAAGGTTTTACAGATAAACCCGCATAAGTGATCAATTCGTTTTATTGCACAACCGGTTGAAGTCAGTTTATTTTTTTTTTCTAAATTTTATATGTTTTTGACTTTCACTCGTTTTAATGCATTTTAGATACGAATGAGATCAAATGCTAAATATAGACACCGGAATGGATATATAACACTAGTTTTATATTATAGTAATAGTATGAAATTGCATTAAACTTGTCACTCACCAACCTCACATTATCAGGAGTATATTTTAGCCCTGCACAGTGGGGTTTTCGTATCATAAATAAGTTACAAAGTGTTTGATTGTTAATATATCTGCATAAAATTTTTTACACATAATATTTACAAAAATCCTTTTTTTATTTTATTAATCCAAGTTTTTTTATTATTTTAAAATCCAAGTTTATATTTATTTCTCAACTAACCACAACAATCTCAAAGTTTTGTTATGTTAAGCAATTAAAAATTCGATATTATAATTCTCGAGTACAAAAAACTCAAAAAAATACATACGTGAGAATTTAACTTTATTTTAATCTTATCTGTGTAAAACCCCATTTTAACAACAAAATATGATAAAAATAATATTATAATAAAATTAACAGTTAATTAGAGCATTTTGACCGAATACTTTAAAATTTGTAAATACAAAAATATAGGATTTTATTCATTATATAAATTTGAATGTTACTGATGCCGAGATTTATACGAAACTTTTTAGTTAATTTTATGTACATTAAGGAGAACAAAAAAAACTTGCCGATTTCTTGTGTTTTTTCCTTAGAATTAAAATTGATAGCAATAACGATTTCCTTAAAATCATCTCTTCATTTTCTCGCTAATTTTATTGGATATCATCTTAAATTAGCAGTGTAATCTCAGCAAGCATTAAACAAGGCGATCCTCAAAAAATTGTAATAAAAATTAAATAATAAATGGGAGCGATTTTACAGAAGTAAAACAATTAAAACAAATTTTTCTTATCAAAAAATATATAATTTTAATTTGTTTTATTTTTTTACTGAGAAAGGAAAGTTAGCAAACTCAAAAAAAAAAAAAGTATGAAGAAATACAGTATAGTATTTAAAAAAACATAAATTCCCAAATGTTTGAAATTTTTGGAGCCTACCCATAATTCTTTACCTACTCGTACTTTCCAAATTAAGTGTCAAAAGTAACTTTTTGAAATTTCAACTACAAATTATTGTGATTAAACAATCGTTTTCCCTCAATTCAATTTTCACTTATCCTTAAAATTTTGTTAACTTAATTATGCGATATGTTTTTCTAACACTCTCTTTCTGGATCTGAAATACGTATGTGGTATACCTATTACCACCATCAGGGGTTTTTTGATACCTTAAAAATATTATAATGATAATATAAATATTGTATCAACACCATTTGAATTCTAAGGGAATAAAACAAGGAAACAAATCTCGTTATAGCAATTATATACCGATGTTGTTTTGCATTTTACTATACATCATTGCAGTCATCAGTTCTAAGATGAATTCTGACATTTATTTCGCAATGACTTCAATTCATAGATACAATCGTGAACAATTTGTTGAAATATGTATTGCAGACAAGTAGTAGAAATATTATAAATACTTTTATATTTATTATACATTTATTTACACTTTTATTTTATACATTCTAATTTATTTCTGATAAAAACAATGTAAATTATTCCCAAGATATTTGCATTTAAATACGAAGGTGTCAAAAGATACCTTTTGGGTGAAATAGGTATACACAAAATTATGGTAGAATAGTATATCCTTCTTGTATATATAGGGTGTCCCAAAAATACCAGGTCAGAGTGACATGGAAGATAGGTTAGCCTTAGATCTGTCAGACATAACCTTAGTAAAAGAAACATGACCTTAGTAAAAGTTCCTTAATTTTTGAGATATTCCCCCCAATTCTACATAAAAGTTAAGAACTCTTAACCTCTTAATTGTTTTGAAAAATCCCTTTAATTCAAGAGATGGTCCTCTTTTTGTAGAAGAATGCACAAATTATAAGAATTCAGTGTGTTTCTAATATTTGTTCAATAATGTGGTAGCATATTAATCCCTTTAAAAGGATTTTTGATAGTAGTTAAGAGGTTAAGAGCTCTTAATTTTTATCGGGGGGATTGTTACTTTTTTAATTTTGTTTAAAATCTCTACTATTCATTGTGCATAATAACAAGTTTTCAAAATAGAGTCCGACTTTAGCACAACCCTTAATGATAAAAATAGCAATTTCTAAGTTTTTGTAAAATAATTCCCCAAGTATCATACCATTTCTGAATCTGCATTAAATTGAGCAGTTTTTAAGATAATTTTCCAGTTTCTTTTAGTACATTTTTTTCCACGAATGATTGTCAAATTTACAGAGCTAAAAGGTAACACAAATAAGTTATTTTTCTTGGAAGGTACACTAAATTTACATATAACTGAAAAATAAAAAAGTATACAACTTGAAATTATTTTCAGCAATGGTGATTGAAAATCAAACTAAAAGTAGAGATTTTAAACAAAATTAAAAAAGTGACAATATCTCCAAAACTAAGAAACTTTTACTAAGGTCATGTTTATTTTATCTGACAGATCTAAGGCTAACCTATCTTCCACGTCACTCTGACCTGGTATTTTTGGGACACCCTGTATGGTATATCATACTTCAAATTAATTAATTGAGTAGTCGAAGAACGATGAATTAGTTTTGCGGGAAAAAAGTCTTACACGTACACTTACTAACATTAGATAAGGATAGACAGTCAGATAATTAATAGAAAACCATTTATGAAAGGGATCCGAGTTTAAAGCATCACAGTCATGATCATCAGATATTATGTAGATTTTCACATCGTCAGCATAGCAGAGAATTCTCGAGTGAGTACAGATAAAAGACAAGTCGTTAATATAAATAATAAATAACGAAGGTCCAAGGTGACTACCATGAGGCACGTCAGATATATTGTCTTTTAAGTAAGATAGTGCACCGAGAAAACAAACTCGTTGAGTATGGCAGAACAAAACACTTTCAAATTTCGAGTATAAGTTCAATTAATAATATATACTTTATTCAAAAAAAAAAAAAAATATATATGGGACATTCCACGTCAACCGGGCCACCTAAATGACCAAAAATCATGGAGACCTAGAAAATTGTTTTTGGGCTTAAATTTTTGGTCTATATTTACTCTTCAGAAATTCACCTGGCGTTTTGAAAAATTCAAAATGGCGGATCCAATATGGCGGCCAACTTTTCAAAAATGAAGGAAATTTGAATAAAAAAAATACTATGATATTCTGCATAAAATTCTAAGTAAGAAATGTCTTTTGCAAATTTTTGAATAAAATGGCCGTTTTTGAGAAAAAAATTCATGAATTTTAAAAATTTTCTATCTTGATGAAATCCATATTGGCCATATTGGATCCGACATTTTGATTTTTTTTGACATCTGACATTGCATTCATCACTAGCAACCTCCTAACACCTGAGTATTTTTTAAATCTTTCTAATATGCGAATTGTGAATTTTTTCCTATATAAAAATTTTTAAAATTCATGAATTTTTTTCTCAAAAACGGCCATTTTATTCAAAAATTTGCAAAAGACATTTCTTACTTAGAATTTTATGCAGAATATCATAGTATTTTTTTTATTCAAATTTCGTTCATTTTTGAAAAGTTGGCAGCCATATTGGATCCGCCATTTTGAATTTTTCAAAACGCCAGGTGAATTTCTGAAGAGTAAAGATAGACCAAAAATTTAAGCCCAAAAACAATTTTCTAGGTCTCCATGATTTTTGGTCATTTAGGTGGCCCGGTTGACGTGGGATGTCCCATATATATTTCAGTCTGCAAAAATGTTGCAATTCGGTCTTGTCTTGATCAAATCTGGCAAATATGTTCTTGGGCTTGGTCTCGGTTTTTGCTCATTACTAATTACTCAGCCATTTTTCCTTCCCTTTCAGAGTGGCTGACTCCATTTCATAAAGCATAAAGTAATTCTGCTATAAGAAAAGGAATGTATTTCGGATATTTTCCACAAGATGAGAATGAGTTTTGCATAAAAAAATTTAATTGCAGAGAAAAACGCCCACGGCCAAAGTATAAAGAGCCATTAATCCTGCAAAGAAAGAGGGCTGCATATAAAATTTTTCTGTGTGTACTTTGGCGTGCTTATCCCTTCCCCCATCCCCCGAACAGAAGCATCCTTTACTTGAACTTCGAAACTCATCACTCACGGGGTGTATACTCGCCAGCGGAATTCACAAAAAGCGAATATCTCCCGCAAGCCATAATCTCTCTCCATCACAATTTCTTTTCTGTAATCAGATGGTTTGGATAAATTTGAATAAGCCCGACCAGGGCCCCCGGGGGCCTCCCTGGGACAAAAAGGAAGCACTATGTAAATTTCATGCGGCTGTAATCCTTCATGTAACGATATTCGGGGACAGAAGCCGCAGCAGCCGGGCCAGGGCCCTGAAAGTGAAAACAGCGAGCGGGAATGTTAAGAAAGCTGTTCCTCCTCAAAAATGAGCACTTGTGTCATGCAAACAGGTCCAAGGTACAGCCTCCCGCCTGCGTCTCCTCTTCATCCCGTGATCTCGATCCCGATGAATAGACAAGAAGCGTTGCAGCCACACTCTGGACCGTGTTCCTTTTTGCCATCATCAAACATTTACATCTCGAGCTCACATGTGGGAGCGCCTCTGTTGTCGTTCCCGCGCACAATGCGCCCTGGAAGAAGGCTCTGGATTCATAGGTCTCATAGATTGAAACCCGGGGACGCGTCGGGAAGACGACGACGACAGTGCCGGCGACGCACCGTCTGTCAAAGCACTTGTGTCAACACAGCGACATTTTCATATTTGAAAAATTTCCCAAGCCTCAAAAAGTTTTGTTTATCTTCTTCCGCTGGATGCCGGAGTCTCAGCGTACCGCGAGGCAACGCAACGTAACCCTCCCAGGGTGCTCCGCGCGCAAGCTGAAGGCCCCTCGAGTGGCTTCGCGGTGGTACTTACTTTAGACAAATGAACACCATTGGCTCATCCTCTTCCCGTCTGAGTAATCGCAATTACAAAATGATGACATTTTTGTCTTTGGGGCGAAGCTGAATGCTTCCCTGCAAATCTCCGGGATAAGACCCCTCGAGTGGATTCGGGCAGGTAACAAGCACATTTGCGGGATTTGAGATTTTTCAAACTAAGATTTACTGGCTTGAAGTAGAGGGGGTAGAATGCAGGAGTGCAGCGTATGTGGAAAATGTGCTTCCACATTAATTGCTTGTGCAGCTTTTGTACTTTATAAACTCTCTTAACTCTTCAGGTAAATAATATGCAGAAGGGAAATGCTCATTTAATGCAATAATAATGAATAGTATATGCCCATACACATATGCAAATTAAATAATTATCAAAATTAAGTACTATGTTATAATTATGCAATAAATTAAAATTAAATTATTATTAATATAAATTAAAATTAAATTATTATTATGTATGAACTGCATTTGTTAAAAAAATAAAAGTAAACACAGTATAACTTTCAGTACTATATGATAGCTTTTTTCAATGTTGACGTCATTTATAAATATTTATTTTTACAAAAATGCTTTTGAAAATATAAATTCTATTACACTGTTTTATTATAAATTTTTAACTTAGGTGCGCTCAGTAAAATAAAGTTGGTCAATTTAAACAAAATATTACATATTGCTCAAACTCTGTTTAAACATATAATTCCAAATTTTATTATTAAGTAGGCCACGAGATAGAATTAAGATGCTAAATGTTTAAACATTTCTAAGCAATTTTAACTCCTCATATTTCTGTTAATCTTTTGTTTAATATGCTACTGAATTTTGTACAACGTGGCCAAAACTCACTATTTTTATATTTCATCAAACAATCAAATTTTCACGGAATTTTAGAGCCTTTTAAGTGATTTCAGTTTATTCTAACTCGTACTTTTTTTTTTGTGCAAGTGCAAGGAACAAGCGCTTTTTAATTTTCTCAAAACAATTTTTTTTTTTTAAATCCCTCTATTAAACAGTAGTTTTTTTAGATATAGAAGATATTGACAATCCATTTTGTTCGCTCCAGCAAAAAAAAAATGTATTTTTTAAAGTACCCCTACCCAAACAAAATATTAATTTACATTTAAATAGTCACCTTAAAACAAGAAATATTGCTGTACCTTACACAAAAATGTTAGTTAATATTTAAAATTTGAGTTAACCAAGAAATGGTTAGCAGACAATTAATTAAGATTGATTAACTATTTTTTCCTGTTCAAAAGAAAACCAAATTTATTGTTTAGCACATTTTCAACCTACGATTTTAGTTATTTTTCAATAGTGTAAAAATATAAAATAAATCTGATATATATGCACCTTTTTCGAATTAGCGAGGTTCGAGATCGAATAAATGAAACATTTTATTTTCGGGGGGAGTTTTCCGGAATTATTTGTAGAAAAACGATGGAAACATCTTTAATTGAAGGATTTTTCACTATTTTCATGAAATTTGCAGAAAATCACCCCGGAAAAATGTCACGTTTTGAATTTTGAAAGTTAAATATACATTCGATCCAACAAGAAGTCCTACAAAGTTTCATCAAAAGTAATAAAGAAAGAGACCTAAAACTGAATTTAAGCTTCCAAATAAAATTTATAAGAGAAGCAAAACCGTGTTTAGAACTAATTAATATCCTGAAGTTTTCACGTGCGTGTTTCGGTGTGGACATAAGGATCAAACAAGTGCATGTATAAATGGGATTTTTCATCAATGGGCGTCAGATCATAATATAATTAAGTTGTTTGTCATGCCATTGCCAAATCACGTGTCAGTTAACTTGGTGGCCTAACAAGAAAAAACATGCAACAGTTAAACATACGTTCTCCATAATAAACCTGATAATTTTTTTGGATATCGCAAGTACCAGGCCAATTTCTTACTATTCGCACTCTATCAAGGCTGCAGTAGCCCTGGGTCGAAAACTGCTAAAGCTCATGGAATGGCTAAAAACGATATTTTCTACTGGTAGCGCGCTTTAACCGTTTTTCTTTTCCCTCATTACGCGGTCTATCATGACCTGCCCCAGGAGCCATTAGGAGAAGTCATGGTGTCTCTCCATCATGTTGCATGTTGCAATCCGCTTCAAATTGGAGGCGAAAAGCGCTAACGAAAATCTTTTCCATCATGCAATGGAGTCAGATTAAGTAACCCGTAACCATGGGGTATGGGGCCCCAGTAATGAGCACTCTTGGTAGCCATCAGTCCAGGGCAGTGGCGGGGCGAAATGGGACCCAGGATGGGATCCAGCAGGAACTATGGTGCAGTACAACAACAGCACAGCACCAATGCCGTCGCCGCCGCTGCCGCCACCACTTGGAATGCCTGGCGAACGCCACTGAACTTAAGACTTTAATCTGCAGCAACTGATGGCAGTGCGGTGGTCACTCCTCCGGGACTGTGCCGAGTCATGCAAGCACGCAAGATGTGATTCTTGGGCGACCACTAATTCGTTTCTGTGTTCCCGGAATCCTAGAAAAATCTGATTACGTTTGTGGCTAATGAAATCGAGCAGGGCTAAAGTCGGTCCGGGCGGCCAGTAGCGCGCGGCGTTTGCGGCAGGGGAGCACAAAGGGGGCTCCCCGGTTGGCATACTAATGAGCCGCAAGTAGAACAGAACAGTGCTCTCGCTGTTTTCCCACAAATCATCTGAAATCTGCCGGCCATAAAGGGCTCTGTTCGCAGCATTTCAAAGTTTTATTGCTGCCGACATAGGTGAGCGCAGCCATCTCTCGACAAGGCGGAGTCATTAAGGCGAAAATAAACACGATAAATGCCCGGTTTATTGCCCCGTCCCGCGAGTTTCGTTGGGCGCTATCACTTCTTCGTCTTGTCAGTAGGTGGCTTCAAGATAAAAACAAAAAAAATGTCGATGGAGGACATAAAGTAAACAAAGTCCTCCTCGTAGAATCCCCTGCCCGGCGCACGAATTATATTCGCCGGAGCGAAATATTATAAAAAAAATATAAAATTTAGAATTTGGACGACAACTTTTTATTTAATTGATTTGAAAGTTACAAATTGAATTATAATTAATTTTATAGAATTGAAAGTTACAAATTGAATTATTAAACCAAAAGCCAAATTGACTCCAAGCCGGTCACTTTAAGAGTGAGTGCTCTGATTATTTTATGTCACATCGTTAGCTAAAGGTAACCTGATTCTCTTTGTTACAATTTGCCTATGTTATGTCTACGCTTTGAATTAAATGCTGAACTAATGTCTGAGGTTGAAACTGGAGTACATGTGAATGACTTTAAATGACTTTATGACTTTAATTAAATAGCTGGCTAAGCAATTTGAATATGCTAGGAATAATATCTATATGTAAGTATTAGGATGATAGGGATGTAACTCCTCCCTCCTTAGAGCTGAGCGACGGCCATACGAAGATCCTTTGAGGTTCGTTGTCAGGAGCGTTGGTAGGTATAGGGGCCTTCTATGTGGGGGCATTTATTGTCGAAATATTGAATATAGTAGGGATTTATTATAAGGTATGGTTTGGTAAGGATTGCTTTGTTATCTTTTGTAGGTATGGGTATGATGTGGAAGAAGGAATAGGTTTCTTTTGATACAATAGGAATTCGAATGTTAAATATAATATTTGTATCGTTATAATATGCCTGCAGTCCTAATAATTCATATACATGTTCATAGGATTTTACTGTAATATTTTGTTTCTGGAAAAGTGTGTATATTTCTGATAATTCTTCATGATTTAATATCTGTTTGGATATAATATTGAGTTTAGCAAATACAACTGCTTCTCCTATACTACTTAAATGATCATTAAGGAGGTCTATATTGAAATTTATTTGATTTATGTATTGCATGTACCGTAGGGATGAATCTTCTGATATAACTTTATTTTTTAACTGAGTTTGTGAGTGATTTAAATAATCCATCATAACCTTTTGTTGGTAGTTAATGTGTTTAGTAATATTTTCAAAACGTGCGATCATTTGATTGTTTAATTTAGTTTGGTGATTGATTTCATTGGCCATTGCTCCTTCGTTACTTAAAATTTGGTCTATTTGCTTATTTAATTCAATCGCGTCGTTAGCATCTAAATTTCCGGTAATTCCTTTAATTAAGGTACCTAGGCCGTCAAAAAGCCCTCTTCTATTTCTAAATTTCGGTAAGAGTGTTTGTAATTTGTTGTCAATTTGTTTTAATTTTAATTTAGTTATATTCAATGAGTTATCGGATGGAAGGTTTGAATTTTCTAGTTGTTTTATGGCTTCTGTTATTTTGTCTATGTTCTGTTCGTAATTGTCAAGTCGTACAATGTGTAGTAGGTTTTGGTGTCCCCGTATTGTCCTGGCTGTTCCTACTTTCATCGGGAGGATTCCTTTGTGATTGGTCAGGTCCTGAATTTCGATTATTTGTCCCATTAATGAGGGGATTATCCTGGAATTTACGTTTTTTCTTTAATTTTGATTTGTGTAGTTTTTTATTTTTAGTTGTAATTATAGTAATATGCCTATTTTTCTTTACTTTATGTTTTGAAAATCTTTGTGTTAATTTATTTCTTCTATTTTCCTTAAAGTAAACGTTATTACCCTCTTTAATTTCTACGGGGTCTGTTCTATTTTTATTTATCTTTTCTATATTTTTGGTGGCCTTTTGTTCGAGTTGTGATTTAATAATAGGGAAGATTTTATCCTGAAATTCATTAAGTTTGGTCAAATAATCGTGAAAGTTTTCGTGTCGTTGTTTGTTAAATTTGTATGTTCGTCCGTAAAATATTTCATAAGGTGTGAATTTCGTAGAGGAATGAATTGAGTTATTATAAGTGATCAGGGTTTCGTTAAGAATTTCTTCGTGATCTCTATCTTTGAGTTTATTGTGAATTATTCTATAGATTTCGGTTAGAGTTGAGTGTAGTCGCTCAACAGGGGAGTTACTGCTACTCTGGTGAATTGAGGTAATATGTAAATTTGTTCCAAGTTGTCTGCAAAAATCTTTAAATATAGTGGAGGTGAACTCACTGCCTGAATCAACAACAAGTTTTCTTGGAATACCGTGGATACTAATGTAGTGTTTTAGGGATTTAATTATATTAAGACTGTTTCGTGCAATTAGGGTGTATGCGGCTGCGAATTTAGAGAATTTATCTATGATAGTTAAAATTTGTTTGGAATTTATAGAATAGATGTCTATATGAAGAATGTCTAATGGTTTATTCGGGATTTCGGGGGAAATTAATTTAACTTTAGGTGGGTCTCTATCGTATTTAAGCGTTTGACACGTATTACAATTATTGATCACTTGGGCTATTTTATTCTTCATAAAGGGGAAGAAGTATTCTCTTTTGAGGTGAAGTAAAGTTTCGTTGATTCCTCTATGATTATTGTTATCGTGGTAATTTTGTATAATTTGGTCTTGTCTATCGTTGTCTGTAATGTCTTCGAGGATTTCGGTACATCTGATAAGTTTAAATAATTTTGATTGGGAGAAAAATTTGGAATAGGTATTTTGTAGATTTTTGAAGATTTCGTCGCTCGTGTAAATTGCAGTTAGTCTATTTGGGGCAAGATATCTTTTAAGGATTCCTGTCATTGTTGGTTCCGAATTATCTGGGATCCTAATTATTCTTCTTTGTTTATTCTTAAATGGCGTCAGTAACTGAAATTGAGGTTTTTGATTTGATTCTTCTAAAATAAGTTGTAAGGAAAATTCGTTTAATGGTCTCTCAGAGATATGGATTCCATCGCCCATATTTTCGGCAGCGGAATGTATAGAATGAATAGTGGATCCGTCAACACCTTGGACTGAAGTACTGGTTTCGGCAGTGTTATCATCTTCTGCGAGATGAAGTTCTATGTTATTAGTTAATTTAGGTTTTTCTAATTTAATTCTGCTTAGGGCGTCGGCGTTCGAATTTTGACTACCTTTTTTATAAATAATTTCATATTCGAATTCTTCCAATTTTAATCTCCAACGGACTAAACGGGAGTTAGGGTCTTTTAAGCTCATGATCCAAGTAAGAGGTTTATGATCAGTAACTATTTGGAATTTTCGTCCAAATAAGTACGGTCGGAAATATTTTACTGCCCAGACGATAGCTAACAATTCTTTTTCTATCGTCGAATAATTAGTTTCTGAATCGGTGAGAGTACGGCTTGCATAACATATAGATTTGTCACTTCCTATAGGGCCTTGAGATAAAATTGCGCCAATGGCGTAGTTGCTAGCATCAGTTGTTAATACAAAAGGTTTTGAAAAATCGGGGAACTGAAGTATGGGGTCGTTCATTAGAAGGTCTTTACAATTGTTAAAAGCTTTTACATATTCGTCTGTGAATTCTACTGATTTACCCTTTTTTAAGCAGTTTGTGAGGGGTTTTGTTAATTTAGCGAAATCTTTGATAAATTTACGATAATAGCCTAGGAGACCAAGAAAAGCTTTAATCTCCTTTTGTGATTTAGGTATTGGAAATTCTTTAATAGCATAAATTTTGGCAGGATTAGGTTTTATGCCGTCCGTGGTAACAACATGACCAAGAAAATCTATCTCTCTATGTAAAAATTCTGACTTGTCTAATTGAACCTTTAAGTTGGCCTCTCTTAATTTCTGAAACACTTTTTTCAAATTTTCTGTGTGTTCCTGTAAAGAGGTAGAGTAGACTATAATGTCGTCGAGGTATACGAGACATACGGTACCTTGCAGTTCCTTCAAGACGTTGTCCATAACTCTTTGAAATGTACTAGGGGCGTTCTTAAGTCCAAAGGGCATTCTGATGTACTCAAAATGTCCTCCTTCTACAGTGAAAGCGGTTTTTTCTATATCATGAGGATCCATTTCTAACTGGTGAAAGCCACTAGCTAGGTCCAGTGTAGTGAAATAATTGCATTTTCCTAGTTTGTCCAAGATGTCTGTAATGTTTGGTATAGGGTATCGATCACTAACGGTTTTTTCGTTAAGCTTTCGATAATCTATCACAAGCCTCCACTTTTGTTTTCCAGAGGCGTCCCTTTTTTTTGGAACTACCCAGACGGGGGAACTCCACGGGGAGAAACTTGGGCGAATTATCCCTTGATCAAGCATTTCGGAGATCTGGCTACGTACTTCCTCTTTGTGGATGTACGGGTATCTATAAGATTTTGTGTAGATGGGGATATCATCAGTTGTCCGAATCTGATGTTTAATTTGATTGGTGAAAGTTAATTTTTGACCTTTCCGAAAGAAGATATCCTCATATTCACGACAAACTTTAGTAAGTGCTTTCATTTCTTCACGGTTAAGGTGGTCGGTCCTGAGCAATTTCATTATATCAATTGGTGGTTCAATGTCATAATTATAATGGATGTTAAAGTTATTAACTTCCGTGAAATTTTCGTGAGAAAATATCTCTGCTTTAATAGGCTGTTCTATGAATAAATCTTGTTCGTTGTTAGAGTAATTTATTAATTCTACTTGACAATACCAATTTTTAGAATTGTACAAGCCTTCAGAAATGAATAATTTCGGTTTAACTTCCGTTTTCCTGATATATACATCTCCAGCTTGCACATCTACAGGCAGACTTGCAATAAATTTTGAGTTAGGGGGAATTTTATATTTTTTTGACATGAAATTTGGTTTAAATTGGAGCGGAATTGTTGAATTTTTCGTGATTAGAATACTATTTGCTAGATCGACTTTGGCTCCTAGTTGGGTCAGGGTATCTAGTCCTAATAAACCGTCAAAATAACCGTGGAAATTGAACACGAGAAATCTAGTTTCTCCTGGTTGGCGAAATTCTATGAAATTTGGAAGTATCACTTCTTTATCAAGAGTGTGTTTATTTAATACAGTGGATATTACAGTAGGCTTAGTTTTTGATATATCATTTGGGTTAATATACTTAGGGTTGATGAAGGAGGATGATGCTCCTGTGTCAATAAGAAATTTTAAAGGGCGTCCGAAGGGTGAGGAAATATTTATATATGGGAGGATGTAGCCGTGCTTGTTAATGTCTAAGTATCCGATTGGTTTATCGAGGCGGTTTGTGGAAAATCCGAGTCTTCTAATTCATTGATATTATTTGGGTTAAGGTCACTGTTGTCGTTATTTACTGGAGGTTGATAGGTATCAGATGGATAATTATAATAATTTTGTTCGGGAAGATAACTGTTTGGATTTTCATAACTATATGGGGTTAAAATATTTTCATTTTGGGTGTAGGTCCCAAGATCGCTATTTTCTGAAATGTTAAACAATTGTCCGGCTGGTTTGAATTGATTACCGATCTGTTGTCTGTTTTGAGGTGGAGGTTGGTTCGTTTTAACATTGGCTGAGGATATATCCATTGGTTCAGGCTTTGGCAGATTGGGGGTAAAATTTGGTCTAGTGAAATTGAAATTTGGTCTGTTGAAGATTTGTTGTCTTTGAGGGTAAGGGTTATTAAAATGGGGAACTCGCGGTTGGAAAAAGGAATTATTATTATTATTCGGCGAAACTGTTGGTTGGTTGGGTCTTAGGTTTTGAAATAATGGTTGGTGATTTCTTAGCTGAGGCATAAATTGGGGTATTTTGAACTGAGGTAAAAATTGAGGCGTTTTAATTTGGGGTGTATTATTTGGAATTTTGTTTGTGGGTGTAAGCTTATTTAATTCTGCTCTGCCATAGTACATATTTTGTTCTTTAACACAAAATGAGAATGCTTCAGCCAGGTCTTTTGGTTTCATTGCTCGAATTATAGAGCCTAAAGGTTCTCTTAGACCAGATAAAAATGTGTTTAAGCACATTTCCGAGAAGAGTTTTTTCTTTGCCTGAATTATATTCGGATCTTTTTCATGGATATTTGTATGATTTGTTATGCTAGAAAATATTTCGATCACTTCACTATAAAACTTTTCAACTGTATTATTATTTTGTCTCAATCCATGGAGATCACGGATAAGGGAGGTTTCATTTCTTTTGTCACTGTAGTGCAAAATTAAATTCTGTTTGATTTTATCCCATTCTAATGGGGTTCCATACATGTTGAGAACTTCGTTCGCGGATCCGGTTATTTTATTGCGAATTGCGCGTAATAGTAATTTTCCGTAAGGGGTACCATTAACAACTGAAATTAGCGAAAGGACTTCATCCACATTATCAATGAAATCAAACAACAAACGAGAATTACCATCAAATTTCGGAAGGTCTTTGATGGCATCAGGAACTCTGAGTGAGTTGAAAATATCAAGAGTTGTTAGCGGTTGTGGAGCTGGATCGCTCGTTGCCATTGTAACCGATTGAGAAATTTCGTTAAGATGAATTTGATTTAAATCACTTCTTTCTATGCTTATATTAGATACACTATCTCTAACGCTAGACAAATTTTCGATTGATATTAAATTTTCTTCAGATGTATATAAAACGCGGGATGAATTAGCACTTTCACTTATGTTTTCACTTGATTTGAAACGACTTAAACTATTTCTAAAAATTCTAGAGATTGGATAAGGATTTGGAATTGAACTTCTTCGTTTATTAGAGGACATAGGATAATATAGGATAATTGGGAATATTCAATATTTGACTTACGAGTAAAAGACCAACAGCCACATTGTAAAACGATGATCCTTCGTTGACTCTGCTTCCGTGGTCGTAGAGCGATGATCCCTCGCTGAAATTAGGATGGACTGCGTCACGATGATCCCTCGTTGAGTCCTCCGATTAAAGTTGAGTTGCAGGTTCGATTTAATTTTCCTTTTTAATTTCCACTTTTTCTTTTTTTCCGATTAACCGTCGGTGAATGATTTCGCGCTTTATACCGATGAACCGTCGGCGGGTGATTTCGCGTAATTTCGTGGAAACCGGCACTTAGTTTTTTTTCCGATAAACCGTCGGCGATTCAACTTTATTACCGTTTAAAAAGAAAAAATAAAATCTGGACGACTGCGCCAATTATATTCGCCGGAGCGAAATATTATAAAAAAAATATAAAATTTAGAATTTGGACGACAACTTTTTATTTAATTGATTTGAAAGTTACAAATTGAATTATAATTAATTTTATAGAATTGAAAGTTACAAATTGAATTATTAAACCAAAAGCCAAATTGACTCCAAGCCGGTCACTTTAAGAGTGAGTGCTCTGATTATTTTATGTCACATCGTTAGCTAAAGGTAACCTGATTCTCTTTGTTACAATTTGCCTATGTTATGTCTACGCTTTGAATTAAATGCTGAACTAATGTCTGAGGTTGAAACTGGAGTACATGTGAATGACTTTAAATGACTTTATGACTTTAATTAAATAGCTGGCTAAGCAATTTGAATATGCTAGGAATAATATCTATATGTAAGTATTAGGATGATAGGGATGTAACTCACGCCACTGCTGGGGAGATTTAACTCTTTTTCGAGCATCAGATCCAAAATCCGATGGCTTCCATAAAATTTGAGAAGATTCTGATCCCGATACCCGGGCTTATGCTGTATTACAGGAGCAGTCTACCATGGGAGCTGGAGAATTTTTGAAGGTGTCTCCTCCAATTTATGCTTCTCCCGAACGTCCCTGCCAAAAGTCCTCCGTCTCCTTCCCCCTGTCCACGTTTCCCTTGCCTTCGGGTTTTATTGTTCGAAGATGAAAATATTCTGCAATTTGTTTGCCGTACGACAGCATCCGATGCTGAACCGCTTTATTCCAGAAACGTAATTGAGTGTGTTCCTGACTTTGCTCCTGCTCCTGCTCCTGATCCCGCTATCGGAGACTGGGATGCTGGGGAGCTGCAGCATCCACTCCCTTAATATGCTCACTCAAGCTATTCCAGGATGTCGACCTGGAGCCGCTGAAATTGTGCGGGCTAGCGCTGAAGGCAATACGATTTTTGATGAATCCATGGGTAAACGTCGCCGGCTATAAAACACGCAAGACGTAAATTTTATTTAAATTGATATTTGATAGGTTCGGCAGTGATTTTTGGGAGATTGAACAGAAGCTCTTTTTAAGTGACGATGGGGGTGGATTGCCTGTCGTATACTTTTTGCTTTTGAACGACAAAAAAAACATTTTAGTAGAGAGGTTTTTTCTTTTTTTTTGGGCTAATTAAAGAATTCTCTCAAAATTTCTTTGCCGGACAAGAAGCAATGAAAATTTAAACGAATTGAATTATGTCTGTACCTTTATTGGAGGGAGATTCAATTTCCACATCTCGTAAGCATTGCTGCTTTTTAGTCTTTCAAACAAACTTTTAATTTTATGATAGGAATTATTTTAGTGTTGAACAACTGCTGAACATAATAAAGTCTAAATTATTACACGTTTACTTTAACAGGGGTAAGAAAAATCATTTTATGTAATTGACAATAAAAAATCTTTAGCTTATTTTTCGATATTATGGCAATTTTCTATTTCTATTTTATCGAAGTGAGCAAGCAAACCGAATTATTAAGATTAAGTAAGAAAGCAGGAAAGTAGGAAACGAAACATTAAATAAATATAATAAAAATAAATCGAAGGTAATTTGGGAAAATTGGAGAATTGCTCATCAACATTCGATAAAATGAACACTGCATCAAAGAAAGGCCAAGAAATGTTTAACCCTTAAATGACACCATGGGTGAAAATTCACCCCAGAAAAATTTACTTTCTGAATTTTTAAAAAAAACCTAATAACTTTTAGCAGTGATTTTTCCTGTATACATTTATGAGGGCATTATTTTTATATGTTATCATGAAATATATCATTCAAAGATGATAATAATGTATTTAATTGCATTTAAATATCTTTATTAAGTTCAAACGATATATAAGCATATTCTGGGGTGAAATTTCACCCATGATACCCTTTACGTGATTTATTTTGATGATACCTTTTAAGGGTTAATAATCTAAAATGTGGAAAAACCAACTAGTTTACTATACATCAAAGACTTATTTGTAACGACAGTATATAGGGACAGATGATTTTCAACTAGATGTATTAGATATACAATAACCAAATATATACACCAAACTCATATTTTATACAATTATGAAATAAACATGTTAAAATAAAATATTCCTTTTTTGAAAGATTTTTTTCAACCGTTTTTTTTAATTAAATATGAAAGGTGGGCCATCAGCTAATTTCTTTTTAAAAATTATATAAAATAAACACTGTTTAATCGTTTCAAAGTTTGTTGATTTGGTTTAATAAAGTAAACCTTCCAATTAGTTTGAGCTATGACTTCAATTAAATGGCTGATTCAGCTGGTTTGGCTGTAGCCCATCTTTTCAACCAAATTTTGTAGCGCATTTGCGATGGTTTGGGGCCCTATTCGACAAATAACTCGATCCCTATTATGCTTAAGAGTCTGAATCCTTTCTGGATTGTCAGCATATCGATTTTTAACTGCATCTCACAAACAAAAAATCCAACGACGACAAATTGCAGCTGCGTACAAACATACGTATAGCAGGCGCGTTTATTTCGACAAAAATTTATTTTCAAAATTCGCCAACACAGCACTCACAACGTAAAAAGAGAGTTGATTACAAAACTATGTAACTAGAATTTTGAAATTAGAAAATACAGCATATCTTATTCTTAAAAAATAAATAAATAATAATGCTATAGTATAAATTATTTAATATTATATTTTTTTTAAATTCAAAAGAAATATCAATAAACTATATCAATAAACTGAAAATGTTCTCTTTTTTGAACTTTTGAATAATGATTTTTTAAAAAGGATATCAGGCTGTACTCATATTATAAAAGCCTTTTTCTATGAAGAGACTTTAACATAAAGGAAGAAAACAGAAAAATTCGGAAAAGGAAGAAAATAATCGGTAAATTATTTTAAAAAGCCCGACGTCTTAAAACTTTTTCGTGGCAAATGAAGGAACTAAACTAAGATGACTTGTCGACTTTAAGCGCTTTCTGACAGAGAGAAAAAGGAAAATCGACGCATAAAATAAGGATTTACAAAAAAAAATAAATAAATTAGATGTTGTTTGTTTCTTTTGTCGCCAATTTAACAAATTAAGAGCCAAAATCTTCTTTGAGAAATAATACTCGCACTAATAAAAAGAAAGCCGAGAGTTTTTTGTCGTAAAACGTAATCTGCTTTAATTTAGTGTCAAAGAAAAATAAAAGAATATCGCCAATGATGGGAAGGCCCTTGAAAAGTATTTTCCTGATTTATGCCCTTCTCTGTGACAAATCTTGAAATGGAAAGAATTCTCAAGAAATAAGAAAATTATCTTCCCAAAAAGGGCTTCGAGCCTTTTAAAAAGACGTATATAAAAGAACTAGAAGAGGGCATCGTTGGATTTGGACAATTAACACCGTCGCCATCCTATATTCTGGCAATCCATTAGAAGAACACGAAATCACACTTTGGGTACTCTTTTGTAACATTTTTCAGTTCACATGTTGTTGTCCTCCTCCACTACTCCTAAGCTGAGCCCTCCCGATGAACTTTGGGACGCAGAGCCCCCAAAGGGGCTTGGTGAGGGCTCCAAATTACGACATAACTTCACATTGCTCAATACTGGCCACATTCGAGGCTGTGTATCGTGTAGGCTTCTCTAAGGACAATTTTCTGCTTTCATCCGAGCTGATGGCCTTTTTTTCTCCCTGGACTTCGCTTATTTCGCGCTGAACTTCTCGAAAGTAAAGAGAAAAAAAGGGATTTTTAAGACATCGCCCAAGAACTTTGCAGACGACAACAAGAGCTGAACAATTCACAACTCGAAGCAGGAAGAAAACACAAACAAGAAAAAGGAGCTGAAGGGAAAAAAGATGACGACAAGACGCGCTGACCAGCGTTTATGGGCGCCGAGAAGGGCCGAGAACAAGACACCAGCAGCAGCGGCGTGGGCAGCGCCCGCTTGTATGCTCATTGCGCCCGCCGCACAGTGGGCTGAAATTTCGTTTTATGGACTTAGCCAATGATAAGCATATATTCGTGCTGTAGGGCTTTTTCTTAACATTTATCGATACTATAAAAAATATTTTAACGAAATTTAAGGATTTTCATTTATTGCGTTTTTTATGTTCTACTCCATACAAAAAAAAAACTTTGTCTCATAACTTTGTAAATAAATTTAAAAAATAATTATTTCATGTCATTAAATTATTGCATTGACTGGTAGAATACGTTTACGGTATTTTTTTCAAAATAAAATATTCGATTTTTGAGTGTTGCTAAGTCCACTAAGATTCATTTTCAGCGCACTGCGCGGCGCGGTTCCGAGGGTTTCCGAAATACCAAATTTTGTATATAAACAGTAAATAATACCTTCTTATCGATACTATAAAAAATATTTTAACGAAATTTAAGGATTTTCATTTATTGCGTTTTTTATGTTCTACTCCATACAAAAAAAAAAACTTTGTCTCATAACTTTGTAAATAAATTCAAAAAATAATTATTTCATGTCATTAAATTATTGCATTGACTAGTAGAATACGTTTACGGTATTTTTTTCAAAATAAAATATTCGATTTTTGAGTGTTGCTAAGTCCACTAAGATTCATTTTCAGCGCACTGCGCGGCGCGGTTCCGAGGGTTTCCGAAATACCAAATTTTGTATATAAACAGTAAATAATACCTTCTTATCGATACTATAAAAAATATTTTAACGAAATTTAAGGATTTTCATTTATTGTGTTTTTTATGTTCTACTCCATACAAAAAAAAAAACCTTGGCTCATAACTTTGTAAATAAATTTAAAAAATAATTATTTCATGTCATTAAATTATTGCATTGACTAGTAGAACACGTTTATGATATTTTTTTTTCAAAATAAAATATTCGATTTTTGAGTGTTGCTAAGTCCACTAAGATTCATTTTCAGCCCACTGTGCGCCGCCGCCGCTGTTCCCGGCTTAACTATGTCCAAATCTCCCGGCGAATTCTCATGATTTAGTCAGTTGCTTTCCTGTCCGACGATGCGAGCAATGTTTCGCACTAATGAATCAAAGGTGTGCCTGCTCAGCCCTGACCTTCTGGCTGGTTGCTGCAATATGACTTCTATGCTGCCGGTGTTCGTCTGGAGTAGAGCAAAACATTCCAGAGGGATTCTGGACTTTGTTGTGAGCTTTAAAATAAACCTTGCTTCGTACAAGTTAGTAATCAATGCAAATGTACGAGTACATCTTGCTCGACGACGCAACATCTAATGCTGTTTCAATTTTCTGAACTAAAATTGTACGATAGTCGGTAAAATACAATAAATAGTTATAATAATTTTCGATTCGAAATCAGCCACCATTGTAATTGTAGAAAATCATCACATTATTATATTAAATTTGAAATTAGTGGACCTCAGGTAGCTTATATTCTGCTTCCATTTCATCTAGGCCTTGATCTGGATCAGTAACAGGGTTAGCGAGTTTAGAAGCATATTTAATTCCCAAATTTCGAAAGTAGTTTCTCGAAACCCCTGGTTTCCAATTTTCATGGTTGTACCTTTTTGCTTTTTACACTACGCACAATATACTTAACAAAATATATTTCTTGATTCAACATTATAATTTAAATCTCAAAAAATCACATGCACAGCACAACGCGCATACAAGTTCACAGTTCCAAAACTCAAAATTCGTTTTTTTTGAAACTGCGTTTGCAGGATAATACAAATTTTATTTAACCAATCAAATTTAATTAAGTGTAGTTTCATCATATTGTATACTACAATAAATGTATGTCTCTATCATCCAAACTAAAAATATGTACTCCGATGAAAGCAGAAGTCAAAAGCTTTCATTTGGGCCTTTGTAGCCCTCAATCGGAATGATGCGACCGATTTTATAGCCTCATAAGTTGTAAAAGTAATGGAGGTCACGTGGTTTTAGCCGCCATATTGGGCTCTGTATAGGCGGATTCCCCGAAAGCCAGTACGCATTCGAAAGTAGAAATCAAAACCTTTCTTTTGAGCCTGGGTAGACCTAAAATGGAGCTCACCATTTTTGGACAGCAGGGGGTGGTCCGTTCACAGAGAATGCCTCATATTTTTAAATTTTTACAATTTTTCGAAGTATCAAAAATGTCTACAACAAAATTAATAAATATTTTGATATTTCGACATTTTGCAATTTTCAATGTTATAAATTTATTTTAGTTCTTGAGATAGTTAAAGATTTTCAGAAATTTAAATTTTTTAATTTCTGATCACTGGAAGTAATCATGAAAATTATTTAAATAGTTGTTTTACTCATTTTAATTTTTTACTTAAATATGCTGAAAGAAAAAAAAAATTAATAAACAAAATAAAATGCACGCTATAAATATCTAAATAAAAATGAATTCACAATAAAGTCGATCACTCCAGACTAGGCCCATTAAAAATGTTTCTTACTAAACAATGCTCTCGACCTGAAATTTTTCAAAATATGTAATAAAAGGTTTTGAAATGTTTTCTATTATTCATAACAATAAAATTTTCGTAACTAAAATATTTTGCCAATAATTTAAAGACCCTGCCATTCTATTTGTTTTAATTATCCAATTCTTACAGTTTAAATTGACTAAAAATAGCTTGAAGCTGTTTGTTGGCGAGTTGCATCTCATGTTTTTCCCATAAAGGTTTAATTATGTTTAGTTCGGGTAATTGATTTTAGCGGTCTATGGAAGTTAAAAGGCATTTGTGGGAATCACACGGCATCGACTCACTATCGCTGCAATTCAATAGCTCAATGCGTGATTGTTCTGCTGACAGATTTAACTGCAACCATGAAAATCTTGCGCATTTGAAAGAATTAGATACGGATCTAAAGCATACTCCATCGTAAATAGATGTTGCTTGGCGCCAAGCATTCACCTGCAGAGTATCGAATTCATTTTATACGTTCAGTATCGACAAATTTACTTTCACTGCTAAAGAAGACATCATTATCATTTAGGTATTGAATTCCATAAGCATTGTTTATTTCCCAAATTAGTAAGTCATAGACAAATCTTCTTTAAGAATTGATTGATGCAAATAAATTATTTTTTATACTATTGTTCATTAACTCAAAAATCTTTAATTAATTTTTTAGCGGATCACAAATTAATTTGTATTTTTGTATTATGTACTAGGGACTAGGAGAGCAATGCACGAATCGTAAAGAATATTTTTACTATAATTTTTCAAAAGTTAATCATATAACCATTCGAAAGTTGGGTATAAAACTTTCTCTGCCTGTCTGCCTTTGGTTTAGATAAATGCTTTTTTTTTTTTTATTTTATTAGTTGCTCTGTAATTAAATCGACATGCAACTTAACAACTCGATTCGTTAATTTTCAGTGAAGGATGGGTTTTGGTAGTGCCTCTTTTGATCACTGGCTGCATAGTTATTCAGCAATTTCTAAACTTTTTCTTACAATTAAAAAAAAAAAAAATATAGACGATCAATTATTACATGCACAATATTCAAAAAGTAGTTTTTAATATCGGCTTCATACTGTACTGCAATAAATTGATTCCAATATTTTACATTGTAGATAATCCGTTTTCGATGAATTTGAACAATAAATGATTAAATGCAAGACATTCATTATTCTCCTATTATTATTATTATAGAGAGTGTCCCAGAAATTGACGATTCGGATGCTGCCGAATGACTGACCAAAAGTAAACTTGACCTTAATGAAAACGTTATACTTTTCAACATATTAACACTTTTTCAAAATTCGCGAAAATCTTACATTACGGCAATATTTCACGTGTCCAATCTACAAATGTTGGTACTTTGTGATTATGTTTTTTTCAAAATAGCATCTTGCTATCACTGGTAATTAAACTTTTACTAAGGTCAAGTTTAGTTATTTTAATCGGTCATGAGTTAGTTTGTCGGTTTCTGTAAAACCCTGTCAGGCGCGGATCTAGAATTTTTTTCCGGAGGGGGTCACGGGATAGAAAAAAATCAAAAATAACAAAAATAACAAGAATAACCAAATAAACAATGTAAGCCAAATTTCTTCAGTGAATAAAAAACCAAGCCTGAATAACCTTATGCAAAAACCCGTCCAATTTGTTTTACTTGAAAATTCATTACATTCATATATAAATTTATTGTTTATATAAAATTATAATTTTTTTATATAAAAAATGTACTCTTATAACTAAAAAATGTCTGAATGTTTTTATTTCGAATTTTCTTCTGAAACGTTACCTCGTGTGTTTTCAAATGACTTGGCGCCTTTTATAGCAGCGTGGCTAACTTCACAGTTTGCAATCAAAACATTGAAAACACAACAGTCCATTGTTAATTTCAGTGTCGTTGAAACCAGGATAGTTTTTAGTGCATTTCGCAATAAAAAAAGAAGGTAACAAAACGAAAACCAGAAAATAAACAACAAAAGTAAGAAGATAAAACAAGGATTCATTTGACGGATGCTTCAAGGTAAATTCATTTTCATAATATGTGAAATAACATTGGAAGGGCCAAATGTATAACCATATTTGTCTAATTTTGAAATTGAAGATTGGATTTTGTTCTATAAATGATGCTTTTATAGTTGGAACTTGTAAACAGATTGTAAACAGTATATGAAATAGATAGTATATGAAGTATACCTAAAATCAAAATATAGAAAAAATAATAAAAAAGTCAGTCTTGTTTAAGAAAATTAGTCAATTTTGTTGATTTAGTCATTTTTTGATTCCAATTTTTCAGAGTGCAAAAAAGTAAGTTAATTTTGGTCGTTTGGTTAGTTTCAGGTTTTTAAGTTTGCAAAACCTAGTTTTGTTCGTTCGTTTTTTTTTTGTTTTTCGGTTTGCAAAATATTGTTTCAGCTCTATTTTTTGAAATTCGGGCTGTTTTGGGGGGGGTCATGACCCCCGTGACCCCCCCCTTGGATCCGCGCCTGAACCCTGTACCTATACATTAATTGGTTCATTCCTTTATTAATCTTTAATTGAATTGAGCATGTCCAACTTAGATTTTTAAGGTTTGCACTTCGGGGGGTCTTCCTTGGTCAGATTTGCATGCTTACTAGACATAATAACAGAACTATATTTACTTTTAAGTTTTATTATATTAATTATACGATGCAACCTTTAAGAAAATTCACACTTCCTCAGTTTCAATTTAAAAATTTGTACCATCAAATCATGAGCACTTTATTTGGTCGCGGCAGTCTTTTGTAGATAGTTTTTTCAAAATTGCATTAAAGTAGAAATAACTCCAATTATCTGAATGGATTTATTATTTTGCAACTGAGTGCATACAGTTGTAATTTTTATACTCCTCGTTCATTAAAAAATATATTGTACTCACATGCTCCCATAAGGCCAAAGCAACTCACCTGAAAAAAAAGAAAAAAACATTAGTCAACTCAGAACTACGGACATTCCTTAGAATCACTCAGAGAGTAATAAAGACATAAACAACAAAAAGCGTACATCTTAAGCGCAGTAAATCGATAAACCGCCCGGCTCCTCGAGTAAAGCAAAATCTCGGAAGATTCCAGCTGAGCGCTGTAGAACCCGTGGATCCATAGAGCCGCCATCTATAGAGGTCATTTTGAGGCGATCAGTTAAGGGAATTACTTCCTTAATTAAGTTAGGCATTAATTTGCAGTAAAACAGTTAAATTGCACGCATACATTAGCGTGTTTGGTCTTCTGCGCTGGGCGATCTTCAGCTCAGCTCAGCTGACCCTCACAGTCGACTTAATTAAAGGCGGTACGCAGCCGCGAATAGTTTAACCCGAGGCGCGAGAAAACAGTAAGCCACTAAAGATGCCTTTGTGGCGACTAGATCAAGATAGACGCGTCGGCTGGCCTTCGTTAACTTGTGACCCTAATGGCTCAGACCAACCGCTATAGAAAAACATAGAGCCAATTGAGTTGTATGTGGCAATTTTATTGAACAAAATGGGAAATGATTGCGAAGGAGTACATTTATTGCACTCCCTTCCGGTAATAAATTTATAATAATAAATTTTTGAACTTCCTCGCATATCCTTCGAAACGAAAGACCGTACACTGTCATATTTTATGGTCATGTCCGAAGGCACGCGCATCACCGCTCCCGGTGCATTTAATTCTCGATCCCTCCCATACGAATACCTCACACAGGTGAATAATACGGAGCCAATAATAATCAAAAATCGTGTGACCAGAATTCGTTTGCCTTTTTTTCGAAAATATTCCACGTTAATCGTTCACCATCGTCGAAAAGTCAATACAACTTGCACCTTTCTTTCATTTACGGCGAACGCGGCGAGAATTACAATCCCAGCAGCAAGGGAAATCGACCACTGCGCCGCCGGTCTTTAATGGAATCAGTCCCCGTTGTCGACCGCTGGTGGCAGCACGGGCGAGGGGTCGGTGGACGGAGGTGAAGAAATGAAATTCTGTCCATGATCAGGTGTCATATTTGTCATCCACCAAGACAATAAAGTAATAAAAACATTAACTCCGGCAATAAAGGTGGCCCAGGAACGGCGAGGAGGGCCCCACTAACGTCTTCCTGGAGTAAGGTCATGCATAACTAAGTAGACGTCCAGGCGGCCGCAATCAGATGCCCCCTCGTCTGAGTGGTGGTAGCACGGGCGCCCCTGCCCGACAGCATAGCCAAAGTAAATGTGAATCGAGCGTTGGATGTGCATCAAATAGACATGGACGAAATTTCGGCTTGACTCATTGATTAGGAACCGGTAGGTGCATACTAATTATTACCGGGACCCGTCGGAGATGTTGTTTTTGGCCCACCCGCAACGAGGTCAGTGCGGTCATCGGTGACTAAGGAGTTGCACTGCACTGTGCATTGTCTGGGCCACTTAATCACGCTTATTCACGACATTCTTACGGTTTACAATTGCACTTTTTTTTATAGTAAGTTGACAGTTTTATTCCGTAAAGTCTCATTGAATTATTGGCGACAATATAAATCATACCTTTTTGATTTGTCATATTAAAGGAATTTTCAGAATTCATAGAGACACTTTAGATGAATGCAAATTGCTTTATTATATCTTGGGAAGACTATGAAAGAAACGTTACGAATGGTATCTATGAGCATTGGCGTAGCTAGGGATTTTCCCTAGGGTGGGCAGCCGTCCAGCTGAACAATCATTTAATGAGAAATCAGTCCATTCACTCTCCTTATTACCATCTGGCGTCTTTCTTAAATATAATACTTAGTAAAGTTGAAAGTCTAATGATGCAGTTAAACACATACTTCTATATTAATACATATTATAAATGCGAAAGTAACTCTGTCTGTCTGTTACCTTTTCACGCTTAAACGGCTGCACGGATTTCGATAAAATTTAATAAGAAGATGTAATAGTATCCTGGGGAAGGACATAGGCTACTTTTTACCGCGGGAAAATTTCATTCCCAAGCGAAAATCTAATACGGTGTTTTTAAATTAGAATAGTTGATATTTAAAAACAACCGCCTATCACAGTTTTTGGGCCATTTTCTTCAGATGTACTTGTTGATGCGATGAGAAGAACCAGAATTACTTGTATTACCCATTTTTCATTATTGTGTATCATCGACGATTCAGGTTTTTAAGGAATATTGTGATAACTGTAAATTTGTTTTATAACTAGAAAAAAAAAAAAAAACAGAGTGTGGGTCAAAAGCTATAACCAACTTAATGAAACAAAACATTTAAACAAAAAACGACTTAAAGAAAATTAAATTTCGTTTTCTGTTTACTATTTAAAATAAAACTAAAAATTCATCAATAATTGACTATGTTAAAAATGCTAGAAACAACCGACTTCAATCGCAACAATCAAATCATATTTTTATTTTTGTTAATTTTCTAAAAATGTACTGCACTGATTTTCATATAATTAAATTATCGTAGAAAAAAATTATGAAAAAAATGTTTGTTTTTCGTGATCAATTATAACATCGTTTTTGATGTGTAATACGCATGAATTTTTGTTCCGCATATTGTGTGTTGGTTCTGGGCAAATGGTGACCAGCTAATGGCAGAAGTTCCACCCTCATGTTGTTCAAAGCTGATAATTTATATATATTATATATTAAAAAAAAGTAAATATACATATGCTTAATGCAGAAAATGCCTTTAACTCGCTTTAGAGACAGCATTTTTTCATAATCAATCCATCGTTTAAAGTTTTATGGTATAGGTAATGATGATTGTGGTTTATGCAGTTTACTTTCTAAATTGGATTCGATAATATTCTTGATTTGCGAGGGATTATCCCCTACATTCTGCTCTGCTACCGACACAGTAGCCCACTAAATGGAAGTTAGCCACTAATAACTATCCCAAACTCTAAAACCGATCAATTCAGTTTAATGTTTGTTCACACTGCGGTTTTGCCACAAATAACTTCCCTTCAGAAACTGCTGCGGCGCTGCTAATTAACCAATTAAGATTTATCTAATTAACATGTCTCCCGGTCGGCAAATCCGCAGTCGGCTTAATTAGATTTGACCCGCTAAGGTGTAGGGTGGAAGAGTCCAATCCACACCTCGGGCGGACTCAATCTTTGGCCGGTGCTCTGTGGTACGATGCCGAGTGGCGGAATTGGCCCACTGATCCGTCAATAGCCGTCATATCTATTTCGCAGACCGAATCTGCTTAAGCGAAGCCGGTCGCAAGCAATTCTGGAATTCCGCAGTCGCCAGAGGGGGCACGGGCGTGCAATGCGATTAGTCAGGAACTTGATAGCACTCTAATACGTAAAAGTCCGTGCCTCGGGGAGTGGTCGGGACGGAACAGACGAAAACAGAGCCTGGGCAGATTTTGTCAATCAGATTCGCCCGGGATCCCTTCATTTTGCCAACGTTCGATTAATTTCCAGCCAAAGTACACCGCAAGCCGGGGTTGATCCATTTACCCGAGCTATCTAAAAACATGGGCGGTCGACGTGATTTTATGCGTCGCCCTAATCAAATTACAAATTGCGAAACACCTCTTATGACTCCTGTGTGGGAGCCCGGCAAGTGGATATCGCCCACAATCCCATCCATCAAGGTGAACCAACCGTGAAGGCAAAGACCACAAAAGCAAGGTACACTGTATTGCCTTACACGGTGTCCGGGCCCGGGCTGGGGCTCCAGGGCGGCCGGGGCTCCGTCGGGGCATGTGTATCCCTACAAGTCACTCGAAAATCCAATTTAATCGCCTCCCCGGCACCCGACGCTCCGCACCGAGCCGGGCGCCAACAAGTACGCACGGCCCGCATATATCCTGGCACATCCTCTCCGTCACTGGTGAAGTGCTATCCCCATGCTTTAGGCCCTCCGAGGAAGACTCCCAGGAAGTGCACTCTGCATAATATCCTATCCTATCCTCCGTGCAGGAATGTGTGCGTGTAATAAATTTTGCATGATTCTCAGAAAAGGTAATGATTTACTCGAAAGAAGTTCCCAGCCGCAAAACCCGAGGAGCTGCACGGGATGAATGGTGCATGGAACGGAAGTTACCACAGGATATTACAACAAAAACACCTGGCAACATCGAAAGTTTGGTCGAAAACTTGAAACTTGCCCGGGAGGTTCGCCTTCCGCCCTCCTGAGGTGTCGGAGGTTCCTCGCCGCAATTTCTTTGAAGGATTAAAACGAGCCTGACAGCCAGGGTACCCCAGGAGGATGCGGTTTGGTTAAACAGGAACCACTCTGATCTGCAGATTCTTGCAATGGCAGCAGGATTTTGTCGTATTTCGTGTCGTTTTTGTATCAGCACTTTTGCATCTAGATGAAATAATTTTCGACAGAAACTGCATTTAAGGGGAATATTTCTAGATATAGTTGTACTCAGATGCACTAAACTTAAATTTTAAAATCCACAATTTTTTATTATCAAAGACTCAATTCTATAGGGTGAGCCATCTGTTGATTTATTTTTAAATTACATGTCATTGTTACACGGACAGCTCTTTCGCGCCCAAAAACTTGACAGAAACACATTATCATATCTCCGCGGTAAGAAATAAAAAGATTTCCGCTCGAGCAACTTTCGAAAATATTGAAAACTTATTTCTTGTATTGAATTCTTGTATTGTCTAAAGAATGTAAGTTTTGAAAAGAAATTTTAAACGAAATAGTGCACCAACAACGCCTGCTGTACGCGAGATTTTACGCAGATGCGATTTGGCGTCGATGGACTTTTTTGTAGTGTGCAGTTAAAGATCAATATTATGCTGATATCCGTCATATTATTGATTCAGCTATTCGTAAAATAGCGTCTCAAAATCATCGCAAATGTGCTGCAAAATTTGGTTGAGAGCATGACCTACAGCCGAGCCAACAAAGCCCTCTTTTTAAATTAAATCATATTCCATAACTAACCGGAAGGTCTACTCTTTTCAATAAATCAAAAAAGTGTTTATTTTATAGCATTTTTAAAATGTAATCAGCCGATGGCCGACACTTTAGAAAGGAGTTTAATATTAAATATCAACATTTGACGACAGTATTTTACTGTCTCAGAAACATTCGAAGGGCCAAAAAATTGAGGAAAGTGTTGATCCCTCGCAAAGCAATTTTTTATTTTATTTTTTTTAAGATATTAATTTAATTGATTTATGGATAATTATTAACATTTTTAGAAACTTTTTGGCATATTCGACTAATGGCTTTTTGAAAAGGTATGTCGAAATTAATTCATAGCAATTTTTTTAAATTTGCAAAAACTTTCATTTAGCATTCATTCATTTAGCTGTTAGCTGGCTACTGATCTCAGCGCCGTCAATTTATACGTAAATTGACGAAAATTCATGTGGTCCCTAGTGTTGTGAAATACTATTTTTGAATTTTGCGTAGCGCTATTAATTTAGCTTTCCATGTAATCCAATGGTAAATCTATTTTCGATTTTAATGGGCAGTTCTGCTGTTAAGAGTATCAGGTTCTACTTAATCAATTATCACATTAGGTCTACAATTCAACCAAACAGAACATTACCAACAAGTAGAATTAATTTACTTTTAAGCTATTCTATTTTTTTCTTTATTTATTATCTGCTGCAAAATTCATATTAACAGCTGTTAAAAAACTGAAGTAAAAATTACAATTCATATGTTAAATTCGAATTTTCTAGCACTAATTAGGACAGAGGTGCAAGTAACCAGAAATCGTTGAAGATTTATACCGCAAAGGACTTTTCTAGCAAAATAATATTACCCCTGGACTTTAGTCTATTGATTACTGTTTGGAATTGTTAAAAATCCTTGAGTGACCTTTTGCAAAAGGTTAAGTCCTCTGGCAAACGAAACTAATTTCTCACGATCTAATGCTCACGAACAACAAGGTTTATAGCGTGAAAAATACTAAAGCAGGCTTACATTTGTCATAGAGTAAAACACGCGATTATTTTGCCACTCGTGACATAATTTTGCGTGGGGCAGGTTTTTGTTGTGACGTTTTTTCTAGCGAAAAACTGGTACGAGCGATAAACTTCGTATATCTCTTCTTAAATTTCTTTAATTCAGAAGGTAATATTTGCGCTAAAATAGCTTCAAACAAAAGATGTAGGTACACTGGAAAAATTGTGTTACTTGAATTTTGAAAAATGGGAATAACAGAAATTTTCCCAAATTTATGAAGAAAATTCTTAGTAAGTAAGTAAAGAGAGAGACTTCCGAAAAGAGTAGTCTTTGAAATTAGCAAGGTTTCTTAGAGATAGTAAACAATCTTACAACATTCAAAGTAAAGCTAAACATTCTCGAAGGGACAATGTCCAGTTGTTATTCATTTTTGAGTGAACTTTTAAAAAATGTTTAATTTTAATAGCGGTGGTATACCTCTTACTAAATTTAAATAAGAGCTTCTTCGAAACTAGAAAATTGTCTTATTGTTTTCTTAAAATTCGAAAAAAGAAGTAAGTATACTTTTAAAAGTACGCATACTTTTAAAAGTACTTGCCAAGTATGTCTTTTTTTTAATTTTCGCTGAGGAGTTCTTTTCTATAATATATAAATAAACATAATACAGAGTGGGGCCAAAGTAATAGATTTGGTTTGTTTACAATTTTCATCTTTGGTTTTCTCAAACAATATGCAAACAAAAAGTTTAAATAAAAATACTGTTTGAGGATAATAAAGATCTTTCATGTATTGCTAAATGGTAAAGAAACCATATCGAACTGCTACTTTTGCCCTACATTATACAGGGTGTTTGCCAGAAGGACGGACAAAATTTGTTGGTGGGTTTATTTTTAATTTTTTACCGATGAGACCTCGTGTATTTAAAAAAATGCCCTGAATTGCCCCTTCAGAACCTCATAACTGTTTTGTTTGTGGTCACAATAGCATGAAATTATTTTGTATTGCATGTTTAATTTATGTTTTCCATCTAAACAACAAAATTTGATGTAGTTTATTAACAAAAAAAAAGGACATGTGAGCTTTCAAAATCCAAAAAACAGGTAATTGCGTGAAGAAATAGCTTTTTTCAAAATTAATTTTAAAATAACAAGCTGCAACTGAGAGCTTCATTTGCTTTTAAAAAGTTCCTTGGTTACGCCCGTTCCAACGATATGACACATGTAAAAAGTCATTAATTAAAGCGGTGAAAATTAAGGATTCACTGCAAGGTCCTAACAATTTTTTTATCAATTGCTGATTACGAAACCAGTTTACGTACAAAAAAAAAAAGCGGTGATCGTAAGCAACTATTTATTTATTTTAGCTATTTTATTTATCGGAAAAAAATTAGAAATGAACCCACCAACCCACCAACAAATTTTGTCGGTCCTTCTGCCAAACACCCTGTATTTCAAATTCAATTCCTTTCACTTTCAGACTATCTATGCCCTCGTTTTAATGACACAAATTTCTTATTATTCAATGTATCTAACTTATTCCAATGTTGTAATTTTAGTAAAATCAAGGATAAATACTACTTGTAAGGATTTTTAAATTTGATCCAAAATAGTATACTTACTTACAAATTCAATTGATAAAAAAAAATTAAGTTCTATATTAAAGTTATACGAAGAATTACACTAATTTAGAATAACATTCATAACTCATTACCTTCATTCGATAAGATAAAACATTTATTAAATTTACAATACATATTTAATTTTTTTTCATTGGTTTTCATATAAAAAGCAAACTCTTATAAGATTTTAAGCTAAATTAAAAATGTTCTCGTATAAACTGTTTTGATTAATCTCTATCTCTATTTATCTACACCATAGAAATTAAGCAACAGAGCTTATAAAAAAAAAAAAAATTATTAATTACACCAAAGTTGTTTACCGTGTAGATGCTTCTGTTTTTTAAATTTGCTCTATTGAACATTTGTTATGTCCCTTTTAAAGTACTCCTAACTATTTTAGTATTACATATGCAGCTAGACCAATTCTGCAATACTACAATTGGAGGACGGATCATAGTTGTAATGTAGGCTCAGTAAAAATTAAAAAATTTTAATTTAATTTTAATTTAAAAATTTTTCAATTACTTACTTCAATTAAAAACCTTAATGTATTTAGCTCAATTTCATTATAAATGTTACTTCATTTTATAGCCATTTTTATAAAATTCTCGTAAACTTTCTTTTCACTGAATACTTATCTTAAAATCTAGTTTCGCTCGTCTAACTTTTTTTTTCCGAGTTTACCACAAAAATTGTGTGGATTCATTATCAGCGATTTTCTACACTACGATAATTAACTTTTCGCATCGTAATCTGGTGGCTGAATTTGAAAGCAGTCTTTCCCGAACTTCTCGAATTTCATCCGAAGCACGCGGGAGAGGCTTTCCCGGTATGCGGGCGAAGTGGGTAATCGCTCGAAACTTTTCTATCTCGTCGTCGGAGCGAAGTCCTCTTATCGCCTCAATGGCACTCTGGCTCGTTTTAAATTTCACATTACCTGAAGGAAGCGCTACTTCGGCTGCAGGGAAACGCGTGCAAGACACCTCTGGGGCTGATAATAGCCCTGGATAACGCGCCAAAATTGGGGGAAGGTGATTCGGTACGCTAGCAGCTCTCAAGAATTTAGCCCGAACCACTACCCTCAGGAAATTCCACTCGCAGACGCTGAATACAACAAAAACCGATTTTGGCACATAAATAATCCACGGGAGTTCGATTAAATTTTCATCCCTCGCAAAATCGCATCCCGGGCAATAAATAATTCATTTGGGTTCACCTCAGCACTTACTTTGCCCGTTTGGGGGGCGGGCGGGGGGAAGGGTGTCGTACGGGAAGTCTCCCCCAGCTCACGCGCCCCAAAATCAGATGAACCTGGCACAATGAGTCATTCCCTTGCCGCGCACGCAGCAACACCCACATCTCGTCCTTTGATGGAAGAAAGTTCGCTCTGGTTTAGACGCGAGCGTCTAAATTCGAAGTGTAATACTTCTCGACAGCATTTATTATGCGAGATTAATAACCCGATAAGCATTCAAAAATACCTGAGCGCGGTACACCACTGCTGCCGCCACCACCGCAGTATAGTTGCCCAGGCTAAGAAGCCCGAAATCCTGCGGAAACTTTGGACTGATTCAAGTGGATGCCTATTGCGTCGCGACACCTACCTTCTTCTTCTGCGAAAAGATATTGAGATGGCAAGCAAATAAATTTTGCTATCGATTACTCGTGCCCAATTCAAGAGCAGGAAGAGGAGCGGTACCTGTACCTTCGCTCCCCCAGGGGAGGCTCCATCCATTCAGATTCCTTTTGAAAAAGGGAATTTCCGGAAGAGAACAGAATTTTCAAAGGGAACCTCCTCAACGAAGTAATTGCCGAGTGCAGGCACGGAAAGGGGTGAAGAAGGTGCGCTTGATTGAAGGTGCAAAGTGTGACGTTATCTTGAAAAATCTCCTGACGAACTGAACGTTAGGGGTATCAGGACCCCTTGAAAACCATAAAATGTACTGTCTTCGCGCGCGGGGGCCGACGAGGAAGACGAAGTACAGAGGCTGCTGCTGGTCCAATAAAAGATTCGAAAAATAAATTTACGCCTCTTCCTAGCGCACGTAGAATGGCTGGCACTCGTGAGCTCCCGGATGCTTCAGATACTTTCGCTATCTGCACAACAACGCGCTCCAAGTCGAAGAAGACGACGACGACGACGACGGAGCGCACCGGGCCGATGATGTCGAGACGAGATGTATGCTCCTTTGAAAGGGAGTATGGAATTTCTGGCGGTGAACTGGGCATGATAAATTCTTCGAAGTGCCTCCTGCTTTATATCTGGGAATCAAAGAAATGAAGGGAATAACTTACAAAAGTGTCCTCCGAAGGGAGAAGGACCGAGCGCGCAAATAAAAGAAATACAGCACCACAAAAAAAAAAAAAAAATTTGCACACGGTGGGAATATTGAAAAAGAGAAATAATTTTGAAGGAAATGTGTTTGATCCTTGCCTAGCGGACAGGTATAACGTCACTCTCAGGGGTGCAAACTGTCCCAGTTCTATATTTTTGTGAAAAATAACTATTTTGCTAAACAAAAAAACAAACGATTTTCTCGGCTCATTGCAACTGTTGTTGAACTATTTTTAGAGAGCAGTTTATACTTCAGCTGTCATATGGTATTCCAATACTTGTCGATATAAAGTTGTATTTGAGAAACACTGGGTTTACTTCAACATATACATACAATGTTTACCTGTAACAAAATATTTAGTTCAGAAATTTGTACAATTTTAATATTTGGTATCTGCCGTACTTTAGCTGAAATATATTATTATTATTATCTTTAAAAGCTTGTATGTTTATAAGCTGAATTGGGTTTTTATCTACTATATAATTATTCGAATGAAGGAATTATTCACTCTAACCAGGAAACGTTCTCAGGTGTGTCTCACCGATTTTGATGAAATTTAAATATGTTATAGAATATCAAAAAATAAGAGACACGTGGTTTTTTTTATCTGCGGATACGCACATTTAGGGGGTGAAAACCACCCCCAAAGTTTACCCCCAAAAACAGCTTTTCCTAAATATTTCAAGTTCTAATAAATTTTTTCGAATGAAGCAAAGTGGAAATGATGTCTCATAAATGTACTATCCTTTTGTAAGTAATCCGGTTACCGGGGGTGGCAACCCTTATTTTTTATTGCAGAAAAACGATTTTTGTTAATATTTTTGCATCACAAAAATAACAGTTTTAGTTAAAAATCACTGAAAAATATTTATTTACATACAGTTTTGAAAAATAAAGTTGACGTGTTTTTGGGTTTTCGTAAAAAAAGCTCCTCAAGGGGGTAAAAAACCCCTAGCACTAATACGTAAATGATGTATATTCTTTCACACATCAGTTTTTTTCGTGAAAACCAGTATTCAGGGGTTTTTGGAGTCGCTGATTAATACAAATCCGATGTAAATTTAAAAAAATTCAAAATGGCGGACCCAACATGGCGGACAAACTTTTGAAAAATACACCAATTTTTATTAAAAAAACAATAAATAAAAGTTCCCCTAAATGTGCGTATCCGCAGATAAAAAAAATACGTGTCTCTTATTTTTCAATACTCTATAACATATTTAAATTTCATCAAAATCGGTGAGACACACCTGAGAACGTTTCCTTGTAAGAAAAATAAAGTTGGTCAATTTAAACAAAATAAATTGTTAAGAGACTGCATCATATTATACATATTTGTGAAACTTTATAAATTTTTAAACGTTTTCGTTGTTCAATACTAAATATCAAAAATAATTAATTTAAATTTTTTTGTCTTCAACATTATTACGGATTAGAATTCAGGAACACGCATTGTGTGCTTGTATGTATGTATGCGAACAAAATCCAACTCCTCGTATTGTTGTCTTACCAATCTTTTGTTTAATCTGATATCGTCTTTAGTAAAATGTAGTTAAAACTTTCTATTTTTATAGTTCATCAACAGTTGTGCGGTAAATTTTTCACGAAATTCTTAGTTTAAGAACAATTAAATAATTTTTGGAGCGAAATTTTGTGGAAGAAAGTTGTTCTGCGAGTGCCTTTTAAGTTATTTCAATTTTATAGTATAGCCACTTAATTAAAGAAATTGTGAATTTACATTTAAATGGTCATCTTACAACGAGCAATGTCGTTTTTATCTTGTACATAGTAAGTTAACTAACAAAAATTATAGTTAACATTCAAATTTTGTATTACTTTTACCAATGTTTTCCTTTCAGTGTACACAAACAAACATTCACATATAATTTATTTGAGATTAAGCTATTATTATTAATCGTGGGGCCATTTAGTTCTCTTCTCAGTAATTTATTTTAGAGCTAAAAATAGTTCGTTCTATTGTGGTGCTGTTCGTTATACAAAGTCATGAAAGTTCATTATTAGGAACATTTTTATGTAGTTTATTAGTTTAAAAGTGTATTGTACTTTGACTTAATTTTTTTCATTTTTTAATTATTCATTTAGACATTTTTGTTTTTTATTTTAGTTCGTTTTTAAAAGAATCGTTATTTTAATTACTTAATTTTGATACTTAATTCAATGACTTTCGATTATTTTTGAAGTTTAGATTTTAACAATATGGTTGCAATTTTGCAACGAAAAATCTTAAAAATCGGCCTATCCGCTTTTCTCTAGAGTGGCTACAATAGTTTAGTTTCACAAAAATTATCCTGTGTAAAAGTCAAGTAAAATGCATGTTTCATATATCAACTGTCAAAATTTCATTCAGTAAACATTTTCGAGGTTGCATACAGAGTTATCATGGAGATCTGATAATTAAAACGACTTCTGTACGAAATAAGCTTAAGCCCCTATAGAATCATATTTCTACGACTTTTAATTTGATTTGTTTAAATATGATAATAATTTTTTTATGTTGGCAATATATTGATATGCGAAGAAATGTCAGTTTATCACTTTTAGCTTCTTTCTAATTGCATGGTATAAGCATTTTTCTAAAAGTGTTCGTCCCATCTATAATATAAAAGGGATTAACTAAGCGAAAGTCTAGTCCATAATTAGCAACGATTTCAGTGCTATTCTTAAATTGTTCATCTTTTTAATGTGTCGACATCTCTAGTATTCTCCAAGAATCCATTCACGCCTTGATATCAATAAATATCTTAACTTTTCTGGTAGTGGGTTCTCCAAGTTGTGCCCTTAAAATCATATTGTGCTTAGAATTGAATCCTTAGATTAACAATCACTCTGGCAGCTTTTAATATTGGTCGCCACAAGGCAGCCATCAATAAATTCAATAGTGAAAATACCTACAAAATCCATCAGCTCTTAGAGGACCCTTTTGTTCGCCGCCAACAAACCGCAGAGGTTTCATTCATGAGCCACAAACGAATGGGATGAATAATGGAGCAATGTGCCTAAAACTTCGAAATCGAAATCGTGCTCGAAACTCCCTCGATGGGAGTCCTTTAAATTTATTGGAAATTTTGAATATTTCAGGAGGATTCCTGGAAGGTCGGATACTCGGAGATATCTTCGCCCCGCACCCTTCCAGGTCGAACTTTCCTAATGAGCCATTAATAAGCGCATCTCAGCAGCCACAAGCTCATTAATCCTAGTGGTTGCAAAGGTTAAAATCTCTTAATCAAATCCCTCTGAGCTTAGTTTAATTCAATCGAAAGGATCACTATATCCTTTGGGTGAGTAATAAACCACTCTCATGTCCTGAATCGAAGAGTTGTACCCTTTCAATTCAACTTTGTTAGAGCTCTAACTCCCGATAGAGCAAAAAAAAAATAGCGAAGTGGACAAGAGACGTTCAATGGGCATCATTACAGTCAGCCTTAAGGTTCGGCAGGTCTGCAATTTCATCGACTCTCGACTATAAATTAGCCGCACTAATAGTGATAGGGAGGCGGTCGCGAGGGGTCCACGAAAGGCGCAGCAGCATCCCGCGCCGCTGTTCGTCATCTCGTCGGCCTCTCGAGTGCGCAAGTCAGGAGGGAAATAGCCTGTACTTGTCGTGTATATTCACGTACAAAGAGCCACTTGACGACGATGCCTGCGCGAATGTCAAGTTTACGCTACATCGTTGCCCATATAACATCAGGTAAAAGCGGACAATTACGCTGCATCGGGCGTAATTTATCCGCTTGCGCATGGGCAATTCGACGTCTTGGTCCGTGAGTCGGCCCGCAACCCGCCGCGCCCGCCGTGCATTATTCCTTTCAGCAGCCTCCAGGGTCCCGATCCCAGCTCTATCCGAAAGATTAGCCATTTATTCCGTGAGGACTGAAGACGTCTTAAAGCCGGTTGCGCTGTCAATATATTTTGCGCGCGCACATATGAGCCGAACCTGCTGGCTGCCAGCAGCGCGCCTGCGCATCTCTCACGAACTTGCCGCGGCCAGCGCGTCCGGACAATGCCAGCTGGATAAAAAAAAATAATAATAATAAAAAACAAGCGAAGAAGATTCCTCGACGAGGCATAGAAAAATGCAGAAAATCGACCCCGGGGAGTTACTTTATTGGATGTAAACAGAAATTTGTTCGGAGCTGTGTACGTACACAGGTAAGAAAGGTACGCGAGGTACGCGAGGTACGTTGCTGCTGCTGCCATTTGTTAGCTGCTGTCCGATGATCGATTGTTGGGAAAACGTTGATTGAATTTTCTATTGTGATCGCATCTACGAGTTGAATGACTTTAACTCTGGGAAGGCTACGGACAGTTTGGAGGCTAAACGTGATTGACCACGCTGCCCGTGTGCACCGCACCGCACCGGGAACAGGTATGCGCCGGACTTTTGCTATATCGTGCCGCATGGCATCCAGAAGATTTTCATAAGGTTTTTCTGACGATTGTGCGCTTCGGGACGAAAGGAGGATGATACTTTGGTGAAATTGCTTTGAAATTGATTTGATTAAAACAGTGAATAAATTGGAAATGCCTCGTTCCACTGGGGATCTAGAAAGCGCCTCTAATGGCCGTGGGATGTTCGTGATCATCGGTCAGAATGAGGCCTGATGGTAGTCATTTTGATGTTGATTAGCCATTAAATTGCGCATTTTCCAACTTAATTAGTACTGTGTGCGATCTTCACTCAATGATCAAATGTCAAATTATGATCGCCAATATAGTTAGCCTTTTGTCCCCTGTTCGCAAATATTCCGAGGCTGTTTTGCACATTAAGCGTTAGAAAGCCGCTGCGTGATCACTTAGACTTTGTAAAGTGATTCCTATTCAAGCAATAGTCACGTCTTAAAAAAACCCTGGGGAAATGCTTAAGTTTTTACATACAAAGTCCTTACATGGTATTTTGTTGACTCCTATCTTCAGGAAATCTTGTATACTTCTAGAGATACAGGGTGATGTGTGAATGATTTCTTTTCTATATAGAATATTTTGCTTATCGCCCTGTAACTAACCGCATGTGCACCGAAAAAAACTTCGTTTAGGCTGTTTACAATAGCAATTTTAGGCTTTCAATTGGGTGTTTAACTACTCCGCTGCCTTTAAATCCCAAAAATTTGATTTTTTACCTAATTTTATCAGACTTTTTAGATTTGAAGAAGTATAGCTCAAAAAATTTCGGTAAAATCCTTAAATGGAAAATAACCCAAAAACTAATGTATTTTAGTTTAAACAACAAGGTTCAGGTTTGAGCTTTATGTTATTGAAAATTATTAAAATTTAAAATAATACGTAGGTACCTTCAAAAAGATCATTCAAAATACTAATTTTTTTTTTTATTTGTATACGAATATATAAATCTGTTATATATTTACATCAATGTAGAAAACTGCAAATTTTATGAATATAACTTAAAGTTTAAAATTTGTTAGTTCATTATCTTGAACTGATTAATGTTATCAACGAATTTTGGATTTGCTCTCCCGAAACGTCGAAATACTTAGTTCAGTGAAAATTCTACAATAAATAGAATTTATAAATGTCGGGAATATTTTTATAAAAAAAAATAAAAAAATAAAATTCGTAATCTTCATAAAAATTTCACAAAGTTCAAACTAGTTTTCAAAGACAACGATTTAGTATTAGCGGTCTCGAAACAGCCTATTTTTTAATTCTCATACAAATTCTATAAACTTTTTTGTAACAATCTTCCAAATGGGTGTTATAAATTCTTAAGACGGATATTATAAAATTTAGTGTTTTGACAATACTCCATCTTTATTTAATGAATTTTTAAAACATACTCAAATATCTAAAAACATCGAATTACTATTGAAAACTTTATTATGGCTGAAATTCGGTAGGAATTTGAAATTTGCAAAAATAATAAAAGAAAGCCAACCAGAAGTAAACACTAAAAATAGCTATTAAATTATTACTAAAACAAAACAATTTATCTCTTTTATTTAGATGCATGAATTTTCTTTATAGATACAAGTTCACTTAAATATAGACATTATTATCTTTAATAAATTGGTTAAATTCCTAATGATCCAAAAATAAGAGCAAATTTGAGCAAAAGTAAAAACATTTTGGAACATAACATAAGACCTTCCAAATAATGAATGAATATGAGCACAACCTCCAGAGTAAATGAAAAGAGTCTGCATATGCATCAGCCAGTTCATGTTATTTATAGCCACTAAATAATTAAAATATTTCCTTTGATATATTACTCAAAAAACACATTTCAGTCAATATAATTTTCCTGTAAATACAAAATTGATTACAATCAATAATGCCCACATAAGGGCTTTCACACTCTGTACGTATGTGTTCGATAATTGCTGCCAGTAGGTTTTTTTTATGCATTCTGCAAAAATATACTGCATTAATTCGGAAACTGTTGCTGTAATTTACTTACAATAGGATGCAATTACCAGCAATTCTCTGGGCGATAAGAATAATATTAAAGGCCTTTTTTATTAATGAAATTTTATTTTATGAGAACAAATTAAATAAATTTCCGAAAAATATGAAATATTTTGGGTGAATTATTTGAAAATTGAAATATTTTACTTTGATATCTCAAAAGTTCTATATACATATTTATTTGTTTAAAGAATCATATTTTACTTGTGATAAGAAATAATTTTGTGGAAATTGACGTAAAAAATTCTGCGAAAACCTTATACTTATAGCAGAAATTTTGTATAGATCAATACATATATATATATTTTTAACTTGAAGAAGACTCTTCTTAAACTGTGGAGAACACTTGTCATTTCATTAAACTCATTTTTAACCCTTACGATTTTAGGTTATTCATTCCCTGTACGAGAAAGTTTTCCACGAGAGTATTTACACAGAGCTTTCCATGAATATACCGACTTTAGGCGGTGATCGTACTCAGAGAATATTGCGCTAGTGCCGACTATAGGAGGTACCACCAAAAGTGTTAAGTAAAGCACTTCAAACAAGTCGAAAAATTTATCTCAAATAGATTCAAGTTTTCACTTCAAACATTCGTACTATATAATGGCATGACAGAGTAATGTTTGGCCCTTTTATTGTATAAATATTGATCTGAAAAAGAAAAAGTTTGAATTAAAAAATTGGACCTATTTGAGTTAAAAACGTTTTTATTGAAATGAGAAGTGAAGTCTATGATTTGAAAATGCTCTTTTTTCAAATTAAAAGTGTATAGTAGTCTATTATATTTTATATAACATTTCCCCCCTCTCCCCAATTCCTCTAATTATACAACTTATACAAAACAAACAGAATTCTAGGCTTCATTCCGAAATTTAAAATTTTGATACTGGAATCCAAATCAGAAGCTGCGAAATATTTGTTGTACCAATTTGCACTAAATTGTCTTGAACTTTAGGAAATTAGATCGTCAATATTGGATTCGACATCTAGAAATCCAAAATGTTGATAAAATTCGAATGTTTGCCCTCAAAAACTCACAAGTACTAATTTTTATGGTCCCATTCTATGACGGTCAAAATTCTGATAGCTATTTTATGATACCGCATATTATTTAGGTGACATTTTCAATATAATTTCGTTAGTTCAAAACAATAATAAATAAATAAATAATAAAATAAGCCAAAAAATTTTGCAACTAAATTATATGGTGAAATAATTTGTCTTAAAAGATCACTCCAATGTATGCAGTGGGTTTAATTTTTATTATAAAAACTTTTATTTTGGAGTCTTTTAAATTAATAAATAATTTAGAGTTAGTCAACATCAACATATATTATTCATATATATCGCAAAGAGTGAAAATAATAAATAAAAATAACAAGACAGCTACGAGAGACTTATTAATTGAAGGAAAAGACGTTTGCATACCAACTAATCACCGAAGACAGTTAAGAAGAACTAATTGGATCTATTTAAGTACTCCCACCAGTCATCAAAGGCACTGCCCATCATCATATGTAAAATTGTGAAAGCGTGGAAGACGCACAAGACGCATCTTGTGTGCGCAGCCAAGCCAAGAAGTAATTGCTGCATCCGGGTGCCACAACTCATCACTTTCTCATATTTCTTTTGGACTATGAGTTGAATTAGGCCCAATTTACGGAATGCTCACCTAATTAGAACTAGTTGGTGCGCCGCGAACTCCCTTTCAAGCGGCTTCTGTGCGTGCACCTTGAACTTCGAAGATTCCAGCTCCATTGTCCACCGAGACGAGGTTGATTGGAGCGATTCTTTGTACAGATTCTTTCGTCTTCTTACCATTTCGGAGAAATCCTCAGAATTGGCCAGACAGACAATCAAACATGGGGAATTGTCTGGAAAGCCTCTTTGCTGACCATGTTTACGAAACGAAACCAACATCTCAATTAATTTCGATTAGTCCACGTTTGATTTTTACTGTGCATCCATCCTCCCACAAAGCAGTCATCAAACCGCTCGGCGATCGACGGCCGCTTTCGATTCTCATTACGTTGCATTGCCGACTAAGAGGTTAATTGGAGCTGCCGGGAAGGGTTCTGTGGGATCTCGAGTGTACAAAATGCGCCTAGATCCCGGAGGAGTTTCGGCAGTGATGAATCAGATTTCTGGACAGATTTTAATTGATTGATCTGCTCGAACGGTGCCGATAGACAAAATTGGATGGCTCGCAGTCATTCGCCTTAATAGGACGCAATGACCCAATTAGGCTGGTCGATAGGCAATAATTAGGAAAAAATTTATCTAATTAAAGGCGGCCCACTTCCCGGCTGGAACTCATGAGGGATGGACAGCGTCGAACCGGCCGGTCGCAAAAAGAGTTCGTTAACGAAGGACGGATTGTTAACCTCCGAGCGATGGACCTCGATTGCTTTAAAAGCAGGATAATGAAGCATTCAAGGTGTTCATTACTCTTGCCTTTTGCCACACTTTTGGCTTCCATCGGTTTCTAATAACATGCGAAAAAAAGTTAGCCTGTTAATCTTTAATCCGCCCATTTTTATCTGAAAGTAGTAGGTGGTTATTTAACCCATTATTCTGTTCCGAAATCACCATTGGAGATTTTAAGGGGAGTTTCCATTTTAGACCATTTTTCCAAATGTTCTTCATTGAATTCATGGAAGAAACTATATCGTTATGTAATTTTGCACTAAATACACAGTATTTCTAGGATCTCAATCTCTGGAAATTACCAAAAAGTTGTTTTGATGAAGTTATGACGTTTCAAACACAAAATTGGGACTAAATGGTATTTCATTAGAGAATTGAACCCTTGAAAAATCAGAAACTTTTATTCGATTCAAAGTGAGTCTGAGTTTGCAATAAGATTATTAGTTTCAAAGAACATAAATCTTTTAAAAGTTCCATAAATATAAAAACATAATATGTAGTGTAGTGTACCAGTCTTATTTGTTAATTTTCTTATAAACGTTTTTCAAATGTAGTTTTTTGACATATTCTGTTAATTAATGCTGATTTAGTTTTTCAGTTCACCGAAGGACATTATAACTTTAATTTTTGAAATTTTGAATGAATTAAGAATATATTTAAAAGGTTTTTGAATCGTAAGACTAGACAATCAGTTAGATTTTTGTGAAATTTTAATGAATATTCAAATTACACACAAAACTTGAAATCAGTAAACCCCAATAACTAAATGCATAAATTTTGTCCGATTTTATTGAAATTTATTATTAATCAACTGCCAATCAATATATTTCATTCGCGTATATAGAACTTAATTGTATTATTATTATCCATAAAAAACATTTGTATCCTTCCTTGTAAGCTTTTATTGTTTTCCAAATACTCATTTTGCATACTGACCGACTGCATCACTGCCAATCTAAATCATTAAAATATTGGCGTCAAATTAGGAATTCATATAACATTTCGTTCACGGGATTTAATAATATTACTAACAAATTGGGCTGTATGAGTTTTTGAATTGAGAATATACATTCATACAAAATATTATCGTTAGGTGTATACACGCTTTGATCTATTACTGATTATATTGCAGGGTGTAAAATTTTATATCTTCATAGTTCTTTGTAATAGCAACCGATATTTTGACACCTTGTACAACGATACAATATCAAATAAAATAAAGCGTGAATACCCCTATTAAAATATTGTGTATAAATAAATATAACATTGATTAAACGTTATGTTTATGCTGTGAGTAATGAAAAACAATTAAAAATGCTTTAAGTAATGGAAAAGTTAATTTTATTTTACTTATAGCACTAAAAACATATTTCTATTTGATTCACGAGGACTTTATAATTCATCGGTACGATCAATCAACCAGATCCGTCTGTCTAACTACTTTAATGTAAATTTTGCTAAAGAGAATGCATGTAAGTTTTACTAGAATATATTTGTTGATTTTTAATGAAATTATTTTATCTTAATTTTAATTTACGATAAATTTATCAGCAATTTTTAAGAACTTAACATGGTTAATGTTTGTTTCAACAAACATGTATAGTAGTTGTTACTATACTAAATTCCTGCTTGAAAATAAATTTAACACTAGAAGAATTGTGAATTTCGAACCCTTAATTTTATTTTTAATTAATTTTTATAAAATAGTTACAGACGGAACCGTCTTTTAAAGTACATATACGCAAAGTATCCCTGGCGGAAGCAAAATTCCGCCAACTTGATTGAAGTAGTACTGCTGAAAACATACCTACATCGGCTCTTAACTTGACTCAGGCTGTAGCCCATTATAAAAGCAGATCGGTGGATCAAACACTCAGCAATCACAGCATTGAGCTTCTGGGGTACTGAATTAAAAGCAAAAGGGAATTGTGACCTTACAATATGATAGCTCAGTCCTATTCCTAGAGTATTGAGCTTCAGTTAACACATATATAGTTAACGTATTGAGTTAACTATTCCTAAAACGTACTGAGCTACATATTTCTTTATATAGTTAACATACTGAGTTTATACTATTACTAAAGAGAATTGAGATATTTTCTCCTATATTTTACTTTATCTGACTAGCGTAGTGAGCTAACAAATACTCAGACCGTATATTATACAAGTAGGCGCAACTGGCGATGAAACTCTGAGGCTGGAATATTTGATTTTTTTTCATTTTTATTCTGAAATCACTTTATTTTTTATTTATCCGTTATTGAAATTTTATTAAGTTTATTGATAGTTTTAAGAGTTTGGAATAAAATCATATTTGGACTTAAGTGGCCTTTCCTTCTTTCTTCTTAAGACTTCTTAAGAATTAAGTGTATAAGTTTCAGAATCAATATAATGTTACAAAGTGACTAATAAATTAGTTTTTATATAACTTAGAGTAAGTCAATTTGACGAGTTGATCGTATTAATGTTAACAATAGGTCGAGTGATGTACTTGATACCAGGAAACATGATGCCACAGCTTGATGGGGTCTATTTCATATATACTTATACTTCCATTTTAAGAATCAATAAAATAAATCGAAAGATAGTGTCATTACGAATCATTGAGAAAGTTCATGTTAAAGTATGTGACAACGGAAACTTTCATCTCAAAGAAGAGTCTGATCGGTTCGCACTTAAAGAGTATTTCATTTGTCGCCGGAATCCACTTTTCAAATGTCTCTCAAAACAGAATTAAAGCGGTAGATTGAAGTTTTAAAAACTTTCAAAATTTTTCCTGACTATTTGCAGTAACTGCAATCTCGTGCACTCCATTGTTCCAGTCTTATACGATTCTCTGGAGCACTTGCAGCTGACAAATCTTAGAAAAGGCCGCCCAGCAGGCATCGCAAAACTTTTCATCCCCCCCTACCCCGAAACTTTAAAGTACAATCAAGTGCCAGGGTGCAGGCGAAAGATATATTCGGGGCAACCTACCCAGATACAGAAGCCCTGGATTCAGCATCCGCTGGATTTTCAACCTTTTGGGTATCCGGGAAGGATTGCTTGATCCCGTTTTTCAGGGTAGGAGATCGTTAAAGGGGTGGGGAGGGGAAGGCTACATGGGCGTCCCGTTTAGGGACTTTTTGTGTCTCGTCCCGGCGAAAATCAAACGTTTCGAATGCAGGTAGGGTAGTAGAAGCCGCCGCCACCGCCACCGCCTCCGTTGGTTGGGGCTGCCTATTTCACGAGCCCCGGCTGAGCGGAATGGCCCGGGCTTCGGGGGGCCTCACGGGCGTCGGATGCTAATACAAAAGTTGGTCGAATGGCGGAAGAACATCTGAAATTTAAGCAAATGTTGTGCGTGCCTGATGTTGACAAAAGTTCTGTGCTCTGTTTGAGCTTTAGAAATGCAAAGCTCCGCCGAAACGGAAGTTCAACTGGGATGCGGTGGTGCGGAGGGTGACACAGCCGGGTTTATGGTTAAGCACAGCCGGCAGAAGGTACGAGTCCTTTCTGATGTGAATTTCAATCGAACCCCAAAAAGGGAAATCCCCGAATAGAAATGGTGCGGCCGTGGTATGCAGAGCAGCAGCAACATGTCCGGGTTGAATTTTTATAGTGAGCGAGTAGAAGTCGATCGATTCGCTCTGGGGGGCGGGCGGTATAGAACCGGCCCAGCAAGGACCTCATTTGGGGCCATTTCAGCAGCTGAAGTGCAAATCGCTAAAGACCACGTACAGGTGGTATTTAGCCCCAGCTTAGGTCACTTAGGAGCCCGACACACGTCCACCTGGGAGCTGGACGATGCCTGCCGCTGCAATTACATCTGCCGATCGGCTCGGCCGAGATCACGCAGGTAGCCAGAAAAGTGGACGTAGAGCCCCATTGCGAGGCTCTTAATAAGTGCACAGCCCTTTGTTCTTGGCGGCTTCTACGGCGAAAGCAAAAAGACCGCAGTGACCAACCAGGGCCCCAGCTCACGTTATGCACAAACATCGCAAGGTACTTAGTTGCGGGGACAATTGCTGCACTAGGCGACTTATAAGGTAATCGAGAGCTGATTGCCTCCGCGGTACCCGGAATGGAATGGGGCCTTAGTACCGCTCTGCGGACCGACCCAATCGGCGGCCGATTGCTGCTGCAGTGGAAGATCAATCGACAGCGGTCTGGTACCGCTCGCTGCAGCTTCTTACCGACTTGATTATTGGAATTTTCAGGTCTTCTTCCCAGGCCAGCTGGCCTCCTTTAGTTGGCGAGGTTTTGCGGAATTATGTACAAATTGATCTGTATTAGAACCTTTTCATTGACACCGCCTGAGACACGAAGTCTATTCGAGCTGCTGGTTATGGCAAAATGTGGTTTTTTCCCCTGTAATTAAAAACGCAATGCTCTGCAGAGCAATCGACGTTTATAAAAATTATATCCAATTTTCAAAAGGAACGAATGCATGGGAACAAATCCAGTTTTACAAAATATTCAGAAACTAGTATTTTCCGGGATTTGTCCCATTCAAAGAGACGCATTCTAAAATATAAAATGAAAAGTATCTACAACAGTTTATGAAAATTTATTAAGTGCAAAAACGATTTATTGCAACATTTTTGTTGACATATTACCACCGAAAATCTAAATGTTTCAGTAGGATTTGATACTATCTAGTATCTCAAATATCGTAACTTATCCTATTTATAAACCTTTAGAGGACCATAAATAAGGGCAACGTCGTGAAATTCAAATTCAAATTTACATCTACATAATTAATATCGAATCTTTAGAAGAAAAGGTTTTCTTGAAAAAATTTTGAAATTAAAATTTTGAAAAATATCATGTTAGTGAACTTAGCTTTAACTTTATCGGAAATTTCATAGATAAATAATACATGCACATTTAAAAACTAATTTCGTGAATCATTTAACTACTTTTGTTTTTGATTTTCGCCTAACAAGATTGTTGATAAGCATGATAAGAAAAATCAATTTTATATTTTAAAGTTAACTTAAGACGTTCATTTGATGCCGAGAACCTCGTTTCAAAAGTAGTTTTGGTTTGGAAGTATTTTTTATATTTCGTTGAAATATGTTGTTTTTGCAAAATTTTAAATTTTAAAATTAATTGTAATCTTTGTATTTAATATTGTGATAACCTCGATCACTTAGAAAATTAATTTTGCGATTATCATAAAGGTTTCTTTTAATGACATTTTATACAGGGTGATTCATAATGATGCATTCCAATATATGTCAGTAGATTCTATTTTTCAGGGAGCCCCCTCTAAAATGCGTCGTTCAGAAACTAAGGGCGGTTTTATGTGTACGGATCATTTTTTCATTCAACATCCTGTAATTTTTTCAGACAGAAAACTCTTTCTCTATTCCAATGAGTCTTCAACCAGTTCTTTACCCCGCTACTATCATGAGTTTCAAACTGTCAACATTTAAAAACTGATAACATGATCACTAATTTTTTTAAAACTACAATATATTATTTTTATTTATTAAATTAGTGACAATGTTATAAGTTTTTGAACTTTTATAATTTCAAACTCCTGTTTGAAGTGTGGTAGAGAACTTGTTAAAAACTCATTGGAAGGGAGAAAGAGATCTCTGTCAATTGTCACTTTAAGTCCATTAGCATATGTTGGAACATATCGCTGCAAATCACCCTGTATCTTTTCATGATACCTCAGTTTCTGTGTTATACTTTTATTGAAAGAGAGAAGCATTGTGCTCCAAAATAAATGCTAAAGACTTTAAATTGAGTGATGTGATATGCTAGCACGTAGCTTAGTTTTACTTGTTATACTTGTTATATATAATACGTACATTGTGATATTTAATTCTTAATTATAAAGTGTAATCGTTTTAAAAGTTTAAACGGAAACTCTTGAGGGGAAACCGATCCACAAAGGAACGATTTGAGCAGGTAAATAATTAATTAACTACAAAATAATCGGATTGTTTCCTTATTACCTGGTTCACGGAATGGCATACATATTGAGCTGCAAAATACCCTCAAGTTTGCATCGTCCCATATGGAGCAATATATTCAAGTGGAATGCATTCCTCAAAAAAGACGAGAGCATCAGAGTCTTGGGTTGCTCACTGCAGAAGAAAGTATTTCTTCCTGCATTTCAGGTTTCATTCATTTGGAGGAGCGGACGAGCTTCTCCTGGATGTGAACAGTTAGCGTTAGCTGGAAGACGAGCAAAACCTCAAAGAAAATCCTGGTGCATAGCGTACGTATCTACGTCTACGTCAGCTTCCCGAATCATCACCATCATCCTCGATGACGGAGGAAGGAGAGAATTTCCAGTGCAAGATATCAGCAGATGATCAAAGGATGATGCAAAAGGGTAAAACCACCACGAATAGCTTTCACAGTTGGTTAGAGGCGAAATTTTTCCCTTTATTAGAGATGCATTGAGGGCTTTCATTTTTTTGTTTTTCGTTTTATTTTTTTTTATTTTTTTCATCTATTTTTTACTTTTTTGTTCGTTCGTCATCCTGCCATTTGCTCTCCGACTGATTCGATCCAAATTTCCTTTTATTCCGCACAAAGAGCGCAGGAAATACGCCAAAGGAAGAATAAGGGTCCAAATTTAAAGGTTACCAACAAATTGCCAGACAAACATACATACCTACATTATCCAGCCCGATACACATACACATCCACATGCACCCACACTGACGCCCACTTAAGCCTTTGAGATGATGAGCCCTGCCTTCTTCTTTGAAGGATTGAATTAACTTTTCTTTCTCGTCGAGTACGTTCCGGAGGGACGTTCACAATTTACGGGGCTCGTTATTGTTGCATTTATGCCCTTCGCTTTGTTTTTACGGCAAGTTAGCCAGAGGTGAGGAGGCCTTGCCAGCGAAGGTTCACTCCACCTCACCTTAGGGCCTGCCAGGAAGCGAGCTAGCGAAGAGCATTTCCAGAAGGGCATGCCTTTCCGGCTATGGATTTTAAATTTAATAGTTCTCTGCGTTTATGGCTTTGGGAACTAGACGATTTCCGGAGAATTGTGTGCTTCGCAAAAGAAATCAATTGGGCGAAGTAGTAGAATATAACTCAATTTACGTTCAACCCTAAAAAAAGGTTATGAGAGATGCGCACGAAAACATGAACCTTTAAGGTAGATAGGTGAAAATTCAGCAATTTTACGAGAAAAATATCAAAATATGAGAAAACAAATCGAAAACTGTAACAGTTCTGAAGGATGAAATCTTTATGTAATACTGTAGAAATTTATATAGCTCAACTCTCAAATTTTAAATTATCTTAGTGTCTGAGATGAAGAGGTCAAACTAAAATTCTATTTATGAAATATAAAGGCTATGATAGAGAAAGATTCAAGTTATGAAACGAAACAATTTTGAAAAATTAAAAATAAATATTACGTTATTTTAATAATTATATGACATATATATTGATATGGAAAAACAAAAGGAATAGGTAAAGGATTTAGTTGATAACTATTACCTATCAGCGTCTAGACTACTCTTGTCTAATATGAAGTGACTAGATGAACCATACGGGTGACACGGTTACGGATCACATGAGTCAAACATTTTCCTTCGGTATACAAAATGTTGTTTGACTTTGGATTTTCCTTATATAAAATGTCTATTTTCCTTATACAAATATTCTATTGGCGAGGATTTCCCTTATACAAATTGTTTATTTACTGAAGCTTTTCTTATACAAAATGTCTATTGTATAAGGCACATCCACAGTTAAAAGAAATGAAAATCTTCAATAAATAGTCTTTTTGTATAAGAAAAATCAAAAAATTAAAAAAAACCATCAAAGTGAGTAATCGAGACATCGAAACCTAATTTAATCTTTTTACGTAAGTAATGATTGCAGCAACTTATCGTTTTTTTTATCGTTTTTTTTATCGTTTAGCTCTTTCAAGTTAATTATTATGTTACATTTATTGATTGTAACAGTTATTAACCTAACTTAAAATCTGCACAAAGTTTTGAAAAATAAAATTTGTATAAAAATTAGTACAGACATGAACTAAGCAGAAAGAATGGTATATTATATGGTGAATGTTTAGTTGTACTGAATAAATATCATGATTGTAATTTAATGAATAATATATAATTAAATAAAGACTTACACCGACTTCAGCTAGTATTAAATTTCTACAAGAATCCAAAAGGTTGAGATCTGGGTATTATTATAACAAATAAAATACAAAACGTGAACATGTTACTGCTGCAATACATTTTTGATCGGAATTATCATATATTTTATATATTTATTATACTACTATTTATTTTTATTGTTGTTCTTTTAAACTTTTCAAAATTTCTTGACATTAATGAATTTCCTGGTCAGTTTGTTCATAATATAAAGTTGTTTTCATGTAAATTGGTGCAGTAGTTCCAAAGTAATAACTATTTTATGATCAATTTGTTCAGTAGTCTTTTTTTTTTTTTTTTTCGAATAAGTAGAAATCAAAGATGTATAACATAACGTTTTCTTACCTTTTTTTAAGGTTATGTTTTTAAAAATCTAGGTTATTATTTGTTAAAAAATTATATTGGTATATGTTAATGAATTCGCTAACAAATAATTAACAATTATATTAAAATTAAGGTATATCTATTCAAATATAAGGCGAAGAAATAAACAAGACATACCGTGAGCTTAATAGATATTATTGTATATATAAAAAGCAGATAGGCGAAAATAAAGATTGTCCTTTGCTACCGATTATGTATAAGATGCGCCAGTTGAAGAAAAATAATGTAGGTCAGTTCGAAATCCCGGCAAAACATCTTTAAATATACAAAGGTCTCCGGCTGCAAAAGGCTGATAAAAACGAAAAAACGGCGTGGTCTCCTTACCTTCTGAACTATCAATTTCATAGTACATTTATCCTGAATGGTGACTTCGGGTGAAAACTGCTCAACTCGAAACGGGGAGCGGGGGTGAGGTGCGCTGATGTGATGCCGGAACCTTTCAGAAGCACTCTTTCACCATATCACTGCATCATAATGAATCACAGCGACGGTGAACATAAACGAAACATAAATTAAAATAAATTCGAAAAAATTCTTCGCCGAACGTTGGGTGGGGGATTTCGTGATTTCTAAGGGACAGATGGGGGGCTATGGCCTCTTATCGCTTGGGTATTAAAGTTGATTCGATCGGAATCCAAAAGTTGTTAAAAAAGTAAAAACATTCTAAGCAATTTTCTTTTTGTTCCACTCAACTAAACTTCATCCAGAAATTCTGTAGGTTTCTTGTATTCGGGTAAAAGTTGACAGAAGTCGAAGACGGGCAGTCAGCATTTAAGGGGGCGGGCGGAATGTCGAAGAGGACTGTCGAACAGGGGACAAGCAGATTAAAAATCATAGCATACTTTCCTCCCCGTCACTGGTCCGCGTTCACCCCAAAAACTTTTTCACTTCTTGTACACTTTCTCCGCGAGGAGCTACGAAGGAGTCGGAAGCCAGCGGCAACACGACGTCAATGAGGCCCAAACCGTCTCCGATTTTTATGTAGGCACGACGACAACGACGACTGTACGCATAGAGAGTCCCGAGGGCGGGGGAAAGTAAACAAGGATATCAGGACGCACACACATGGACAAGCACACGCCGCTCGTGTGGGAGCAGTGTCAAACTGTTTTCATAGCTTTACCCTGGGTTTCTGATTAATGTGGCCGCGCTACCGCCGCTACTGCTTGCAGAAAACTCCTGCACTCGCGGCCCAGGCAGGACGAAAAGGGAATGTAAAAAAAAAAAGTGCAAAAAAGGGAATGGGAAAGGGGGAACACGGGACGCAGCAGTGGGAGCACGAAAACTGTGCACGCAATATTCCCGATTATCCCGTTTAAACGCCTCTAACAAGCTTACCCCCCACCCTATTTACCCCCACCACTGGCTGGCTCCTTTTTATTTTGACGCGAAAAATGTCCACTTAACAAGTCGCATCCTGGCGACAGCAACACACGCCAAAGAGGAAAGGAGGCTCAACGAATAATAAAAAATTAAAGAAGATTGATAACCGTTTTGTCACAGATCCGCGATCAATCACAGCAGCAGCACAGGGTGACGACGACGACGATGCCGACAACGGCGGCGCCGAAGGACCGCCCGGTTAATTAAGCGATTAAAAGGGCCTTCCACGCGGGCCCTGTAATTCCATGCACAACTGAGTTTCGGTTGACTCCTTGGAAAAGTTGCAAAATGACGGACGAACGTTCATCGACTGAAAATTTCGCTTTGCCTTGGGATGCGAATAATTTCATGGGGGGAAGCATTCCAACACACACGTGTGTACGACTTTAAAAGGGGTTTTTCTCGGGCATTTTTCGGGTAGGCACCCGGAAAAAGCTCCACACGCTCAACATCCCTCGTCTAATGAGAGCTGCTGTGAGGATCCTCCGGCTGTGGGGCTGACGGTGCGGAAATTATTCCGCGCTGCAAAATCTTCACAATTTCCTACTCAGAGAGGGATTCCCGGGAGAACGCATGACCGCTCTAGCACACCATCAAACGCCGGCGGAGCCCCTCCAAAAAAAGGGGATCCCTGCCACCACTACACCGGCAAAACAATAATCCAATCCCCAGGAAGATTCCAATACTCTCACTATCGAATAAAGGTTGCTTTCTCCGGCACAGATGGCGCCCGGTACCCGCTTTGGAGCTTTCGAGCCACCCCTACTTTTCACTGAAAGGGGGAGCCACCCCTGCCGGGACAGACACAGTCACAGACGAACCCTTTTCTTCCTTCGGGGTAGCGCAAGTTGGTCAGTCATTCCTGCCACCAGCGTCAACAACAGCTAGCTAGCTGACGAAATAATCACGCCGGGGAGGCTCTGAAATGTGTGTAATCAGGGCACAGGACTGGCTGGGTTTTAAAGCTCCTCTCGCTCGAATGCGAGGCTGGGAAAAAAAAGCTCCGACCCGACGCGACGCGACGTCCGAGCTGCATCGACACCAGCGAGATGCACACTGTGGGCGGTCGGGGGTGAAGGTCTCGAAGACAGTGGCGGATTTTCGAGGGGGCGCAGGTCACAGAAGCCAGATTTTCTGTCCACCACCGACGAAAACTTTCTGATTTACTTTTATTGAAATTCTTTAGAAAACTTACAAATTAGGCCATGGGTGGTATGGGCCAAATTAATGGCCAAGAGAATCTACGATTTGTGCCCGAAAATCTAGTGCCTTCTACTTTTTTTTGGTAAACTTTAATGCATAAAAGTACCTTTCAATGCAGTTATTTTTAGACACTATTCCAAATTGCATTATTCTACCTTTTTTGGCTAATTCAATAAGCAATAATTCATACAACAAGAAAACTCGTAAAAGTTATATTATTTCTTAACAATCTTCAAAATAATGGCGATTAGATTCTACTTTTTAAGCTCAAAGAGAATTCTTCTAAAAGGTGTTTTTTTGTGCGTGTTCGTATTTCGAATTAAAATAAAACATTTAAAAGTTGGGTAAGTGACCATAAATTTGGTTTTATTCGAAAGATAATTTTCACATAAAATAGTCCAGCAGTTACAAAACATACTATTTTGTTGGACAATTGATGGATCAATTTCTTAAAATAAGATTCTCGCCTTATTATCATTTCAATATATCAATTGTTTCAGTTGCTACATGGTACGTAGCGCCATCCTGTTGAAACCACAAATCGTCAAAATGAAAGTCATCGCTCTGTACTGCGCACAATTGACGGTTATACGTTGTCCTGCTGAGTTTTTAAAGAAATATTTACTTGAGGATTCTCATCACACCAAATATGACAATTCTGTTTTTTTTTTTTTTTTTTTTTTTATTAAGCAAGAAATTAGTTTCATCGCTGAACAAAATTTGTTCATAAATTATTAAATTACTTACACTAATTGGATCTTGTAAGCCTTAAGAACAAGATTTTTATGCAAAATTTTATAAATTGTGGTCATACAAAGCCTAAGTTCTTGCGCACGCCTGCGAATCGACAAATTCCGGTTTTCAGCACCACTGGCTTCGATATTTTCTTCGGAACGCACTGGTGTCCTTCTTGGTGGTGTGTTGTCACGCAGGGTTCAACTGGAGCAACAATTTGCTACAACATGACGAATAGGGTATTCCGATGGGCAATCAGTAAAATTTACAAAGTGTTCTATAAGTTTAAGAAATACATTTCCACGATTTGGAATCATCGCTGTGGTGTATATTTTTCTATAATGAATTCTTTCACACTACCCAATAAAAAAGCCATTGACACTTACAACAAACGACAGCTCTCGCCTTATCACTATTGAAGCAAAACCAAATATTTTCAATTTTTTTACACAAATTTAAGGTCAAAATTAAAAACAAAAAAACAGTATTTTTTGAACATTACATTCTTTATAAAAAAAGAAAACAACTGAATCAAAATTTATAATTATGGATAATGCCACAGCAACTTTAATGACAAATAGAATGCAGCAAGATTTATTGAAATATCTTAAAAACTTCGCTTCATTTTGAGCATATTTTTGATAATTTTGTCTGAGCATATGTGCATAATCAAAAAATCGTACGCTTAATTTGATCCGATTTTCACTCAATTTTCAAAAAAAGGGCACACCTATGGGACCAAGTAGACTTTGTTCTTTAAGGTATTTTGAACGTAAAAACGCTTGTGAACAGAGGAAAAGCGATGACCATTTTTTTTAAATCGAATTTTACGAAGTTCCTTGCAATGAAAATTTTACGCTTTTTTCCCTACTTACGAGTTGTAACTTTTGCTTACATTGGGCTGCGGGGGGCAGAAAAAATACCAAAAAAAGCATTCTCCATGTGAAATTCACTGCTGAATCTGAATTCGCTGAGATATTTTAGCCTAGAGCTAAGGGAAAATTAAAAAATCGAAAAAACTGCAGTCAGAACTACTTTTACGACTAACTACTTTTATGCGAGTTTGATCGTCTCTACGTACACTGTATGCATACTTAGCATTACTTTTATTACATATATGTCTTCTAGTTATCAATACCTTCAAAATGAAACCTCGACGAACCTTCTAAGTGCATTCTAACCGAAGTTATGGGCTTTTGAAGTTCAAATGAAAATTAGGACGAGAAAAATAGCCTTAATTAGCATAGTAGCGTGACTCCCTACACTTTAATATATAATTTTAATAAACTAAAAACAATCGCTCTGTACAGTCAATCAGTATTATATTTGATAATACTATATTAATAATATATTAATTGGAAAATATTGAGCTCCTAAAAATAAAAGATAAAACGCTTGAAATAAATATTACTATAACGTTCTTTTCTGAAAAATTCTTCTCGAAATTTACACGAGAACTACTGATTTTGAATTTTTCTCGTCCTAATTTTCATTTGAACTTCAAAAGCCCATAACTTCGGTTAGAATGCACTTGGAAGGTTCATCGAGGTTTCATTTTGAAGGTATTGATAACTAGAAGACATATATGTAATAAAAGTAATGCTAAGTATGCATACAGTGTACGTAGAGACGATCAAACTCGCATAAAAGTAGTTAGTCGTAAAAGTAGTTCTGACTGCAGTTTTTTCGATTTTCTAATTTTTCCTTAGCTCTAGGCTAAAATATCTCAGCGAATTCAGATTCAGCAGTGAATTTCACATGGAGAATGATTTTTTTGGTATTTTTTCTGCCCCCCCGCAGCCCAATGTCAGCAAAAGTTACAACTCGTAAGTAGGGAAAAAAGCGTAAAATTTTCATTGCAAGGAACTTCGTAAAATTCGATTTAAAAAAAATGGTCATCGCTTTTCCTCTGTTCACAAGCGTTTTTACGTTCAAAATACCTTAAAGAACAAAGTCTACTTGGTCCCATAGGTGTGCCCCTTTTTTGAAAATTGAGTGAAAATCGGATCAAATTAAGCGTACGATTTTTTGATTATGCACATATGGTAAATTGAATTTATTTAAAAGTTGTACACATAACAAAGCATCATTTTAAGAATATTCAATTAAATGCTTAGCCTAAAATTTTAAGAAATAAGCCATTGAGAGCAAGTCTTCGGATACTCAAAAAAAAAAGGCTGTTTGCGGTGGACATCAGATTATCTGGATTATCTTAAAACAAAAAATCGAATATATTTGGTTAGTTTATAAGTTTCTCGAGGTAATGACGTCGAGAGTTTTTTGTTTGTTACGATTTTTCAATTTTTGGCATCAGTAAAAAAATGAATTTAAAAAGAAAAACAGGTAAAAATCAGCTTATTTTTCATAGTATCACTAATTATAATGCACAAAAAAAAAATTATCTCAACGTCACTACCTCATATTTTATGTACTTATGTACATGTGTGATATGTGTCAAATTTGAAGAGGATCGGTCAAGTAGATTTTCAATTACAGTGTCCACCCATTTTGAACATTCTAAGTTTAAGGTCTAAACACTGAATTAAAAGGCACAGGAATAGCTCGAAGCCGGATCGGAGGGACGGGGACTTAAAACTACATATCTCCGTTAGTATGAGAAATGAAAAAAAAAAAAAGCCTATCTACCCCTTAATAAAAGCTTGTTGTTGAAAGGTGTTTTACGTTTAATTTATTAGTTGAAACTCTTTAAATAAACTACCGAAGATCAATAAAAATAAAAATAAAGTCAAGATTTTTCTTTACTTTTTCGTAATTTTGTTAAATTCCAACTGTCCACGATATCCCTGAGGTCCACCCTCTGCTAGTTTTGGTGAAAAATAATTTCGTACGCGCCGCCCTGTCTGTTTTTTTCGGCTCCTAATTGGGCTATTATCCCAGTCACACAAAACTCACGAAGCACGGCAAAAAAATTTACGACCTGCAATCGCAAATAATTGCCGAAAGGCACTTTTCTTCCGTGCAGCGTCCTTTCGAAGAAGACGACTTCCCGGAAGGTGGCGGCGCGATCGGAAGAGACCCGTCCGCGCCCGTCTATCCTTCACGGGAACCAGATTCGCCTTCGCCCTGCTCCTGATTTTCGCACGGGGTGCTCTGCTGGTCCGTGTCACTATTTAAAGTGGCCATAAGAGGTGGTGGCCGCCTTCGAGAGGACGCTTGTTCTTATTTGCAGTGCGTGCTGCCATTAAATTAATCTTTCAGGCCGGCTAAAACGTGTTATCATTAGTCGAGATTTATGTCCTGTAATTTCTGCGCTAAAAGTCCGTTTTGCAGACATCGCCTCCAGACCAAGCACAGATCCGGGGATCCTGCGGGGGTGGATTGAAGCCCGAAGCCCCATAGCTCGGCCCGGACAGGCGGTGCGGCGTTCGCTTGCTCGCTACACCGCTGAATGATGGGTGCAAGGACGGCAAATAAAAATTTTTATTGCATCCCTTTATGATGATCGCTTTAAGTCCTTTTTATGGGCGCGCATGAGTTATGCTCGGTGTGGAGAGTGCCGCTAAGTGCCCGCTGCAAGGACATAATTAACAGGGGGATGCCTTTCGTGACGGCCTTTAAGAGACATCCGGATGCCGGAACGCCACCGCTGCCGCCCGGCGCGGTGCCGTGATATACAGGGTGTTCCTGCACAAAAAAATGTTTACCCAGCTACGGTGGCTTAGCACCCTCTTCTTGACGGGTCGTTTTCTTCCCGCGGGGCGTCGGGACGGGCGCGTCCAAACGCAAAAACCTCCCCGAAAGTGAGCAGTGTCAACTCGAAAGTGCTTTGTAAGCAGCGGCGCGATGGATGCACAGCTCCACAGCAGCAGCGCCATCTTCCGAGGTTCTTTTCTGGGAATCCGCACGGGCTGCAACAATTTATTTGTGTTTCGTGCACTTTATCCGCCAGATCTGAGTGCATATTCCATCGGATCCACTTGGCTGACGGAACAAAACTCCTCGGTTAGCTCGACGCCCATATTTTTGCATTCCGGGACGGGCGTCCGGGACGGGACTCGAGCGGGGGGCCGCTCCACCGATCCGGACGCTTTGTTCCCGCCCGTGCGGGTGTTATGGGGGTGCCGAGATATACTTAGCCACTTGAGACAAATTTGATGGCATCCTTAGACGAAGACGTATTTTATGAGATCTCTTCCATGTTTTGTCTTTCGGGGCGCTCTTTTCCCCCCACTGCCCCCCACTCAGCCTCGTGTGAGTGCTTTCTCAAGTGCACACATTCGGTGGCAATTGCGAATATTTTTTTTTTTTTTTTGTCTCCTCGTTACTTCAGACCTCGAGTGAGTTCTTTGGTAGTTTTTTAAAAGCTCGCATTGTCCAAACCCGCTTAATTAACACGAGTGTTTGCTCCTTACATCAGGCGCTTAATAAAACTTATGCGGTCACACTTAGCAGCCCTCTTGACGCTCAATTATCTCTCCAAGTTGCTTAAACAAAAAGAAGATGAACAATAATAAAGACGGGAAACAAAAAACCTTCAACTGGCCCACAGTCTATTGTATTGTGTCTTTTAAGTATTTATCTATTGTTTACTACGTTTGTCTACGATTTAAATATATATAATGATTTGTGTAATTGTTATTTCCGCCCGAATTTAAAAATGTTTTTAGATTTTCGAAATCAGCTGAAAAGTGAAAAAGAAATTGTATTGCTATCATAATAAAAATTTAATATCAATAAAAGGTGAATACTTCTTTCTATTCGAATACGGAGTGATTCGTAACTAAATATTCCAATATATAGTATATCTATAAAGTCTCCAGATGAAAATTTGTGAGAACAACCCTCCTCTCAGATCAACCCTTCATCCACAAAATTGCAATTGAAAATTTTATAGTGTACTCTTGAATGGAGATGCGTTCACATAAATCCTTATAACTTTTTCCGAAGATATTGCAGAATAATATAGAAGGGCGCGTTAGAAAGCAGACATTTTTCACTTTCCAATAACATCTTACATACGATGATTCATTGATAAATAGACAGACATAGATGTAATGGTGCTTATATTTGAAATTAATGAAAACGATGGGTAAGAATTTTACATTTTTCTGAACGCAGCCAAGACGATTTGGGGGGAAATTTGAAATGTCAGTTTCACTAAGATATCACTGTGATTGCCGATCAAGGTAAGTTTGTTTTTGATTTTTATATTTTAAACGGCTTCTGGGGATTAAGCGACCTGCAGGGAGCAAAGGAAAGTGGGGAAATTATGTTTAGTGCGTGTAGTGAGTGAAACTTCGTAGAAATTAAAACGAACACTGCAAAAAAATTTTGTCGGCAAAGTGACATTTTGGAAAATCTAAAGTTACATGTTTCAGAAAGTACGGCTTCCAGACAAATATATTTTTGCATATTCCTTCGTCTTGAATCCAAAATAATGTTCCTACAAACTTTCATTCTAATCGGGGAGGTGATCGGGTTCTTAAAAAACGGTATTCCATACGCTTTTTTACATATGTAGTCAGTAAATTACAAGAAAAATCCAAATGGCTGCAAACTTTAACATTGTTCAAGAGGGACGATTCAATGGCGGACGACCACGGAAAATAAAAATGTAAATTTTCTTTTAAACGATAAATTTTAAAAAATTTTAATTTAAAACAATGTGATAATTTCAATTTAGTAAAATATTATATGGTAGTAGCAGGAATGAATTCTCAAGAATTTTAATCAAATAGCCAACAAGATGATTTTAAATGAAAAGTTAATTTTTCCGAAAAAAATCTGCTTTATTTTTTTGCAATCCTTATATATCTCTAAACTCAGATATTTTCAGTATTTTCTGTTTCAAATCTATGAAGAATCTTCAAAACATTTGCTGAGGAAATAGTAGCAAAATATTTATTGATCTTCGATATAATCTCTAGTTAAATTTTCTAAGGCCTAACAAACCAACTTTTGCTAAATATGATTCAGAAATTTTTCAATCCAAAATTCTAAATTCAAATCAGATCATTGAAAATCCGCAGCTGTTACATATTATAAATATAAAGTAGATATTAAAATAGTTACTTTAAAAAAAAAATTTCTAAGAATGTCTTCTTTTAGACTTCATAGCAAATGACTTGTTAAAAATTAATCCATCATTTTTTCACTTAGCAATCATTATTGACAAAAGAGTTGAACAGATGATTTTAAAATTATATATATTAAAGACATATTTCGTAATTTTAAGTTTCTTTTTTCGTGACAATTATTCAATTTTATTTAGAATAATTTTCGTAAACTTACTTCATAATTGCAAGTGAAAATCTTTCGAAATTGTTTGTTAGTATAAGACCTGTTGAAAAATCCTTTGTAACGATGTTGCTAAGCGAGTTTTAGTTCAGAATTATATAATATTTCATCGGTTTTTAATTAGATGTAAAATTGCATTATTCAATTTATTAACGGTAATTTTCAAACATCAGAAATATTTAATTCACGCGAAAAGATGAGGAATTTCCTTTTTTTTTTGTTTTTTTTTTGTTTTTTTGAGAATTTCTAATTAACACGTGCGCGGACAGTAAAAATCGAACTGCAGAAAAAAAGTGTGTGATTTATTTTTAAACTAATTGAGATATTCAAATTGTTATTAGTCACATTTTGCCAGAATTTCAAATAACTAGTTAAAAATTAAAAATAAAGAATTGAATGCCGATAATCCGGCTTAAATGTAATTACGAAAATGAATGCTATAGCATTCACGTCCGCGAACGTGTTCAGATGTGTATGTAATATCAAAATTCGTTTTAAGTTAAAAGTTCCACGATCTTAACGAAGACATAAGTATCTAACTACAGTTTTAGAATAAGAACTGAGTGAGTGATTTTGGAGATACAACTCGTCTAATCGCAATAGTAATAATAATTAATATGGTTTCTTTCGCAAATCTGTGGACTGTAGACATTTAATTTTTAACGATTATCCTTTTTTTTTTTTTTTTTTTTGGAAGATGTAACTGAGTTATTGTTGAGGTGAAACTATTTGAAAAGTGCCAAACATTTTTGTGATTCCCAGGCTATTTTGATGGATCGTTATAAAAAATTCAAATATTTATATATATCATTTTTTTATGAGCTTTTGACTCCGAATTTTTCAAATATACAATTTTAAATATTTACCATCAACACTTGGTAGACTTCAGAACAGATATACCTATCCCATTTTCGTATTTTGTAGCTATGCTCTAAATCTAAAGTATTGCCACACTCCGCTTACTTATTGTTAGTTTAAAATTTTGAACCTGCAAATTTTTTTTCACCGAATTGCTAAATTCTTCTTTGAATGCTGCAGATTTCCCATTCTCCATGCATCTTCACTGCAGCACAAAAAAAGAAATATTGCCAGAAAAAGTGCATCGCTTGCGAAACGGCCGAGCAGCAGCTTGTCTCAAAATTTGAAGCCAGCACCATTGCTGCTGCACTTGACTCAATATCGTCTAATTGTAGGAGTCCGGCTATACATCACATCAGCCAGCACGGGAAAATCCCAGCCATAAATCCGTCAGTTTCCAAGCAATTAAAAATAAATCACTCTCATGTGGCCGCCAGTGGCCGGGGTCGCTTCTTTGTAGTTAAGGAGCCCCCAAGATCCTGGGGATGAACTATTCCACCCACTCGATTATGTTTTCTTCCACTTTAATCGCTCTCTGCGGACCGCACAAGGAGTAATTCCCGCTAAAAAAAGGGACTGGGGCGCTGCATTTTCCATTTTCAAAGACTGTGTGCAGCCGGAGACTCCCGGAGTCCTTGTATTTGGCACTATGAGGTCCTGAGTTCTGGGACGTCGTCGGTCGGTCCGTCCACTTCGGATCAGGGGGCGAAATTGTGTCACTTATGGGAGGGGTGATCCCGGAATAAACCTGCGACCGGGCAGCCATAAAGCCATCCCGCAGTCCCTTGCACTCCTAATTCTTCCCCGATGTGCCTGGGATAGGGGCAGATATAGACGTTAAGCTCGGGCCGTGTAGGCGCTCAGGGCGCCCTCTGTGCCTCTGAAATTATGAAAGCATTCCAGGAATGGCAACTTGAAATGGCTAATAACGAGGAGCAATTGTTCAGGGTGAGCAAGGGCCATACACACACACACACATACATGTGCGGAGCAACAGTTCAACTGACAGGAGAGCCCTCAAACAACATCCAGGAGACCACGTTTGTTGCATGTCGGCGCATCCATACGCTTTGAATTGTTATGGATTAATCCCAGCAGGATTTTCTGGATTAATTGCCTTATGCTGGCCCTTCATTGGCTATTATGACTTCGTGCATGTCGGAGGCAAAAAAACTGCTTTCAATAATTGATACTCCCTGTACAGAACATTAAAATAACACCTTCTTTGTGTCTAAAAAGGAATCCAACAAGTTTTTTCAGTTAAAGATTTGAATTTTGGATGGGTAAAGATCAAATGGCAATTTGATGCTTTTATTGCAATTTTCTTTGCTATAGATCACGGTTTTAAAAATTCCCTTTGATGCAAAATTCTAGATCCAGATCAGATCATTTAAAAAGGGCAGCTCGAAAATTTAATGTTCTGGATTTATATATAATATTTTACTACTCTATATAATTTTTTTGTCAATGAAGCTACTACGTTATTTTATTCGCGATTTTAGAGACAACAGAAATGTCAGCCAACCGAAACGACCACCGACTATGAAAAGCGGAAATCGAAAGTGATTAAAAATTTATCCGGGCTCGAAGGAGTCTCCTTCACCTTGTCCTTCAATTTTTTCTGAAACTTAATGTATTTTTAAGAATGTGAAATAAATGAATTCAATTTTAGATATTGTTTTTCTGTGTCGTACATTTTTGGCCTCGAAATCAATTCAATTTTCCTTAAAATTAAATATTTAACTAATGTCGAGCGTATAATCAAACTGGGGAAGATTGCTGGTTGGACAAATGACCCGTGTTTATTATTACAATAAATTACCCAACATTGTAATGAAGACGGTTCTCAAAAAGGGCTCTGTTAAAAGCCTTCGGAATCTTTTGATTGATTATGAAGTTTCTGAAAGGACACTTAATTATGTGCACTGAAGCGTTTATGTCACTAGAAAAGAAGCAGTTTGATCTTAATTATGTGGGGTGAGAAAAGCAAAAATTTTGTGCTGACTTTAAAACTGAAGCAATTACGGCGACATTAGCATCATCATTGTCACGAGAGCCACAGAACATGAAAAAGGATTCGCCAAATTGCGGATACAAAGTGTAATCAATCAAAGTCGACCGTCTTAAACTCGAGGTCATGTCAGTATCAGTGAAATTTTCTTATCCTTATCCCTGAGTGCTAAGTATTTGAAAGCTGAGGATAAGTTGGATTCGATGGAAATTTTGCAGGACGGTAGCACCGACTTCCTCCAGGATCGCCTGAAAAAGACAGGCGAGCGCGGATAATGACTGGAAAAAAGAACGATGCCAAAAATAGCGAAAAATGCTTCGAACACGTCCAATTCATTAGCATCCTTCAAGCTTGGCCTTTTTAAAAAAATTTCGCAAACTTGTCGCTCATCGGTGATTTGACTAGAGCGCAACCGGGACGCGCGAACAGACGAGGACGAAATCCCGGAGAAAATGAGCAACAGAAAGACCAAAGTGGGAAAAGGGTTGCGGGACACCCACAGTCCCTTTTCCTCTAATCCTGTTACCGCCCATTAGTTTAATCATTTGTCACTAGAGGAGCATCTGGAAAAAAGTCCGTTTTCCCGGAGAAAACATCCGAGGACTAGGAGCAGAGGAAATGCGGAGCAGGAGCACCGAGGAACGCTTCTCGTAAATTAATTTAAGGATCTTAACGAGGATTGTTTGATTGTTGGTCAGACGGTCAAATCTAAATTTGATTACCTCGCCCCGCACCGATTTGCGCACCTGCCATGTACTCCCCTGGGAAATGTGGGGTCAGTCGAGGACGGTCCGGGATGATCCTGGCCAATCTGGGACAGAAGATACGATGTGAGAGCTCCCCGGGACAGGACGGGACAGGACTCGACTTGAAGGAACAAAGCATACCAAATTGAGTTATTCGATTCGATTGGGGGTTGGATTGATCACTTGTGGAAAATTTATCATCTTTGATGGGACTGGAAACTTTTTGCGACTCCTCCACTCGTCCCAGTCGGCCCCTCCTCTGCTCCCGGACGCCGCTGTACCTTGCCGGTTGGTTGCCTGCTGAAAACTTAGGTGAATGAAATTTTCCTAAATTACGCCATGGTTAATTTGTCACATTGTGACAGCTCGATGGACAGAGAAAGGGATTAACTCAATCCGAAGGTGAAGTGGAGCACACATAGTCGCTGCTGGCCGAATTGGGTTTTTACTTGATTTATTCGAAGTTGATTGTTTTCTCCCGTCGGATACAACGCACAAGTGTCTTCTTTCAGGAGTAGGAATATATAATAACTTTACATATGTATGTATGAACCTGTTTTTTTATAAATCTAAACATGATAATGGCTCTAAGTACGAATCTGGCAAAAAGGAGAATGGAAACTTTTGTATAATATCATAAAAGTCCTTAGGCTGTAACAATATGGAGGAATATTAAAATTGTAAACCTGCCGACCGTTTTCCTTACTAAAAATCCACTATAAAGTATCAAAGTAAAAATAATTCTCAAGCTTGAGATTCTCAGTATATTGTTGAAATTTTAGGAACTAAAATTTTTGTATCTTAATATACTTTTTTAACTTAATAAAAGACCATTTGCAGATCACAAAGGTCACATTTGAATTCAATAAAGTCGTTGTTAAAATGAAAAGGTGTGTTTCTATTATATTCCAAATTTTTGAAGTGTTATTTTTAAAAATAAATACATATTAATTAATACGCTAGAGAAGCAAAATGTTGCGTTGTATGCAATAATAGTTAAGTAAGTACATATACCAATAACACAGGTCAACAAAACTAAACTTGTTTTTGAGTCTGAGTTATGAATGCTATTTTCTTATTGCTTGTGTCCAAAAGGAAGGCAAAAGTGTCATAATTTTGTTAAAACTTTGCTTTTGTGAAGGAAAATTTGACATTCGTTTGGATAGTTTGAACCTCAATTACAACTAAATGCGTTGTGCGATATTTCTGATTTTTTGCCAAAAAGTACGTTATACTAGAGAAAACAGTATAGGTACATTTTTGTATTGGGTTCCAAAGTGGTGAATTAAATATGGCGTCCGAACATTTGCAATTTTATGGGTTTTTTTTATCAAAATGAATCAAAGAGGTCTTAGAGTCGCTGAAACGTAATCTGCTACCAAAATATATATTAAAGATGGAGGATCTAATATAGCAACCGAAAATTTAAAAAAATTCCGCCCTCAAAAGATTTACAAGGAAATGAAAACATAACAATTTTGATGATTGGTAATTTTAAATTTGCTGTCGTGGGCAGAAAAGCAAATTTTTTTAAAAATCATGTTGATTTTCTTCAATTGTGAGACGAAAGCAATGAGGAATGACCGCATATTAATCAGAATCAAAAATCGTGTCGACTTGTGTAATTTAGACTTGTTTGAAGTGAAAATAAGTCTTTTGATGTTAAAAAAAAAATTTTATTGAATGGAAATGCATCTTTTGTGAATTGAAAATGGGAAGTTTTGAAGTTAAAAAAAAGTATTAATAAATACATAAAAGTGTATTATCATTTAAATCTTTCGTTTTTGTACCAAATTTTAGCTCAACAGCGATTTGATGGAAAGTTTATTACAATATTTGTGGATGAAAAACATGCAAGTGAGTAAAAAAAACACTTTTAAATAGTCTAATATCGTTTGTTTGTATCATCGGATCACTAAAGGCCAGAACTTCACAAATTCAAGAATTCAGATAAAATGAAGTCTTCTATTTAATAAAAAAATAATGAAACTACATATACTGGTCACCAGATAGAATAGACAGCCTAGTAAAAGGAATTGAATGAAAGATGATATTAAAAGCAAAAGTTAAATTTATTATTGCCTATATGGTGAAAAAAAAAGATTTTTTTTATTTTTGTTCTATAATATACAGAGTGTTTAGAGGTGGGAGATAAATTTTGCAGGAGGTGGAAGGTCAGCCCAAGACAAGCAAAAAATCGTTTGGGGGGGGGGGGTATCTCACACCGTTCGGCAGTTACAGAGTGATTCGTAAATCAGGATTTTGCCTTATATGGGAACCGCACTTGTATTTTTATCTTTTTTTCCACGCATCGCAGCTGCCCCAAACCGATCTCAAAAATTTTCTATTTCGAAGCCCTTTCCAAAACGGTCCTTGCACCTTTTTGGAAAGGTAATTAGATAGGCAACTTAAAAAAATAAAAAGTAGGTATGTTAATAACATGAATTTCGGAAAAAAGTGAGGCGAAAAGTGAAATATCGTGAAATAAAAGTTAATTTTTTCAACTTCCATCCGCTGCGATGCGTAGAAAAAAAGATAAAAATACAAGTGCGGTTTCCATATAAGGAAAAATCCTGATTTACGAATCACCCTGTAACTGCCGAACGGTGCGAGATACCCCCCCCCCCCCCCCCCCCCCCCAATTTTTTGCTTGTCTCGGTCTGACCTTTCACCTCCTACAATATTTCCCTCCCACCTCTGAACACCCTGTATAATACCCCAAAACTCCGAATTTTTTACATACTCTTCACAAACTTCTCGTTGAGCTATTGAGACAAAATTTTACATGTTTATGGATCTATAATAGTACACTTTTACTTTATAAAACATCATAAAAATTAAAAATTGGATTGAAGTTGAAGATTTCAAATTTTGGATTTAAAAATTAATGATGGTGCGTCCACTATGATATACAAATTGTTCAGTTTATTTGCCTAAAAATCAGTATTAAATGATTTTCGTACTTCGACATCGAATTTATGCTCAAAAGAAAATTTTAGGTAAGGATTCTAAAAAGGTGGAAAAATCTCGGGAAGCATGGCCGATTAAAAATAAAATTGAGGTTGCTCATAAACATTTAAAACATATTTATATCATATACTCACTGATTTAACATTAGATTTACGAACCTTTATTATATGAATTTTAGGGATTCCGAAAAAATAAGTTTTGAATATATTCTCGTTCGAAATAAAGCGTTTGAGAAGAACTTACAATTAATTAAATGTAACGTATTTCATTAAAAATTGATAAATACGACTTCTCTAAGTTTCATTTCGAAAACTCAAAACCGTCAAATTGAAGGTATCCGCAAATTTAGTGTTAAGTTTTCGGGCACCACTTTAATATTTAGATTTACTGCGCTCGCGTGATCTAACTCCAATACAATTTAGGTGGAGTTTTTTAGGTTCCTATTATTACAAGTGTCTTCGAACAGCCACACAATTGAATGCGCAGAAACTGCAAAACTTTTTTTAAGCTACTTTTTAAGAAAATAGGAAAAGCGTTGCAAAGATCAGACTTTCGAAAAGTGTGAAATCCTTTCGTTTTATATCTCAAGAATATTGGATTCGAAAAGATATCCTGAGCCTTTTACCACCGGTTCACTTTTGCACGCGGTTGCAGGTTTCTGCATCAGAGCAAAAACTTTAATTTCGCGTGTTAAGGTCTTGTTTGTGGTTTCCAGGAACGCTGGAAGTCATTCCAGACGAACCACATCAAAGGTCCTGATTAACGGAGGGACACGGTGGGTCTGCCGCAGAAAGTGATTCTGCCCGGAGCCCGCCTGGCGGATTAATAAAATTAAAATAACAAAGAGGAAATTTTGGACTCGCATCGTCCTCGTATGCGCCTCGCCCCTCCTGGTGCATGTCCCGGCGAGCACGGCTGGTCTCAGGGCTGTCAGCAAGGACCCCAGTCAGCGCTGGCACTTATGAAAATTCTTGACGTCGTTATGTTAATGAAAAACTTGGAAAATGTTTATTACATTGCGCAAGGATATGGAACGGGCACTAACGTGTCCAATGCATCAAGGAAACGAGCCCTGGTGAGGCGCGGTGCGGTGCATTCGAGGGACAATTAGGGCCGGTGACAACGCAGCCCTACGCCTGGGCAGCCCCGCCAGTAATGCGCGCCATAAATCTGGCGAAAGTGTTTATTACCTCCAGAGTTTTTGCAACTCGGAAAGTTTATTCAACTGGTAGCACCTGGATATCTGGCGGCGGCGATGCCGAGCACGGTGCAGCTAGATAAATCCTGGAAAAAATGAAACAATCTGTGGAAAAACTTTTTCTTCCTGGCACTCGGCGCTCCTTTTTGCTGCTTTTTTTTTCTATATATTTTTTTTGTTTTTTTTTAATTCCTGGCTCCTTTCGCCCTGTGTAATAGGGCTCAGGAAGCCGGACGTAAAATTATGCCCCAAAGGATAGGGAAAATTGTGAACTGTGCAGATCTGCAGCGATGCTTATAGCACCGACCATAATCCACGGCAGCATTCACATCGGCGCAACGCGGCCCGATGTGCGAATACCTCGAGGAAGGGTGCACAGCGAAAAATATTAGCAGAGCAAAGGCGCTTTGTTTGCGCTAACTTTGTCGCTTCAAGGTGTTCAAAATTAATGAGCCAAAGAAATTAAATCACCTGGGGATGGCCGCGCCGAGCGGGCTTCGTAGTAAATTTGTAGAATTGCCGCGGGAGAGACTCGGCCGCGATTGCTGCAAAAATAACAAACAATTTGGCAAAACGAAAAAACTTAACCGAAATTGTCCTTTTTCCCCAGCCATTAGTTTGTCTGGTAAAGGAAACTGGACAGATTTGGACCAAAACTCTGCAAGGCATAAGACAAATTTCGCTTTAAAGCCAACAGAATTTAACTACATATAACCCTACCTAAAAGGAACTCTGATATCAAGTTAAGGTTTTATATCTAGAATTATGATAAATATAATACCATATAACTAACAACTTTGATACAAAATTGTTATGCACGGTCTTTTGGAACTTTTCATAATTGTGTATACAGTTTTATTAATTGAGTGATTTATGCACTCACTAAATAGGTTAAATGGGTATTTCTCATCAAACTTCGAAATTTGATTTCCGAGTCATTAGTGCCGAGTCATATGCATTAACTACATAAGTCTTTTTTTTATTTCAATGCACGCTGTCTATACCACTATTGTTTAAAAAGAAAACGTATTACCTCTAAAGAAAAAAAAGATATGGCTACTTTTTTACCGTGAAAGTCATTCCCTCACCTTGTCCCTTAGTTCAAAAACATTACTAAAATGCCTATTCATCTCAAATATATCAATATTCTTAATAATAAAATTATGCTAATATATTAGAAAGATGTTTGTTATTGCCTATAAAAGCTTCCATCTTACAACAACGAATTTATAAAAACGATAATTCGGTTTTAAATATGTCCCGCCAAATAAAATCACTCCCTCACCCTATTACGAATATTCGATTTCTGAACGTATCGAACGATATTTAGGAATGCAACCTTAAGTTTTTAGTACCTGGCAACACTCTCAAATGATTCAAGATGGCGATTTCTTCTCAACCGTAGGTGAGTTTGTGCAAAAACATATTATGTGAAAAATTGTTAATAGTTACATCAACCTCACGTTACATGAATGTATTAAGCATTTTATATATATATTAGGGTGGGTCGAAAAAAAGTTACCCCCTGGAAAGTTTCGTCATGTGACGTAGATCAACAGAAAAATACGTAAAAAATTCATACTCGAAGTTTAGCGATCGCAATATTGACATTTATTCTGGTCGATATGGGGAAAACGGATTGGGGTCATTTTCGTATGGCATGGTTGGTGTGTGAGTGTGTAAAAGGGGAACCTGGTGTTGCGAGCCATTCTGCTGGATGATGCCCGATTCGGCGGCCAGCTTGCTGTCTCCACTGTTTCTGGAGGCTAATCGTCACCGCTCCTTGGGTGGCGCCGCGAGGTAATGATTCAGCACTTGTCCACTCTCGTTCTTGCGTCAACTTTGCATCCAGCCGTTATGTGATAATAGTGATTCGCGGGAAGGCAATGGTCACGGAGCAGTCACAATCAGCCTCCAGAACCAGTGCAGACAGCAAGCTGGCCGCCGAATCAGGCATCATCCAGAAGAATGGCTCGCGACACCAGGTTTCCCTTTTACACACTCACACACCAACCATGCCATACGAAAATGACCCCAATCCGTTTTCCCCATATCGACCAGAATAAATGTCAATATTGCGATCGCTAAACTTCGAGTATGAATTTTTTTTCGTATTTTTCTGTTGATCTACGTCACATGACGAAACTTTCCAGGGGGTAACTTTTTTCGACCCACCCTAATATATATATATATATATATAATTTGTTGTTTTTATGCGTTTTTGGGAGTAAAATGCATATTCGAAATGTAACAAGCAAATTGAGGTTATATGCTGGTGTTTTTGTAGCTTTAGTTAAAATTCGTCATTCACTCACAGTCATTCCCTCACTGCATTTAAGAGTTTATATATATATATTACATATATACTATACATATACAAAAATATGGAAGACCAATACTCCTAAATAAATCTCTTAAAGCAACTTTTTTGATCTCCGCAAAAAAAATATCTAAGTTTATAAAAAAAAAGAAAATTTCAATAATATCTCAAATTTTGAAGTTTCATAAGAAATACCCAAATAATTTTCAGTAGTTGACACTATAAAGTAAAATGGAAAAAAATGGGTGAAAACTTTAGATTCCGATTTGTTAACCCGAATCCTTAAACGTATATCTAAAATGATAACATTCTGCAGTAATATGTAAATAGTGTTGTTTTAGCTAAAAATATAACTTCCTGTAGGAATAATTGTTAATCTGAGTTGTCAATCTGACAGCTCTATATGATACTTATTATGTTCAGTATAATCTAGAAACTAGTTATGGATAATCTCACGTTTGTGGAAAGGTTAATAATTCTTCAAGTTCACTTCTAAAATCGGGTTTCGATTCGCGACACTTATAAACGACTTCGTGATTTTTATGGTGCAATATGTTTGTTAATTATCCAAATTGTCTGATAATGATGATCAAAATCAATTAATTAAGTTATGAAAGTTTTACAATACCTTTTTGCGCGATTTTATATTCGCAAAATCATCAATTATATCGTCGTATGAAATCTTGTTGATTAGTTCTGACTTTATGCACAAAAGAGCTAAGCCCTTTAGCTTTTCTTGGCTTAAGGTAGCAATTTGTAGAAAAATTTGTCTAAGTGGTGCAACATATTACATGTTGAATTGTTTGTGTGGACCTAATAACATTTAGGTATATAAATATGAATCTTTTTAATTTCTGTAAGACATAAAAAAAAATATTGGCCCAAATTTGTCGCCCCTAAAATCTGCCGCCCTAGGCTCCAGCCTGCTGGTAAATCTGCCACTGTATATAATACTGGAAATTTAAAGACTTCTTTCATTTATTAAATTATATTTTATATGTAAATGTTATTCATTGAAAATAAAGAGGTTTTTTCCAGAAATCAATATTACTAGAATTTGAATTGTCGTGCAAAAAGATTACAAGTGCTAAAATAAAATTTATTTCTTTGTATGTTTAGCGCACAGTCGAATTTAAGGATTATTACCGAAAAATATAATATTTGAATTGACATAGTAATTTTGACCCTACACAAAATAAATCAGACCCAATATTCAGATATTCTAAAAAATTATATCAAGTTTTAATACATATAAACGGCAGAAATATTTGTTAGAATTAGTAATCGACCTAAAGAAGATTCTTCCTACTTGGATTTTAAAATTTATCTAGTAAGAACCGGTAGACAAAATGTCAAGGTTAAAAATTACTTTATGGTGTTTAGTAAAGTAACCGCATGAAAGGAGACAAAATTCTAAATAAATGCCAAGAATTTTGCAAGGTCATGAGTTGATTTAGAATATTTTTTTGCTTGCCAGGACGCTAGTCTCTTCCCCCAATATCAACGTAGCCATTTTTTAAGAAAGCAATCAAAAGCGACTTAATGAGCTCCAATTCGTATTCATATAAAATATCAGCCCTTGGGCCATACATTTCCTGTGCAAGAGATCCTTTCCCTTCGTCGGACGTGAGGGGGCGCTCTGCGCGGCAACAAAAATGCTTTCGTTAGCTTAAGCTCTCTGGTGGAAAACTGCAGCTTGTATGAAATTATCGCATCATTAATCGTCGTAAATCAGCTCAAGTCTTGAAATTATGGCCGGCATAAATTCGCTTAAGTAACAACTTTATGGCGCAATTATAAATTCTAAACCATTTAGCCGCCACAGTGAGCCAGGACTACTGTTAAACATCCTGCGGAACTACTTCGGGCTACACACCTATCCTATTACTTGGTGTTCGCATTCCCGAAGGAATGAGGGGAATCTTTCCACTGCCCGACGACGACGTCGTCGCCGCTTCTCAGACTTATTTCTTTGGCGCTTTTCTTGGCGCGGAGCGGTGCAATGTATTGTGCATGAAATTTGAAGCAAATTTCCTTGAAAAATTAAATCCCTCATATATTCGCGGGGATAGTGCGGCGGGTGGGGCAAAAATAAAGTTCTCATTCGTAGCCAGTGTGCTCCTCGCCTTAAGTGCCCCCAGGGAGCTCCTAAGGAATACGAATGTGGCTGCTGCGCGATACTTGAAACTAACTTCACACAGTGGAGTCCTTGTAATTGACTCCGAGTAGGCTCTGTTTCTTTAGAGCTCCTGTGGTCTGACCCGGCAACGCCCGCACCGCCTCGCATCATGCACAAAAGGAACGCTCTGCTCTCCTCCTCTTGGAAAAGAATCGAAGCTACGAATTCATTCCCGAGTGAGTTATTATCTTTTCAGGTTTCGGGGCTCAGAAGGACTGTCACGGGGCGGTAAACGAGCCTTGTAATTTGTATCTTCTAACTTTTCCCGGTAAACATACATACATACATATATCCTCGACACGGAGGCCACCGGTATCCGTGTCAGCTTAACCCTTGTAGCCCTTTTGCTTAATTGCAGGGAACTAATGCAAAAGCCCCATCTACCGGGGCAAAACCTCATGAGCTTCTCCCCGGATAGGGTTCTGATAGGGTGAAGTCCTGCTGCAAGGACAATTTGCCCTTTTTTTTACTTTGTCAATTGCAGAAAGTGGCCTCCTTCGAGGTCGTTTCGCAATGTGCACTCAAAAGGATGGAACAAGGAAATTACAACTTCTTCCTTCCATGCAACACCCTTACCAATCTTTCTCCTCCCCACCTACTCCTCCAAAGCGTGCGAAGTTGGCGATTAAGGGCGCGAAAAATATCGAAACTTTTCGGTATCGAGTATTTTGTATTCGATATCGATAATTTATTACTCGATACTTTGAGAGAAGTGAATTAAGCATTTATTTAAATTTAAAGCACTTTGTACTAGTAAATGCTTGAAATTATATGAATAACCTTTCACTTTATAAGAATTTACTGTCTACAAAAATAAGAAGTAATTACTTTCAAGTTATTGTTAAATATGTAAGCGTAGACTGAATTCCGAACCTCATTATATACTTATTTTGCAGTATATATTGGTTTTGCTACAGATTTTAAAGTTTTTCCGATTTACAGCCAATTCTTCGAAATTTTAGAGTAACATTAAGAATTTTTTTCAGTTTATTTTGGGCCAGAATGAAGCAATGTTCAGTATGAAAAAAATTTTAAGAAATTTTCAGAAATCCACATCCACTTTTGTTTTTCACACAAGCAAGGTAAAATAAGCCTCTAAATCTATGACACGAGTAAACCGATACATTTTTACCTTCCATTATAAACACTTGTTTAGTTTTTAAGTAAAAATTTAAATTTTGATTCACATAAAAAGACAGATGAAACTTAAATTCAGTCCATTTGAAACTCCATTTCTTTTTTAAAACGTGAAAGATCTTTTGAGAGGAATTGCCATAAAAAAATTATATTTCTTTTGTTTCGACTTTCTTAAACTATATGCTTTAAAGAATTTGCCAACCAAAATGTATGTCAAAATTCGTAGAAATGGCAAACTTACAATGTTACAAGGGAGAACAGATGGGGCAGCCGTATGACAAGTTGACCAAATTTTTGGCGGGCAAGAAAACTCGAAAATTAACAGTCCAATCGAAAAAGTGTTTTCGCGGAAATTGTTATAATTATTGTTATGTTTATTTTGAAAATCATCGTTTTTTGGACACCTTAAATTTCAAAAACTTGACCTAAAAAAAGAAGAAGAAAACTTTTACGTTGAACGATAACTATAATTTTTGCTTTAAGAAAATATTTGGTTTTGAGATGAACCAAGGCGAAGAAATCGAGTTCACTTTGAGGAAGAAATTTTTAGTTGATTGGCCCTTTTCTACAAATATACCCAAATAAAAAAAAAATTGTGCAAACATGGTTCAGTGTTACCCTCATACCTCATAATCCTTCAATTTTAATTAAGTTCTAGAGAGAAATTAGCAATAAACATCTTTATTTGTGAAATTCGGCGCGTGTAAGAATTTCAAATTAGTATAGGTGAAGACTCAAAGTAGCTACGGCGCTGATTTTATTGTCAAACGATAGATTTTGATCAGAACAATGCAACACAATGACAATCTAAAGCATTTTAAAATGTAGTTTGTTGCATCGGAAATAGCATCTTAGCAGCTATCCATTTGTATACATAATTATGTAGTAGCTAAGAGGATTCTGCGGCACAGAGCTTGCGAAAATTAATAATATGATACTCGACATCTGAACTGCTTAAATCTGTATATATTGTACAATACTATGTGTATATTTCTTTAGATTAAGTGTACGCAACGCTTTATGTTCATTTTACAAATAAACTATGTAAACAATTTTTCTATGGAACAATAAATACAGGGTGTCCCAGAAATCAACGTCAAGCCGAAATCGAGCATTAGGCCAAGTCGTAACAGTTATCAGAAAAATATGAAAAAAAATCTTGGTCATGTACTTTTCAAATTATAAGGATTCAAAAATAAATCTTAAAAACTGACACCATGTGATGATCTTTCAAGTCCTGTGACTGCGAATATTAACTTTTCTTCAGTTTTTTTTCTGTAATGTAACTACGAATAACCTTTCTATCAATTACAGTTAAAAGTTAAAACATGACTGCCTCAGTTTCAAAGAAAATCTTAGATTTTTACCCAACATTGAATTCAAAATAATTACATCACCCAACTTTAACCGACTGTACTGTAAAAAAAATGTACTACACTATTTTGGCAAGTAACATTAAAAGATGGCGCGTTTAGTCTGGATTCCAAAATGGTATGACACTTACTAATTGCTACTTCTTAATAAAAAAAAATAAAAAAAAACTTTTGAATAAAGTCGGATTTCATACAATGTCGACCGAGATGAATGCTGCTTACAGACGTCGCAAGTTGAGTTGATAGATTGCAGCGTGATTAGCGACCAGAAGAGGGACGTTATTTTGACTAGTGTGAGCGAGACAGATGGTGACGCTACTTTATCAAGTGTGAGCGAGACAGATGGTGACGCTACTTCTATCTAAGAGCGAGACGTATTGATACATTATTTCGTATGTGTAAGTGAAACAGATAGAGACGCTAATCTGGCAAAACAGGGATGCGTAGACACATTGTGCAATACTGCAGTACGTTACGCTCTTTCGTTTACTGCGCATCTTTCTGTATTCGTATTGACTGAATTGTTTTAATCGTGATCCCGTGTTTGTGTAGTGTATTATCATGCCATCTCGATATACCGCACGGGAATACGCCAACATGCATCTCATTTATGGAGAATGCTTATGCAATGCCAATGCTGCAGCTAGAATGTATCGTGAGAGATACCCAAACGCTGAGCGTTATCCCGATCATCGGGTTTTTATTAATTTGCATCGGTCATTATCAGAGGGTCGATTCCCTACTCAAATGGTAAGCGAGGGAAGACCCGTCATGCCCTACGAGGACGAAGTCTTGCAAGCAGTTGAAGAAGACCCAACTATCTCAGTACGTGGAATTCAACAGAGCATTGGAGTCCCCAAAAGTACTGCTCATCGTATTTTAAAAAAAAACGAGTTTCATCCATACCATGTACAACGAGTACAAAGTCTGCTACCCCAAGACCACCCAGAGAGAGTGCGATTTTGTCGAACGATGTTGCAGAAGTACCGAGAGGATCCGCGATTCTTTGAAAAAATTCTATGGTCCGATGAATCAACATTTAAAAAGGACGGTTACATGAACCTCCACAATTTGCACGAATGGCACGTGGAAAATCCAAATTTGATGCGGGAGGACAGATCGCAGTACCGGTTTAAAGTAAACATGTGGACGGGAATTTTAAATGGTAAAGTTATTGGTCCAATCGAGCTGCCGGAGAACTTAAATGCCCAGGCTTATTTGGACTTCTTACAGAACCAATTACCAGATTTATTGGAAGAAGTGCCACTGAACATTTACGGCAACATGTGGTATCAACAAGATGGCTGCCCAGCGCATTATGCTCTCACAGTACGAGAGTTTCTCAATCGAGAATACCCCGATAGGTGGATTGGGCGGGGCGGTACAATTTCGTGGCCGGCCCGTTCACCAGACTTAAACCCCATAGATTTCTTTTACTGGGGTACGATAAAGGAGAAAGTGTACTGTAAACCTATCCAAGATTTAGATGAACTGCGCGAAAGAATTTCAGAAGCCGCTGAATACATCAACTCGAAAAGATACGCCCGTCTTATCACGCGATCATTTTTAAAGAGGTGTAGAGCTTGCATTGCAGCTGAAGGCAAACAGTTTGAACATTTGTTACATTGAACATTAAATCTGATTGAATAAAAATCATAAGGAAACCCAACGACTAAATTTTATTTCAAATGCACCTAAAACTAACAAATTACTTTTTTAAGTAGTGGTACCCTTTGATCAAGGTACCGTCACTATCCTCGCTCACTCTTATTAAAGCAGTAAGTCACGTCACATTCATAAAAATTTTTTTTTCCTTAATTATGAAGTAGCAATTAGTAAGTGTCATACCATTTTGGAATCCAGACTAAACGCGCCATCTTTTAATGTTACTTGCCAAAATAGTGTAGTACATTTTTTTTACAGTACAGTCGGTTAAAGTTGAGTAATGTAATTATTTTGCATTCAATGTTGGGCAAAAATCTAACTTTTTATTTGAAACTGAGGCAGTTATATTCTAACTTTTAACTGTGTTTGACAGAAGGGTTATTCATAGTTATACGGTAGAAAAAAAAATGACGAAAAGTTAATATTTGCAGTCACAGGACTTGAAAGATCATCACAGGGTGTCAGTTTTTAAGATTTATTTTTGAATCCTTATAATTTGAAAAGTACATGACCAAGATTTTTTTTCATATTTTTCTGATAACTGTTACGACTTGGCCTAATGCTCGATTTCGGCTTGACGTTGATTTCTGGGACACCCTGTATATAAATCTATGAGTTTGACATTTATTCTCGTCAATCCCTCGCTTGTACATCCCGACACAGTCACATCCAATTTTTAATTCACGTAACTAGACAGTATTTCCTAAAAATATAAACTAAGTAGCATTTCCTGGGTTTTATTTAGCCTTGGACACCGATACTTTTACTAATATCAATAATAATACTTATCCCTGGCGACTGCAAGTCGTATTGCTAATTAAATCTATTTATATGCAATCCTATGTTCCAGATTTTCTAACATGGATTTTTAATATACCTGATTTGCTAATAAATGTTATCTGAATAATAAATGTGAATGTATGAAAGGCATTTATTTTCTTTTATTTATTTGATTATGACTTCTAACTCAAGAAACCTGACGGCAATTAAGACCAGAAGACGTAGTCCCTAACAAAGAAATGAGGTTTGTAGACAGGGTAATAAACTTAACCCTAGGAAAAATCATTTCTAGCGACAATGATTTTTAAGCACCTCGTAAAAGCTTCCTTCCTTCCTTCATAAAGGTACTTTTCTAACTTGGGCTCTATGTATCATTGCGATGTAAACAAGTATCACGTATTTTTAGTCAGAGCATTCTCGCGAATACGTTTTATATGATAAATAGGTTACCTAAGAGAGGGAGCGTTTTTTTTCCAGTCGAAAAACGTGTTTTTTAAATATTTTTCATAAAAAAGAACTACACGTATGATTAAAATAAAAACTTTTTCTTTATTCAACAAACACAAGAATGCTCCCTTTATCTATTAAAATTGATATATATCTACACCCATTCCTCAATTTATACCCTAAATACATTAAAAAAAAAAAAAAAAAAACCTTCTAATCGAAACCGTGAAAAACGAGACGCTGCATACATATAAAAAAGCAGGATATGCTTCAAATAACCTTAAGACAGTGCAAATCGGATAAACAAATATAAAGTGAGACAAAGAATTTATGACAAAACGATGATTGGTTCTACTGAATATTAAATCTAGAAACTGAAGCTCTAGTATAAATTATAAATAAGAAATGTTCCATAACAAATAAAAAACAAAAAGAATGTGCATGTTATACATATAATATGCCCCATAATTACTGTGATTTTTCCTTATTTATTTTTGTCTACAATTTTGAGCTGTACGAGTAACTAAATGCAATAGGTGTAGTTATGGTCCGAACTAAAAGAAACGAAAAATAATTTCTTTTTGAAAAAACTACAACACTTTAAAATGAAATTTAACGAAAAAATTACTGAATTTTAATTCATAAAAGAAAATTTATAAACGTATTATCTTTCTTTTAGTTCGGACCATAAAGGTACATGTTGTAAACATTCTGGAACAATTTCATGCAGATTGATTCAGTTGTTTTTTTTAATCTTGTCATCAAGTTGAAAAAATACTGTTTTGAGAAAAGCGCGTTTAAGGGGGGATATACATTTTGAACGAGAAAAAAAACTCATTTTTGAAAATTTTTTTTCAAGGGGAAGTTTTTATTCAAATCAATCGAAACTTTTTTACAATTATAAGTGTATCCAGTAGTATACAAAAAAAAAATTTTTTTAATTTTTTTCAACAAAATGGCGGCCGTTAGATGGTGTTGAAAAAGTCGTTGTATTTTGCTTGTGACGGTTCTCCTGGTCGCAATTTTGATCAGAAATCAAAAAATCAAAAAAATTTACATTAATTACATTCACAGTTAGTAGATGAATTACAAAAAAAAGTGAAAAAAAAAAAAATTGCACTTTTGGCGTAACTTTTTCGAAAAAGTCAACAATTTCTCCGCCATTTTATCACATTTTTCCATATTTAGTAATAAAATATTACAATAATTTTTAATTCATATAGAAGGTAATACTATAATAAAGAAATCCTATAAGTTTCAGCTCAATCGGATAATTAGTTTTCGAGTTATTACCGTCATAAACTCCGAAAATGCTGTTTTGAGAAAAACGCGTTGAAAGTTTTACTTATCGAAAAATCGTACTTACATTTTAATCAGCAATCTCGGGAACGATGAAAAAAAAACACTTGGAGTTCGAATTTCGAAAAAAGGGTTTCAGGAGCGTATTCTACGGGAAATTTACTAACTTTTTATGCAAAAAAAAAAAATTAAATTTTTTGGTCATTCAAAATGTATATCCCCTCTTAAAGACTCGGCTTCCCGTCTAAAGTTCATATATTCCGTCGAGTCCTTAGTGAAAACTCTTATTATTTTTATAAATGTAAATTTTTAAATAAAAAATTAATTTAATAGAATCGTAATCGTGCGATAAGGATTTATTTTACTTTAATTTATTTCATATTTTAGGACTTATGTCATATATTGAAAAGTATGGATACCACGAATTATCGATGCTTTATTTATAGTAATACTTTTTACCCGATTCTTGTCATGAGTACAGTATCGATATTTTTGCTTCGACATCGTGTGCCTAAATGCACCCCTTATGTAAGGAAAATGAAATGTCTCAGGTCTCGGCGGAAGTCCTTTCATAATCAGCTCTAATTGATGGTTATTGACAGATGAACTGCCCGGAAACCGGCAAATCCCTCTGCAGGGTCTGGGAATGGGCATGTTCGCAGTGTTTTTACAAGGAATGGCCTGGCCATTCCCCTCTCGAAACAGGATCCTCAGCTTAGCCCCCGGGACCCTTTGGGGTGATCACTCGAGCAGGACACCGTTCTACGTCCTCACGATAATTCTGTGTATCTTTGGAGGAAGGTCCTCATCCCGGCCGGCAACAACAAAAACGGGAGAGATGTTTCGAACAGCCTTTTTCGGGGAAAACAATTGAATTAGGGACAATGACTTCTTGACAGTTATGTTTATGTGGACAGTTGAGATGATCCTGCTGGACCGGGAGTTGGACAGCGGGAAGGGTGCGTATGTGTGCAGATGTCCGGCTCCGGGAGTCAAAAGAGGATTTCCTAAGTGCGAGGCAAACTTTTGTCCATCCAGACGACGGGGCAGAGGCGCCGCTCTAGCCCTCGTTTGTTTGCATGTTTGACAAGTGTCAGAAATGTTGTGGAGTTAATCTCGTTAGAAGGACGAAGGACCCTCGGGGTGGTCGACCTGGGAATAAGAAAAGGGTGAAAACTATAAACATAAGAAAGTGAAGACCCTTCCCCATTTCCGGCACTGGGCGGTGAATGGTGCATTTAACTGAAACGCCTTCATTTATGGCGCAAATTCATTAGTCCCGGCCGGCGATAGTGACCAGAGAGTGTCCATATGTCTCCAGCCCATCCCGAGGGCGAAGGCCCCGGGGGCGCGGAGGCTTTACTGCCCCATTGAACGTGATTTGAATGGAAAAACTAACAAAAGGGACAAGACCTTACCGCCTGCCGAGAATATTAAGCTGAATTTAAGGAACTTATTAAATTTTACGTCTTTATTTTATTACCCCGGCCAGCCAATTATCGGACGGCTTGTGATTTAGCAGTGCGGTGCGGGGAGGAACGGCCCACTTGGGACGTCTTCGGGATATCGACGGGAGCGCCATTCTATAGTATGTCCTCGGAAAGTGCTTGTACGACGAGAAATTAGCACGTCGTTGAAATTTATTTAACTTGCCGGGGATTAATAGCTGCTTTCGTTAATGTTTGATTACGGAGGATGTTGTAATTACGTTTGATCGGTGTAGGCATGGAATAGGTGCACGACTCCAAATAGGAATTTATATTGGGAATTTTTGAAATAATTGTTCCCTCAATTATATTATAGTAAATATAAATTTGGTACGCAGTTTTGTATTGTGTCTATGAAATTCAATTATTAGTTAGTAATTTTTGAGACTATACCGATTAGTCTCTTTAATTTCGACATCATACTAAACATAATGAAATTGGTTTATTATTGTTTTTGGAAGTATGGGATATTTTCGCTGTATGAAGTTTTCGTTTTATGTATGAGACAATTATTATATTTAAATTGAAAACATCAAAAAATATTGTGAGAACATCGATAAAAAATCATTTATTAAAAACTGTATACAATACAAATTCATTCATCGTTCAAAGTTTACTAATTTCATTCAAATTCACAATGCAATTCATTTTAAAGTATTCTTTTTTTTTCAAAATGGATAATACCCGTTTCATTTACATCAACTTATTAGTATTTGGTGTAATTTCTACAGCTATTCATAACTTTTCCTTAATACTAGCCGATCATACCCGAGTAAAAATTGTGGGTCCAATACTTACACCGAATAACAACTGAATCTACTTCTCAAGTTAAACCAAAATAACCCCAGAGTCTTAGCGAACAAAATAGTCAATTGATACCTCTGAAAAAACTAAAAGAACACCAACATTCTGCAGGATTGTATCAATATGTTGTTACAAAATTTGACTTCGTTATAAGCAAATTGTATGCTTGGTGTTATAAATCAAGCTTGGAATTGTAATCAGGCAGATATAGGGATTGGTTTTCGATCCCCTCGTTGTGACCATCTATGGCAAAGAGGTCAAGTGCCATACTGATAAGACCAGTTTACACTATTCATATGTATATTATTTAAAACAAACAATATTTGTAAAAGTTACTAGCTCTCATCTGATAACCGAATATCTTATTATTAATCTTAGCGTCTGTATCCTGGTCATTTATAATCACAAGTTCGAATAATTTCAGTTCACTACATCAAATCAATCAAATCAATCTCAAATAGAGCTTTTCATACGGAGTAACAAAATCGTCGAAATATTATCGCAAACAATTCAAAACAACTACAGTATACACAGAACAATTAAGGTTGTCAAACACGTTTTGAACAAGTATTTTGAAGTTTTGATCGAAAACTTTGAACAGTCATTTTAATTTATTCTGATTTGTTTTTAAAAACATGGTACCATCTAATCGAAAAAAACATTACTATGATACTTATAGAGGTATTATGAGCACATGTCCAACGGCAGCCATTCAGATATTTTAATTTTTTAATTCATATATATAATCGTTGGTGCGTTTGTTAGTGATCGTGTAACTTCTGAATAACTTGATCGATTGAGGTCATATTCCCACGCTATATTTGATTTTTCGAGATAATGGTTCATAGCTATGCTAGAATTCGATAGGTGGCGCTGTAGTGAAGTTATTTCATATTTATATAAATTTGAAGCGATTTTCATGAAAATTGATACTTTGCGGTTTTGGGCAATGCTGACTTTAAACCCGCTGTTAAAATTTAGAAATTCAAAATAGTCTAAAACCTCTGTGGACATGATAAAACATAACAAAAAAGTAATTAATTAGATGAATCTAAGTTCCTGCCAATTAATAAACTGAGAACATATCATATAATAAAATTAATTTTATATATTATTAGTAATCACATAGTTATACAACAATTTCCTTTTACTGATCCCTTCTTTCTACAGCAAAAATAAAACACATTTTCTTTGTTTTGAAATCTTACTTTTCATGGACTTAATTATCGACCGCAACCGAACCAAAAGTTTCAGAAAGTTTTGGAGAAAAAAAAAAGTCCTTATAAATCTGAAGAACATTAATTTTAAATCGCCACTCAATTCCCAAACTAACGATATGATTTGTTACTATTACTCATTGAATACAAAAATTTAGCGATACTTGTAAAATTAATCAATCTTCGAGTTACGAAGAGAGCATTTAAATTGCGAGTATTAAATAAGTGTGAAAAACTCACCGTTAAGAACAGGGATATTAGTTTCCCTTATAGAAGCTGCTTCCAAATCGCCAATGTTATCCAAATTTTGATCAAACTGAATTTGGGAATCACTTAATCCAGTGGAGGATGTCTTGTACTTTGCTCCGGTGTGGCAGCGGCGGTGTGCAGGAGTATAGGGATTGCTGTAGATATTGCGGCTGGGGCTGGAGTTATCGTCAGGCTCGGAGCTGCTCACTGAATATGCAGGATACAAACGATTCTTGCCTGGAATGGAACAACAAAAAGTCCCTCTGTTATTTATCCTCACTACCATCTATTGGGCAGATCAAATTTACTAAATTTCATATGATCTACAAGATTCAAATTTAGATATTGTCACATTTGTTACGGAAAATTACTGTTTGCCGGGTTGGCAAGGTTAGACGGAGACGCCGTATGAGTGTAGAATAGTATGACTAATTTGCACATCTGACAAGAACAGATAAATTGCGACCTAGTTGGTAATATAATACTATACTGTAGAATTATTGCTTCTATCGTTAGACCGAGTAATCAATTTCTAGAACATATGTGAAAAATTCAATTCATTTCAATACATTCATCGCTAAATCCTAAACAGCTAATCACTAAAACATTAATGGGGAGCGTTCATATAAATGAATTTATTAAGAAAAATTTGTAATTTAAACACACGTGTGTCTAAAGAAAGGGTTGCGTGGGCACGTGGGCTTGTTTATTTTTCTGATATGAGATATTTAGGAAAAGCTATGTATATATATGTAATTTTACTACTTCAGCATCACTGTATTTTATAAGCCATTGTTATTATAAACCTCGATAGCTTGACGATATTTAAAAAACATAAAGTTGTTTTAAGGTTATATTTTCGGAAAACAAACTCTAGTGATATTTGTCTGTTTTCCAAACACAATTTCAATTCTAAAAGTATCTATGGTATATCTTCCTTATTTATTTAATTTCTTTATTTTGCGAAGATGTTCACAAATGCATATAATATGTGATATTACTTAATTATAAATTGTTATTAGATCCCATTTTTAAAATGTAAAACATTTCCAATTCCTAACTCTCCGATATGTTCTTTGAATTTTAAACTAAAACAAAACATTGAATGCAATTTGCTGTATTTATTGATTTTGTATCAAACGGAAGCTTACAAGAATAAAAATGTCAAGCTAGCAAAAATAAAGATTAGGAAATATTTTCTTCAAATTGATGAATGATTTTTATACAAATAAAATTTCAAATCTCGAACAGGAAATGTTTCAGATTAATATTAACTTACTTCATGAAGTTCAAAGTCGCGACGATCCAGACGAATAAGGAAACGGGAAAAAAATTTAAATAATAATTGATATTTAATGCTACAAGGGTTCACTGTTAGAACATTTCATAATAAAAATTAATTGAATTTACTAATAACAAATTGCTGTAATAATTTTCAATTAATCAATTATTATTGCTATTGTCGACTTTTGGGAAAACAATTGAAATTTGTTTACTACATATTATTTGGATTTTCTTAACATATAAGTTACTATTTTTTGTCTTAATAAATTTAAACTTCCTCCGAACCTTAATCTACGTCTGCAACAAGCATTTTCTCATAATATTTGTAATATATATTTATCAGAAGTTACCAGTCAAACATTTTATTCTAGAAGATATGTTTTCAAGGTTTGAGACAATGTTTTTTTTTTCGCGTTCTATAGTTCCTTAGATTCGACTTTTGTTCATTTTTACGCACTGAACGTTCCAAAAATTTGTGTATAATGTATATAATTAAAAAAAAAAACGGTGCAGTGAACAGCCACAATAATCATCAATACCTAAACCCAAGCAAAAAAATATAGATCTCTTAAAAGTTAGTGTAGTGCGACACTCAAATCGAATTTGAAAATAGATGCTATTACATTACTTAAAATTTCTTCAGATATATTTATTAGTACTTTTAGCTGTCCATGGCCATTAAAGACCCATTAACAAACCACTTTCAATCCATTTGAGTTTCTCATTGTGGTCGAAATTCAGTTTCTAAAAAATTTAAAATTTTAAATAGCCGAAGTTCCGTGAAAATACTTTGCGCCGGAATTCGGGCGTCCTCAATTTATACACCTTTCCTCGGAGAAAATCCCATTAAGCGGAGATGGCAATCGCATCCATAAATTCGGCAAATATCCTCACTATCCGCTCGGAAGCGGAGTTTGTTTTTCAATGGCAAAATAACCGAGCTGATGGGGGAGAAAGAAAAAAATTTATTGATTTCGTTTGACCTAAAAACGAAACCGCCTTTCAGGACGGTTGCCGCCCGCGCCCAAGGAAGAGTACATTTAATCGTCATTCCAAAATATCTGGCGTAAAGCCCAATGGGTCGCTCGCCGTCCACCCCCCCGCCGAAAGGCAGTCCACGGCTTAAGTGGTAAACAAGTCGCCGGATTGCACTCACCCCCGCCCCCGCCCGATTAGAATTACCACAAAGAGCGCCATTTTCTGATTTTATTACAAGATTTGCCGGAACTCGACGGGTTTTTTCCCATTTGTCGCCACTGGCTGAATTCAGCTCAACTCTTTCTCCGAATTAGCCCACGCGACGTCTTCGCCAAATTTATTGCGGCTGACATTTAAACAATTCGTTGTATGGGCCCGAGGAGTCCCGGGCAAGGACTTCCATGACGTATCCTCGGGGCACTTTTTGGCTCGAGAAAAACTCGAGAATTCAATAAGTGCGCCCCCACCTAAGCCCCGCGTGCATGTGTATCGATTGCGGCAACTTGGAGCAATCAAAATTCACCCTCACTACAACCTGATACCACCGCGTCGGTGGTCCTTGAAAGACGGGGTGGAGGGGGAAGGCTGCTTAGTATGCCCTCACGCGGCGATCGGGGTAATAACCCAGTTTCGGCTCGCTGGAGCACCTCGGCCGTGTCCCATTAAACGGAATCACCTGCTGATTATCCTGTTACTCGTGATTAGTGCGGCGCTACCTGTGCTGTAAGATTGCGTGCCAAAGACCAATCAATTTAGCCGCTTTTCAAGAACAAGAATCATTGCCGCTCCGGAGGGGGCTGGGATTGATAGCCACCTGATAGAGGCCCAGGTGATATTCGGCATCGAGTCGGGGCTCGGGCAAGTTGCCGGTAGTTAAACTGTTATTTAGAGCTACTTCGCAACTACCTGCTAAGTATAATGGAACATAGAGAGAAAGCTCGACCTTTATCCGGAGCATAGCAAGGTATATTCCCCAAAATATGGTAAAAACTTCTTAAACCTCAGTCCTTAAACCTTTTTCTATGTTTACATACAGAACTGCAAGATCGAGTCGAAATTGGGTTTAATTGAGATCTGCCAGAGATCAATGGTCAAATCTAAATCGAGTCGAAACGTCGTGAACTTGGTGTGTATCACATTAGTGAAATTTAATAAGGCAAAAATGAATCCATGCTAATTGAATAGGTAGTGTTTTTTTTAGCTTAAATAGAACTTCCTTTATGATAACTATCAATCCGAGCTGTCACTTTGACAGACCATCGCTTACGTCGTTCATTCGCTGATTGGGATCTAGAGTTGATATGTTATTTTATCCCAAAATTGTTTTCAGTGACGCGGCTCCTTTCTGGCTTAAGAAAATTGTTAATAGGGTAAAAGTGGAAGAGATGCCATACTTTTTGTAGAAAGGAGTAAGCAATACAATTAAGTCTTTTATTTTTTATTTTAAAGGTACACTAATATTATGTATTATAATTTCAATGTTTTTATCTTTCGACAAAAAAATAAAAAAATGGAAAATAAAAAATTCAAGTCCGCAAAGGCCCATCTCTCCCACATAATGTGGGAGAGATGCCATATATATCATTATGGCTTTTTTTGGTTCTTTTTGCGTACTATTGCCTTTCGACAATTATTGCAATGCGGAGAATACATTGTGTATCACTCATGAAGCTATTACTTAATCTCTATCCCATAGCTCTTTTGGGCCTCATTTTTCGATATTTCACCTTTTTTTTTACTTTTTCAATGGCCAAAATTAAATTTTCTTCTGTCCACTGCCCTCTGACCACTTTATGAATCCTTACATACTTTCTCGGCATCCTTTAAACAATAAAAATATTCGATATATTACAAAACGATTATATTTTTGAAAAGGGTGGCATCTCTTCTCATTTCGTGTGAGAGACGCTATACAGCTAAGGAATACTTAGGTATTAGAAAAGATGGCAAAATATAATTTAAATAAGTTAAGAAAAAACAAAACAACATATTAAAATCACTTTTAAAAAAATTCTCGTTATATAAAATAGATTATACAATTTAAAACAAGTATTGGAAACGAAATGTATTTAATTTTTTACTTTCATTTTAAAAGAAAAGTAAAAAGAAAGATTTGCAAGACATAATAAAAGTACAGCCATCCAGTCAAATTAGATCAACTTTCTGTAATTCCAAAAAGAAGTTGCTTTTACTATATAATAGTACAATATATATTTCAAATAATTAAACTTAAACGTTTATGAAGTGATACAAACATTTTCAAAAGTGTGGCTAATCGCTTTTTTTTTGCATTTATAATATATCATTTTGAATTCATATCTAAATCACTTTATGAAACGCAAATATACCACATTTTTATAATTTATTTTGTATTATTTATCCTCCTACACTCATAAAAATGATAAATAATGTAGACCAAAGGAATTGGAAAGCTTTTCAATATAAGTTAAACTCCCAATATTGGTTAGATATCTCGTTTTTTTTAAGCAAGTCAAAACGTCTTGTGATAAAACAAACGTCTACCCCAAAATGTGCCACCCTCCATCAGATATTCCTGTAACAAATCTGAATATTTTTTTTTAGAAAGGGAGGTAATCCTTTAGATGTGCTCACTGCTTGAAAAAATTCCTATTTGCGTTCCTCAAGCCTGATTGATTCTCACAAGGCTAAAGTCGACAAAATTTAAATAAAAAGCAGTAAAAGCCACGAAATGAATTTCCTTGCTACAAATATCCTCGGTGAAGACATAAAGCCTTAGATAATCCTGCGAAGCGAGAATCCCCCCTATAAATTGAAAGAGATTGGAATTGCATTTAGATGCCATACCGTGCAGCTTCTGTCCGCGCGCCCGCTACCTTTTGTCATCTGATGATCCTGATTAAAGTGAAATCCGCTGAAATCCTTTTTCAAATTCAATTGCATCCCCTGAAACCACTAAAAACACTGACAGTTGGTTATATTACCAAAAGCGAACAAAAGTCTGCCATCATCGGGTACCAGCATCCAAGACTCGGGATGTTCTCTGGGGCGAGACCAGTAGCCGCGGATGCCACGGGTCCTGAGGGTGTTCTATCCGAGGAAGGGGTGCGGGTCCCTCGAAGTTTTCATTATCACACGGGTGAGTACCTAACAAATTTCCAACAACTGCAACTTAATCCGGCCACCATTAGAGAGGACAAGTGATTCCCGGGACGAAACCCGAAGGAGATTGTCACCGGAATCGAGCAGCAGCCGCCGACCACCAATCATACCACCGCCTACCAGCCCTTAGAGGGCGCGTTACTTTCGAAAATACGCGAGGGCAGCGCGACGGTCAGGGTGTGAGGGCGCTCAAGTGCTTTTAGTAAAATTTAAAATGCAAGGACATCTGTCGGCGTGCACCCGCCCGCTACCGATCGGAGAGAAATAGAGATAATGTCCTGCGTTTTTTTCGAAGGGATGCTAAACACCCGTCTGATATAAATCTCATAGTCAGCGGGGTACAATGAAGGGCCTGGGAATGATACCAAACCAAACCGCACAGAATCAGATTTGTCCGCCTCCTAATTAATTGATCGGAGTCTTCTTGCTCTTCGCGATAATGGAAATAATCGGGAAAATCTCCCGCCCAGATACAATCCCGGTGATACACCGGCTTTGTCCTCCTGCCCTTCTCCCTGCGACCGCTGCGTTTCACTCGGCCTGATTTGCATACCCAGACGAAAGCTTTTAAAAATCCCGATCGAAAGGCACGAGGGTCTGCCAGGAACCAGCATCCAGGTCTGGCGGATTAAGCGAGACATATCCATTACACCGTCAGCGGATGCTCCCTTAGCCCTTAGCCCTTAGCCCTTTGCAGTACAAGGCTGTGTGGACCCAGCTTTAGGTTCAAGGGTGCGCTTTCCCACGGATTTGCATTTTGTGCCTGGGACTTTCGTCCCTTTTTCGTCTTATTTCACACTTGAAGGAGTATCGGCGAAGACTGATCCCTGATTCAGGACATGCATTCTTTAATACGCGCGGATTTGCTCCACGGGGCAGCTGATGGGAGGAATTAACATTGAAATAGGGGAGAGCACGCCAAAACTTAGTAAAACATTTATTTTTTTAGAACAAGGTTTTAACTATATTCTGAAGGGAAGTCAAGTAAAAAACATGCAGGAAAACATAATACACATTTTTTTAACTAAAAGTTTTGTATTGAAGTCCGTACGGGCAGAGAACAAGTTATTTAACGTCGAAACAATTTTAATCTCAAACATTTACTTTAATTATTTATATAAACATATACGAGTTAAATACACAGTTTTAAAGCAATATTGATGAAAAATAAAAAAATTTATTAAAAACCAGCATTGCCCGTAAGCTGAATAAAATATCAAATACATAATACAACAATTATTACATAGAACAAGTAAAAACTTTTCTTTTCATAGATTATAAGTTGTACGAATGTTACATCACTCGTATATTCAAGAAAAGTAGGATTAAATAATTAAAAAAACAGTATTTTCTTTATTTCTGAACATTTAGGTACTAAACAAAATTACTCAAACGAAAACTTTAAAATTGAGCTATTACATAAAAATACTAGTGTTCTCAAAAATACATATAACGTGAAGAAGTAATTTTTGTTTGCGGATTGGTAATATAAAGAAAATGTTTTATAGTAATAACAATTGTTTTACTAGTTTTAATTGGAAAAGTCTTCATTCATGTTTTCAGATATTTATTTTATTATAGTTTTCATTTACTTACTTTTCGAATGAAAACAAAATATTGTGCATTTGTTAATGTGGATAATTTCATTCTTGCAATAAAGGTCACAAAAAACTGTGCAGGTCCTCATGCAGGTTTTTAAGATATACTAAATATCCTATTGACTCAAAATCGGTCAAATATACAGGGTGTTCAGAGGTGGGAGGTCAATACTGAAGGGGGTGAAAGGTCAGACCGAGACAAGCAAAAAATCGTATGGGTGGGGGGGGGGGGCATCTTGCACCGTTTGGCAGTTACAGGGTGATTCGTAAATCAGGATTTTGCCTTATATGGGAACCGCTCTTGTATTTTTATCTTTTTTTCTACGCATCGCAGCGGCCCCAAACTGATTTCAAAAAATCACTATTTGGAAGCCCTTTCCAAAAAAGTTTACACCACCCCCCTATCCCCAACCCCTTGGCCACAATCCCCCCTGGAAGTTGAAAAAATTAACTTTTATTTCACGATTTTTCACATTTCGCCCCACTTTTCTCCGAAACTCATGTTATTAACATACCTACTTTTTATTTTTTTTAAGTTGCCTATCTAATTACCTCTCCAAAAAGGTGCAACATGCCCAGGTAGAAAAGGGTTGCAAAAGTCCTGAAATTAAAACATCCTCACAGGTACCTAATTACTTTATTGCACCATAATGGAAAATGTCGTTAAGTAAACAATTTTTATGACAGCAAGTTCGGAAATGTTTGTTTAGGAAACAGAGGTAATACATTTTTATTTTTTCAGCAAAACAGTAATAAAATAATAAATGTAATCTCGTTAAATAGCGTTATTAGATTATTATATCCAGTATTGACTCCTAAGTATCCTGACGCTCCGTTTCTAATACCTCCTATGAATTATGGTATAAAAATGGGTGAGTTTGAAAGGACATTGACCACAGTTGAAGAAGCAAGCGAAAAGAACGGGTGTTTAATAGAAAAAAATTAAGATAAAATGGCAGAATTCAGTGTTGACGAGTATGCCGATATAATTTACGTGCACGGTTTAGTAGAAGGAAGTGATAGTGAGGCCGTACGAGAATACCAAAAGAGATTCCCGAATCGGCGGGTACACAACAGAAGGGTATTTTCAAGGACTTTCAGAAGGTTAAAAGAAACCGGAAGTGTAACCGCCCCCAGAGCAGAAACCCGAGCAGGAAAATCGGGCGATTCAGCGGACCCCGACCAACAAATCCTCAACATCGTCAGGAACAGCCCTGTAATAAGCATCAGGCAGGTCGCACGAAGGTCAGGATTGTCTTCAGGGAGAGTTTGGACCGTTGTGAACCGAGAGGGACTACATCCATACCACCATATCCCGGTCCAAGCACTAGGGAAGGAGATTCCGAAGGACGATTGCAATTCTGCACTTGGCTGTTCGAGTCTGACATCGAAAACAGAAGGTTTCTAGACCGAATTCTGTGGACGGATGAATCGCAATTCACCCGGGATGGCATCACAAACTTACACAACCTCCACACCTGGTCAGATGTGAACCCACATAGGACCAGGTGTCGGTCCTTCCAGCAAAGATTTAGTGTCAATGTCTGGGCTGGCATCATCGGCAACCAGTTGATAGAACCCTTCATCTTACCCCAAGTGCTGAATAGTCAGCTATACTCGGACTTTTTGGAGAATACCCTTCCGGATCTGTTGGAGGACATCCCCCTGGCCACCAGAACCGCAATTTATTTACAGCTAGACGGAGCACCTGCGCATACTGGGAACATTGTTAGGGCAAGGTTAAATGAAAATTACCCAGAGCGCTGGATTGGACGAGGTGGACCGATTCCTTGGCCTGCTAGGTCACCGGACCTTACTCCACTGGACTTTTTCTTATAGGGAATGATGAAAGATGAAGTTTACTCAAGACCAATCAACACCAGAGAAGAATTAGTTACCAGGATTGTGACTGCAGCCACGAAAATACGGGAGAGACTGGCTACCATAGACCTCAAACGTGAAATAAAACGAAGGCTACTTGCATGCATCGAAACTGGCGGAGAACATTTTGAACAGCTTTTGAAGGACATACGTTTTAATTGTAATTAGTTTTTAAGCGAACAAAATGTATTTTTTAGTTAACTTAAGTACAATTTCTTAAAAATTCGAATTATCATGATATTCTGTAAAAGGATTTTTGTAAATAAATTTTCGTATCCTTTTCCTACCTGGGCATGTTGCACCTTTTTGGAAAGGTAATTAGATAGGCAACTTAAAAAAAATAAAAGGTAGGTATGTTAATAACATGAATTTCAGAGAAAAGTGGGGCGAAAGGTGAAAAATCGTGAAATAAAAGTTAATTTTTTCAACTTCCAGGGGGGATTGTGGCCAAGGGGTTGGGGATAGGGGGGTGGTGTAAACTGTTTTGGAAAGGGCTTCCAAATAGTGATTTTTTGAAATCAGTTTGGGGCCGCTGCGATGCGTAGAAAAAAACATAAAAATACAAGAGCGGTTCCCATATAAGGCAAAATCCTGATTTACGAATCACCCTGTAACTGCCAAACGGTGCGAGATGCCCCCCCCCCCCCCACCCATACGATTTTTTGCTTGTCTCGGTCTGACCTTTCACCCCCTTCAGTATTGACCACCCACCTCTGAACACCCTGTATTTACTCATTATTCGGTACAGTTTTGGATATAACCTCTAATGGAATTATACCTTTCCGTAATAATTTCATAGTTTGAGTTTTTCAGAGTGTAAAATAATGAAAAAATCTACTGATTTCCGATATTTTAATGCATAATTGCCAACATTTTGTTAATTTTAGTATGGCTATAACGCAAAAAATGTTTAAATCTATATATATAAAAGAAAGTCGTGTTAGTTACACTATTTATAACTCAAGAACGGCTGAACCGATTTGGCTGAAAATTGGTGGGGAGGTAGCTTAGAACCAGGAAACGGCTATAGGATACTTTTTAGGGAAAATTTCAAATTTGAAGCGATTTTCATGATAAAATTGGTATATAGGGGTTTTGCGGGATGGGAATTTCAAATCCGCTGTCCAAATTTAGAAATTCAAGATGGCGGATCCAATATGGCGACCAAGATTTCCTGATTTCAACGGATTTTAATGAAAATTAGTACAATGAATGTTTTGAGGTCACTGATTTTGAATATTAGCAAAATTTGAAAATCCAACATGGTGGATCCAACATGGAGTAGATTTCTCGATTTCAACGGATTTTAAGGAAAATTGGTACAATGAATGTTTTGAGGTCACTGATTTTGAATATTAGCAAAATTTGAAAATCCAACATGGTGGATCCAACATGGAGAAGATTTCTCGATTTCAACGGATTTTAATTAAAATTAGTACAATGATTATTCCGGAGCCACTAAATTTGAACATTATCAAAACTTCCATATCCAACATGGCGACCAAAATTTCTCGATTTCAACGGATTGTAATAGAAATTAGTACAGTGATTATTCTGAGACCACTAATTTTGTATATTATTAAAATTTCTAAATGCAATATGGCGGACCCAACATGGCGTCCAGAATGTCTCGATTTGGACGGATTTTAATGAAAATTGGTACAATGATTATTCTGAAGATACAAATTTCGAATATTATCAAAATTTGTACATCCAAGATGGCGGGTCCAATATGAGACCAAATTTCTTGATTTCAACGGATTTTACTGAAAATTAGTACAATGATTATTCAGAGGCCACTAATTTCGAATATTAGCCAAATTTCCAAATTCAAGATGGCGGATCCAATATGGCGACTAACATTTCTCGATTTTAACGGATTTGAATGAAAATTGGTACAATGATTATTTTAAGGCCACTAATTTTGAATATTATTAAGATTTGGAATTTCAATATAGTGGATCCATAAAGGGGTTTTCGGGTTGAAACAATTTCTAGGATATAACAAACTAGAACATTTGAGTGTTTAATTAGTAAGTATTTACGCAACGCCGGGTGAAACCGGGTAACCCAGCTAGTTAAATATAAAGACATTTTTTTTTTGTACGATGCGCATTTCAGTTTATTAAATATATTGTGAAAAATTTAATCTACATACATGTTGGTTCAATAATTAATAATTATTTGTTTAGCGATTAATTCACACTTTCTTTTGTAGGTACCTATATAATAAAAAAATACAACAATTCGTAAGATAATATATATGTATATATATGCTTTTCTGAAGATATTTCTGTTGTTGCTTAGGTATTTAGGTATACATATTTTGAAAAGATGTTTCTTGGAAAATTGTATTTATTAATTTTATTTTTATGGCAAACGTTTGCTTTAATTTTAAATTTTTCATATTCGATATTTATTAATGCTACAGCAAGTGCTTCTTAATGAAATTATTTCGCTTAAATGTTTCAATCGCTTTGATGTTTTCATGGAATAACTAATTACTTGAAAACGACGTAAGAGCTTGACGGTATATAAATTGCTAAAACCATTTTTTTTATTCAAAAAATAGGAATACGTTATACGCAAAGGAACGAAGGACGAACCCAAAATATGTAATCTAAGCTCACAGCAAGAAACCCGAGGGAATGTTTAATAATTTCTTTGTACCTCTGGAAGCACACCTCGCAACCCTTGAGGGCGGCCGCATGTATGTGGGTGTGTGGGTGTGTGTGTGGGGTAGCCGGGGTGCGATTCCAAAATACTTTGACAGGTCATTTCCGTTGCTATCCAGACATATGATTAGAAATGCCTCGAACACACGACAATCCATCGGATCCGAAAACCCGGTTCTGCTTTTCGCTTCAATCGTGCGGTGTCACAACCGTCCCGTACACGTCTGCGGCACCTCCGCATACGACTTGTGAAAGAAAAGGTGAACTGGGTTCGACAAGAAAATACTCGAGCACACGCCTTGACAACTTCTTGTGGTTATGCGGCGCGTTGTTTCAAGACGCTTTGATTCGGTCTTATAGACGATTTCTTATAAGAACTTTCACCTGCAGTCGTCTCAAAGTGACGGCATTCCGCAGAAATCATTTTGTTTCAAGTTACAAGTCGTAATGAGTTTTCTTGGGCATGGCCAGGGCATATCAATTCCACGTGTATTTCTATCGCGTGGGTCGATAATAAGGACCTTAGACAAAAGCATCTATAGAGTGGCCAAGGGAGAAGTTGGTTGGGTGGTGTAGGTACGAGTTGAATCGACGTATTTCCTTTCCTCATCGCTAATACCATGCTACCTGACTATACCAAACCGATGAGTAGATTCATCTCTTTATACCGTTTGTGCTACTTATGGTTAAAGCGAGCAGTAACTTGCCGACTATCCGTCCAAAACGAAATTTGCTTAACTTGTTTATCCTTAAAGGCAGAAAGGAAAGCTCAGCAATGCCAAAGTTCACCTGACTGGCTGAAGTTTGTCTTTGAACTGAGCGCCAGGTAAGAAGTGAGTTGCAGAGGGGGAGGGCTGGAAGAGGAAGGCAGAACTCCTTTTTGAATGACTTGACTCCTTTCAATGGAAAACCGTCACATAACAGACCTTAAACGCCACCAACAGCGCAGGAGTCTTTTACCTAACCTTCTTGACGGTTACGGTTATACCGTGACATTTCTAGTGGGTTTCTTGGTTAATGGCACAGCGAAATCGTTCCTCCTCCGTCCACCCCACCACCCGCACCAGCGGAACCACCTCCGGAAGCGCTCTCTATAGACAAATTCGACTCGCAGCCGACAGAAGTCGGGTCGATCGGTAGGAGGGTAAGCAGCAGCAGCACCAAATCCAGCGATGAACTTAAGACCTATACCTCTGCGTAAATACACCTTCAGTCCTATGTAAATATTTTAAGAGCATGAAAGGATTCAGGCGGTTCCCTCGAGTTGATTTAAGTGTCTCAGAGAAATCACAACTCTGTGGGGACCTCTACTCCTGTTAGACCCTGTTTTTGTTGTTGTTGTTATCCGCTCCTGCTCCTGCCGCTTAATGGCAAAATCGAAAATTGCGGTTTTCAGGTTTGAAATGCGCACATAATTCAGAGGAGACGGATACAAGTAATAATGATTACATCATCGATAAACTTCATAAAATCGAAATGAACCTCGTTACATGGATCACTGGATGAGCCAGCCAGGGCTCCCCGATCCGGATCGCTCCCGCTGCATCGACTCCTCCGAAGGGCCCCACTTGTGCAGAAGTAGCAGAACTGAAGCAAAGTATGTCTGTGTGATGGGAAAACAAAATTAAGGCAGCCATCAGTTGATGTCTCTATTATTTACATTATTGCGGAGACCACAGAATGAGTTAAAGGGATTTCCGGGGAATGACCTTAAGGGTGTACCGAGCTAGTTTAAATTGTAATTAAATTTATACTTGGATTAAATACACATAAATGGGATGCTCACAATCAGTTGCAATTTCATGGTATTACTGCAACGTTTCAAGAGTGCACTCTGTTTTCTTATTTGTAAATCATTTAAGCACTTAATACTTAATGAGACTCAACTTAAGTTGTGAAATTTAAGCTAATAACGGCTTTATTTATTAAGTCTTGACTCTTTAATATTTGAGGAATTTTCTATTTTTACGAATTTCCAAAATCCAAATAATCAACGAAGTAACACACTTTTAAGAAATGATGGTCGCACGAGAATCGAAACAATTCATTTTCTAAATTTTTTTTTTAAACGTATAGCAAAATTGTTATTATTATATTATAATATAATTATTCAAGAACCTTTACTTAACTTTGTTGTTTCCCCAACATAAAATGAGGATAAGTGACTTTTGCAGTTTTCTACAGGAAAATGAGCGTGAACATTTTCTTTTCATCCAAATTAAACAAGGACGAATTTTTGACAGTGAAAATTTAGTGTACATGTGTATTAAATTGCATTAGACTTTACACAGTACCAACTACTTTCAGTTAGTGGTAACAAACACTTTTACACTTTTACAAATACCTACGTTGAAAAATCCATTTAAAAGCCCTGGAAAAAATTTGCTTATGTGATTAAAAGTTTTCCCAATTCGCGTACGCATAAAACATTAGATTATTATATATTAAACACTAGAACTACCAAGACTAGTGAAATTAACTACATATTTTTTGAAGGTACCTCTTAAGAGTTACCAAAGCTTATAAAGGTTCAAAATTACGACATATAGAAAACCTTTTTCCATTTAAAATTACTAATTAAAATGTAGGCTGTAACACTTTAAAACTTTATAAAATGTTCATAAAATTCATGACGTCAGAATTTTTCAGAGTCATTGATTTCAAACCTGCATCAAAATGACTACGAACTAAAGATAGTGTGCTGTAAATTGGGAAAAATCGTTTGACATTAAAATTGATTGTTGCCTTGTTAACTCTTCAGCATAATTTCCTTGTTATTGATAATTTCTTTTGCAACCCTCTATCTTCAGTTTGAGAGTTCATTACCATGAAATAAGAATTGACCGCAGCATCTGCGAAATTTTTCGAATTTCCTGAATATTCAAAATACTTCAGTTGGCCTGGTTCCAGTGGCGCCCTTGCGGTGAAGTACTTCATTCAATTAATAACCAAATTAAAGCTGCTATCATCATTCCTTTTGTATTATACTTCTCTTCCGAAACTCTTCCAAAAACAAGTATGCAAGAAAGTAAGAAAAAAAAAAAGCGGAAAGAAAAATTCAGGAATGAACCGAGAATGCAGTGGCGGACAAAGGATTCCCCCGTACAAGTGGTCAGCACCGGCACTGCAATTAAAACTTCATTAGTCGCAATTGAAAAGTTTCTTAAGCTCGGGCGGGGAAAAGTTGCCCCCTGCCACCACTTTTCCTACTTTCACCGGCTAGTGAACAATAGACGTTAAACGAATTATGCTGATTGGTCATTTCTTGTGCAAAAGTACGACAGCATCTTACAGCGTGTTCCGAAGACGCCGTAGAACAAACTTTTCCTTATCTTCAAGCTGCACAGATGAGGAGGAAGATGACGGTAGTGGCGACGACGGTGGCATCGGGTGATACCGGCACCGCCACTGGGTGCGAGGGGGGACTTTTGTGCGCCTCCTAAAATTGCTAGAGGCTAAAAACATCGAGACACGATTGTTGCAGAGGCAGTTCATTGTTTACTCGCACCCTGCACAACAAACGGCGCGGCGGCGGACGTCAACGGCGTCCGCAGAGCCACCCTATGCCGGAGGGGAGGAGCCAACAATGCACGCAGTCCGGATGTGGGCCTTCCGTCGGGAGGGTAAAGTTTTCTTAGCGAAAAATTTTATTTGACGAAATGACATATTAAAATGCAAATTGCCTTGTTTTGTTGTGTTTTAATTTCGCCGGCCTGCCCCGACCCGCATTGTCTTAGTTTAAAGTTTGCCAGCATATTGGTAGGCCTGGGATCCGGCCGCCGGAACACCCGGTGCGGTGCGGTGCTCTCTCTCTCTGTATGCCGGAACGGAACGGGAGGGGGCGGAACGAGGGGGGACGGTGATGTGTTTTCATTTGCATATTTTGTGACTCATTTGGGAGCTGTTGCCACAGAATTGCTACAACTTGGAAGGCAAATTGACAAGTTCAAGGGATATTTGGAGGGCCGAAGATGCTCGAGGTAGTGGGGCCCAGCTTCGGGCGTTGGGCATAAGCATGGCAATTTTCTGTGTCATAAAATGTAGGCCCGAACGGTTCTTTTTATTACCCAATTCCTGCAGGTTGTTCTAGTGGAGATTAGCTTTTTCCTTCAAAATGGGTAATGCCAGATAAAATTGGCTGCGGGTCCCTCCACTGCTGAAACTTGTAATTGCTTTTAATTATTCCGCCTCCAATATGACGCTACTGACCCAAGTGAATTAAATTAAAAAAGTTTATTGGATCGGAGTCAACTTCTCGAGTGTCCTTGACTCGGGATTATCTCCTGGACACGGGGTGGCAGTGGGGACAAAAACATTACTGGAAATCGAATAATGTAAAGCAGATAAATCCAAGACCTTTTCGATTTAATTTTGGAGAAATATTCTATTTTCTGTCGTAAACTTTTTATTGTTTCCAATTTTTATAGGACAATCAATTCAGAGTCTGACTGGACAATTAATTCAATGTTTTATTGTTCAAAAGTTTCGAGTTTCTGTTGCGTCTGCGATTTAAGGAAAAAACGAATAAAAATGTTAAAACGAACATTAAGACAGCCGCAGTCAAAACAGCCTGTTGTACTTTTGATGAAACCGGAAATATAAAACAAAGTAAATAAAAATCGTATAAAATGGATTGAAGGGCGGTTATTTATAAAAGGAAATATTGGAAGATATTTTTAGACTTCGATCATAATACCCCCATTATTTGTTTAAGTATTATGCCAAACTGAATGCAAACTACACCCATAATTAGACACAAATTAAATATTAAAATTTTTATGCAGATATGTAAATCGTCCTTTAAATATCCCACAACGAGCCTCTTAACTTATCAGATTTGATTTGTTGAGCTCAACGACTTTGAAATATTAAATTATACTTTTTCTGCATTGCATTGCCCACCCAAAGCTATAATTATGTGAAAAATTATTTTAATTTATAAAATTAAATAATATCAAAAATACTCTTTTAAATTTTTTAAACACATTCAAAGAAGCGATAACATATATATAATAGGAAATCACCAAAAATTTGACATATTGAATCTATATACACATACTAGAAAAAGTCTGCATTCACCCGCTGTTGATCGGATAGTAACGTCAAAAAATCAAAAACGAACAAATATTTTCAAGATTTTAATTCATCTATTTATTACATATTTCTTAAATATTAGACACATAGAAAATCATTTATTTCGCTTTCACAGTTTTTTAGATAACGACACTTTTCACAAAAAACACACAAAAATGGGACAGAAAAAGTCTGCGTTCGCTTGTAACAAAAGTGATAAAATATAAAATAATAAAAAAGTTTGAAGTCCATTAGTAACTGATTTGGTATCCTTGTTTCTTCAGGACCTCTTGGAGTCTTTTTGGCATTGAATTGACAAGGTTTATTGTCTCCTCAGTACTTGTCTTTTCCCATTCCTCTTTGAGTACAGCTTTCAACATTTCTTTACTTGTAATTTTGTGTTGACGAACCCTCCTTTCTAGTGAATCCCATAAATGTTCGATGGGATTAAGGTCTGGTGATTGTGGGGGTGTATCTAGTAGTTTCGGGACATTGTAGAGTAACCAAAGCTTTACAATCTCGGCTGTATGCTTCGGATCATTATCATGTTGGAAGCAATAATCCGTACCTAAGCCGAGGTTTCTGGTACTTTCTTTCAAATTATTTTTTAAAATCTCGAGGTATTGAAATTTATTCATTGTCGATTCAATAAATTCCATCTTCCCAACGCCATTACTAGCCATACACCCCCACACCATTACTCCACCATCACCATGTTTTACAGTGGGAAGCAAGTTTTCTTTTTGGAGTGCTATTTCTGATTTTCTCTATACCATTTTGCGCCCTTTTATGCCGAAAATGCAGAATTTGCTTTCGTCTGAGAAGACTACATTCCTCCAAAACTCTATTGGCTTGTTTATATGCTGCTTGGCGAAAGCAATGCGTTTTTGTCGGTTGACTCGTCAAATAAACGGCTTCTTTCTAGCTACCCGACCGTGGTATCAATACGTCTTGAGAATTTTTCTCGCAGTATCAGGACAAATATTTTTGTTATACCATTCCTTGATTTCAGTTGCTATTTGGGGAGCAGTTAGTCGTGGATTTTTCTTTATTAATGACACTATATGTCGTCTTTGCCTGCACGACAACTTTGATGGGCGGCCGGAACGAGGCTTGGATGTGAATTCTCGTGTCGATTTTAAATTGTTTATGACTCTTTGAAATGACGAATATTGTCTTCCCACTATTTTCGCTATTTCTCTGTAGTTGTTCCCATCTTTCCATAATTTTATTATAATTTTTCTTTCACCTACACTAATTTCTTTCCTTTTATTTTCCATGGCAAGAAAAAATTTAATTCATAAAATAACTTCTGCAAGAAACTACTTGGTCATCTGATAAACTAACTAGGAATGAATAATAAAGGCAATAAAGCCTTATAAGGGTACACTTGAAGTGGTATATTTCGGGGAATCCCAAAATTTAACAAGTGAACGCAGACTTTTTCTGTCCCATTTTTGTGTGTTTTCTGTGAAAAGTGCCGTTATCTAAAAAACTGTAAAAGCGAAATAAATGATTTTGTATGTGTCTAATATTTAAGAAATATGTAATAAATAGATGAATTAAAATCTGGAAAATATTTGTTCGTTTTTGATTTTTTGACGTTACTATCCGATCGACAGCGGGTGAACGCAGACCTTTTCTAGTGAATGTATATAAAAATGAACCCCTATTTCTGTTGGTCACGCAATAACTTCAGAACGACTTTACCGATTTCATTCATTTTTTTTTTTTTAATTTTTCTAATACTTTGTAGAAGGTTCTTAAGGAAAGAAAAGTTAAAAAAATTGCGCAGTAAATTGGATAATTTCAGAAAACTTAACGATTATTTTAACTTCACGAGTTTGACCGTTCGCGCGTTCTCGATTTCAACGGATTTTAATGAAAATTAGTACAATTATTGTATTGAGGTCACTGATTTTGAAATGGTTTGAATGGTTATTCTGAAGCAAGTAATTTAGAATATTATCGAGATTTCCAAATCCACGATTGTGACCAATAATTTCTCGATTTTAACGGATTTTAATGGAAATTAGTACTATACTTATTCTGAGGCCACTAATTTGAATGTTATCAAAATTTTCAAATGCGAAAAGAAAGAACACGATCAAATATTGGTCGACGCATATGGCATAATGAAAATGTACCGGAAAGGGCAGTACAACGTCTGCTGGGCCAGCTAGCATATAATACATATATGAATATTAAAATAAAAGATCATTTTTACAAACTTAGTATTGTAAACCTTTAAAAGTTGTAAACGATTCACTCTGTTGATTGATCTACGACCTTTGCAAAGGATTGTAAATTTTTTTTTTTTTTTAACAGGGTATATTTAGCTAAATTCGATATTCTACTAATCTCACCTACTTGTCACATTTGAGGGATCTAGAAGACCCATGTCTGTCTAGTGTCAAATGTTATATTATTTTATTATGTATTATATTTTAAATTTCCAAGTGAGTCGAGTAAAAACACAATTGACATAATGTGTTTCATTCTATTAGCATCACCCTGAACTAAAATTATGTTCCTATCTTATACATGCGGTAGTTTTTCATAAAATATCGAACGAAACAGTCTAAAAATGTTATAGTTGACTAAAATGCGCCGCTTATTTTCTTTAGTTTACGACAACCTTTATAAAAAAGCAATGTTTTTAAACTTATTTTTGTTTTTCTAAATATTCATTTCAATGAGGACTCCAGAACTATTAATTGTAACGGCAATCCAATGAGTGTTTTTCAAATTGGCAGACAATCAAATTCTAAAATGTTTATGATTTCTATAAAAATAAGGATAACGAAATTTCCGAAGAGCTGCTGATTTCAAATCTGCTGTCAAAATTTATGGTTGGCGGTTTGTCAAATTGTTATGTGTATAAAAACAGCAAACATTTACGAATTCAAGATGGAGGACTGTCAAAGTCCTGCCATACTAAGCTTTACTTCCAAAAGAATTTTACGTAATACATTATATCCAAATGTGACCTTATGAAGGGATATGCCATTATATACTTCTAGGCTTATCCAGTCTTAAATTTGGACAAGATTTTCATTGCGATTTTTTTGTTAAGGATATTTTGCCATTTTACATAAAGTCAACAGAGCTATTATCATTGTTTCACATATATGCTCCAGAAAGATCTATACGTTTGAGGTCGTTACTATATGTCCTACTACATAAAACTACTTATGATTATCACGAATTTGTTGCAAATTGTATAGTTTGCTTAAATTCTCTGGCTAATTCAGTAGATTTTACTTCACCTAGAAAATAATTTAAAAAGTATATTTTTGAATACCCGCTTGTAAGAAATTACATTGAGTAAATAACTTTCATTATGGAACATTTTTCAAACATTAATCTATTTTCTTCCTTCCAAACCAGAATGTGGGAAGTTGAATTTGTAAGCTTTTCAAATGATATTTCAAATCGAGATGATCATAGATGCATAAATTGCTTATTCGTACTGTCGTTGCATAAATCGGTAGAAATTCCAGCGTAAACAGAGTTCGTGCTTAATAGTTCCCAAGATAGGTTTCGTAGATACTTAGTGCGGTTATATATGTGCATATAACAGAAGCTGAAGATGATTCTCATAACAGGAAGTGGTCATAAACGTCCTTGAACTTCAATATTTCGCTATAAAGTGATTCGAGTGCATGGCGCCGTGTATGAGGACTCTCTGTTTGCGGATCCATTAAAAGGGAAATTGGATACTCGAAGGAGTGAAATTCATAGCTGCTATTGAAGTGGATCGGCCCTATAACTGCAGGTAGTAAAAACTTATCGGAATGGTTGCACACACGTAGAAATCAAGCACCGTTTTGGGGGACGAGTAGGAGTACTTGCCCCATATCGGGGATCCTTAAAGGATAATCTAATCAATAGGGACAGAGCTTGTTTAAACAAAGTTTACAGTGTAAACAGAACCCTCTCAATAACTTGAAGATATTTGCATATGCTAGCGATGCGTGATATGTGTACAATTTCAGGGAGCTGTTTGGCTTGATTCCAGCCGGTCGGGTCGGTGGGATGGGAGGGCGAGAAGAGATTTAGATACGACCCCGAGAGTCCAGAGCCGTGTAGCCTCTTATCACTATTTCAACATTTCGGGCAAACATGCAAAATACAACACTACAAGCAAAACAGGAGCATCTCAGCCCAGAAAGGAGGCATATTCAGGAGCAGAGCAGAGCCGGCCAGCCGGATATCATCTTGCTTCGTCACATTTTGGGGCTGGGGGCTGATGGAGGAGCTCTGAATAGAGCGCACACGTGCGCAGGGTGGTGGTAGCGAAGCGCTCCACAATTCGCCCCGATATATACAGACGGAGGGAGCCCCATAGAGCCACATTTATCAGTGTTCGTGCATAATTGATATCGACCATCGACACTTTGGAAATCAATTAACGGCCATAGTTGTAAACTAGAAATTAGCATAAAGAGCAGACGACCCTGGCAACCGCGCCAAGCCCCCCACTGCCGGCCCCCCACTGCCAGCCCCCCGCCGGTATCGCACACACTTCGGGCTCTCATGTCATGTAATGCAAGAATTAATAGTCGAGGTGGCAGAAAGTTTCTACCCGCCCCGGCCAAAGGATGTTATCAATTAATTATTTTCACAGGTGAGTGGGGCGGGGGGAAAGTTGGTTATGAGCAAAATGCCAGTCGATTATTCATTCACTCCCCCCACCGCGTCAACGCCGCCCGGTGGCCGGGAACAATACTAATCAGAACAATTTCTAATTTCATACTGACACATACCTGGACAGTTTAGGGCCGCAAAAGGTAACAGAATCTCATTTAGTAATTTCAATTATACGAGGGGCCACACTTACCACGGGATCTGGATCAGCAGCAGATTCACAAATTTGATTTTAGCTAGATGCAGTCGTCCGCCCAGCAGCGACATATGGACAGCGATTTAAGTACTTCAATTTATGGTGGTCGAAACTCATGTGTCACTGTCAAAGTGGAAATTTCGTAGACAGACATGCGAACCGATATATAATTTACATTGCTGAATGCACTTTCACACAGAAAATATTTATGCCTCATTGATATTCATTTTATTAACGCCACCAAAAATTCTAATTAATTAAATGATTGATTCTCACATCAATCAGGCAAAATTGCGATCAAATTTCACTTACTTTTATAGCAAACATTACTGTCAGCCTAAACCAGAAAGCACATCGTTAGAGTATATAAAGATCTAATGCGTATAAGTTTGTTTCGATAACGTTTAATATAATTTTGAAACTTACAAATGATTTTTAAATTTAGTAATCCATTAGAAATTATGTTAGAAATTATTCTATAAAAATTTAACAAACAAGTCTTTTATTTTCAAAATGATTTTATTTATTTTTGTACATATTAATTCATTGGAAAAAAAGTGTTTACTCAACATGATTGATTTTTATTTTAATACAGGTGTGTCATTTGGCCCGATTCATACTGCCTCACGCCTCTTTCCTGATAAGCAACTTAAAAGATGTTTTCCTAAAAATGTTCCAAACCTGACCTGTTTTCTTAGGTCGCAAGCCAGCGACTGAACGTGTAAAATGTTAAAGCCGGGAGCAAATATGGTTCGAAAACATATGTTTTTCTTCAAAACTTCAACATACTGACCCATTGGCAGTTGTTTTTTACGACAAGACATACCCTACCTTGTATAGTTAGGAGCAAACTCAAGCATTTTCAGGTAGCCCTAAGCACGGATTAACAATTAAAATATTTAGAGATTCGTAGGGTAAAGGTGGCAAAGGTCAGCCATATCCTTCAAAATAGTAAATGTTCGCCCCAAACAATAAAATTATGAGGAAAGAGGATTGAATGTTCAACCACTTCAAGAGGCATCGTGCAATATTCCTAATTTTTTTACAGCGGGAAGACTAGATTTATTGTAATCGATAAAACTGGATTTAAATCCATTAGATTACTCTCAGAGGTCAGAGCTGGAGAACTTTGCCTGCAAGACTCCTTACAGAAATTTAAAGAAACCATTTTTAATACTTAATGACTTGTTTGTTAAATTTTTGCGCTACTTTAAACTTGTTGGAAAATTTTCGTTTGGCCTGCCCGTTGCCTTAAAATTGACTGAGGTTAGCAAATTTCCAACAAGTCTCAATATTTCGAAAACCAGAAGTTTTTTTTCTCACATACACTCAAATTTGGCTTATTTTTGTATAGATGTTGGCTTTTTGGAGCACCCTGACCATCTTTTATTTAATACTTCATTGACGTATACTCGGAGTCGTTTTATCAGATTTGGGCAAGAATTTCAAAGTTTCCTTATTAGATTTGCATATTTTTTTTCTAGATTAGAAAAAAGTATGGGATGGTAATAATATTGACATTAAAATGTAAAGAGCTATATCTTCTCTAACCATATCAATCTTCCAAACTATTTACATATCTAAAGCAAATTTCAATGACTTTAGTTTGTGGGACATAATTTGAATAAAATAAGAAATACGAATTAAGGACGATTTGGCTAAAATTAAACTTTAAGATTAAATTGCATTTTAAAACAAAACTATAATATTAAACGGCACTAAATTTTATGGATTTATATCTATTTGGAGAATCACCAAATAAAATTTTTATAAAATGCTTTTTGTATACATAAAATTTCTTTTCGTAAATTAATATATCGATAAAATTGAAATGCTTATAGTTTGAAAACTGTAAGATTTAGAAAACTGATTTACAGAGGTACGGATGAAAATGATCAAATTTTCATGGGTCTTGGTTTTATTACAGAATCCTGCACAGAACGATCGTAAAGAAAATCAATTTCCAATCTTGTCAGCTCTCGACACCAAACACGAAAAAAGGAGACCCTGAGATTTGATACTAACTACACACGCATATGCAAGGAAGCAGGAATTTTTTACTTCTTTTACTATTATTAATTTATGAAAACCCTGCATGTTTTTTAGCTATTTTTATTATCTTTTGAAATGATTGCGCGATTTTAATCACCCTTCCATTTCCCTGGTTGAGAAAGCTCTTACATCCCATCTGGAAATTAATAGCCACTTTAAAAGCAGCAAATTATAGCTAATTCCTCCTTACGGTTATTGCACTGAACTGAAAAATAACAAATTTCCCTGCAAATAAACTTGGAAATTGTTCGCATTTCAGTGAGAATATCTTTAGAACCGGGCCCCGACCCCACCAACACCCTCACACTCAATGCAAACTGGGCTCGAGCGAGCATTTCTCCAGTGGCGGCCGGGTGATTGCATGCATAATGCAAATTATGCACTTAGCACTAGAACGATATAAATTGTGTACATTTGTAATTCATTCATTTATTAGAGGATTAAAGCACGGTTTTCGTGCTGAATAAAAAAATCCGTCTATGTTTTTTTAAGTGCTGATAAATACCAACACTTGTCCTATTTTTATATTATTTCTAGCGACGACATGAGGTTCGCATGCAAAAGCGTGCTTTTGTTTGCAATTTTTGTGAAATTTGCCTGTTTGGCTTAAGATGAGTTAAAGACATTCTCCTTCATCTATTTCTTGATATTAGTTTTTAGCAAATCCTTATAATTTTACCAACACTTTCACAAGTACAAATGCGTGCTTGTCAGTGGCTTCCTTCTTGAATAAACCCATTTGAATTTCATCCAAATCGGTTCAGTAGTTTTTTATAAATCAACAATAATCTCAGACAGTTTTTTTTTTTTTTTTTGTTAATCTGTATAATTATTTTCAGATAGAAATTATTAATATTGTTTCTATTCTCTGCGTTTTATTAAGCCATCATTTAAAATGTATTCTAAAGTTTCAATTCATTGCTGATTGCTGTATTTAAATATTTAATAAGATTTTTCAAGTTAGAGCAAAATCTTGATATTTTAAAATATAACGCAAATTATTTTATACTTTTGTTTATCGTTTAATTTTTTGTTTTTAGTAAAACTGAAAAATATCAATATCCTAATTTTCATGTAATATTGAATACTTAAACCAGAAGTACTTAAATTGTGCACGAAGTGTTTCACTATTGTAAATTTTTAAGGTTGGTCACTTCTGAAAGTAGTCGACCCTAAAATGCCCAACGCCATTTGTTAGAGATTATAATGAAATTTAATAAAAAGAGACCGACATTTTGAAGTTTAAAAATTAGGTACTAAATTATGTAACACTAAAATACGGGCTTTTACACTTTTTAACCCTAATTTTCTCAAAAACTGTGATGTGATGGGCAATATTTGTTTATTGTTGTTTAGAAATGATGCATCTTTTATTCAGTTGCAAAATTGATATTGATCCGTGTAATTAGTTAGGAAGAGGTTAAATGCGTTCCCTTATATTTCTGATAGCAAAAATTTTTATAGGAGTCCGACATCCAAAAGTCATAATTGAGGTTATTTTGCATGTCCAGTTCCTCTATAGGTTCGAGGAATTTTGATTTTGTATTTGCCTGACCCAATTTATAGTTGAAATCTTTAAAACCATACCTTCAGAAGTCATTTAAGTTTTGCGTTGAGTATATAGTATGACCTTTTGAAAAAAATAAGTGCACCTAGCTAATTTCAAAACTCAAAACATAATTATATATATATCTTAAACAGATATATCGTAAGTGAATTACAATATTTTATTCTTAAATGTACTTAAATTAAAAAAACTTAGTATATGTTATGAACAATGCTCCTAGCATAGCTCGTAATCGTCAAATATTTACTTCAATCAGGCTAATAAAGACTCGTAATCATGCGTAAAATTTGCATTCATCGGATGAAATAGTGAATCAACCCTTCAGCAAGCTCCTTTGTAAGATTTGCCATCTTCCGCAAACCCACATAAACCCTTTCCCTTCGCTTCAGAGTTGCACAAATCCAGAAACTTGATGACTGCCAACAACAGCGATGTCGTTTGACGATAACTATGAGGGGCAGAAAGCATATTTATAACAGTCGTCGTTGTCGTCCCTATTCCAGCGCAATGGAACATATGAATAAAACTGCCCCTTCTTCCGCACGAACAGCTATTGAACTCCAAACAGGATCGACGCGGATCTCCAAGCTACATACTACATACAGCTGTTCTAGCTCCTGAATATCCTGAAATCAGTTCCGTCGCCAGAAATGCAGTGACGCAGGAGCATTTTTCGTTCAAACGAACGACGTCTCGGGTATATACGGGCACTTTCCCAGTCCCGGCCAGAAGGTATAATTTCCATAAAAAAAAAAAAAAAGAAGTGAACCACTGAGCAAGAAAAAGTCTCGACGGGAAGCAGCAGGACCCTGAGGGCATGTCCGCGTCAAGTCCTGGCGAGGCGAAGGGACACCGTTTTTTTTTTTTTCGTCATCGTCACCGCTGACGAAAATCCCAACGAATGGTGTCACCTATCCCCGGGACCATAGTTGAAATAATATTTTCATTATTAGAGGGAACATGGACAAAAGGACTCGTTGAAAGCCAGGAGACTCTCCTGGGGTGATTCGCGGCTGTTTGTTACTTTTGTGTCAAAATCGGCGCACCCTTATTCCCGGGGACAAGAGTCCCGCCGAATGTGATGATGGAGTTGCGTCGTTATTAGCCTGATTTCAGGACTACTGCTTCGTCAAGGACGAGCATCGTAATTGCGTTTTAATTCAGCTAGTAGGGAAGGAACGGGGGGTACCTCGGGGTGCTACTATATGCTACTGCGGAAATTTAACACATGAATGGATTTAAAGAGATCAACTCATGACTCGAAGGGATATAATATAACTCCGGCAGCCGACCGAAAGGGGCAGAAGGAACAACGAAATCCTAAACTGTCCCTTATGAGTGATGAGATTCCATTGTTCCGGTGGGGGTTATAGTTATATGGGTTATACGTACATACATTATTATATATATATATAGAATAGTTTGTGCCGCATGCGGTGCAACCCTATCCGTCAGGTTATAACCAAAATTACAAGCCATTAGGCGGGCACCAAAAATTCTTCGGTTTGTGCAAATCACTTAGGAGGGATGTTATGATTCTGTTGTTGCTTTCCCAGGACCCCCGAAATGTCCTCAAAATTAATTCAATACCCCCGGGAGCCGGTAGGTGGCGCTTTTGCCCTACCGTTGATAGTGCCCAGCCGGCCGGGTCGGCCCGTCCGAACAATATTTCGTACACACATTAACCATTTTCGTGTATGAACTCGTTGCGGAGCAGCAATTTGAGCACTTGTTAATTACAGCCCGTAAGGACTTAATAAGAAAATTTATGGGACCCCTACCCCCAAAAACCGGGAAGCGATGGTGTCTCCATGTGCCTGATGACGACGACGAAAACGACGACGACTACAATTACTACGACTACAACTACGACGACGGTCGATTTAGATGCGGAACGCGCCAGGATCGCTCCCGGTGCAATTTCGGGGAGCATAATCAGGCAGGAGTGGCGGGGGCGGGTGACGGGCGGCCAGGAGACAGAAGGTGGTTACTTTTCGCTTTATTTCGTCACAGGAGCCTCACGTTCTTTAACATAGCAGCAGCACTTTATGGGCTGCTTGAGCTCTGCTCAAAAGTCCTAACGACGACGATAACAATGGCAGAAAATTGCTCGGAATAAATGTTTGCAGTACTACAGGGCGATAGAGGGGAAAAGGGTGAAAGTGGAGAGGGGAGGGGAGGGGGTAGGGGGCTGGAAAGGATTGCGGCGAATGGTGGTTTAATAGGGCCCCACGGCGAAGGACGGGTAAAAAACAATTGTTCGGTTGTCTGAACTGCCAAGTCGCCCCTTTTTTGCAGGGTTCCACAATCATACCCCTCCTTTTTATACCTCCCACCCTCCCCCCAGGGGCACTGTTTGTGGGAGCACAGCAGAAAGTAAAACGTGGAGAAATTTTAACTGTTGAACTCAATGTGCGTGAGATTTTAGTGAAAAAGATTTACTGCGATTCCGCTCCACTTTTAATTTATTTCCCTCATTATTTCGGTTGAAGTGGAAAAGTTTATTTATTTCATTCGCCCCGCTTTCCGAGGTGAGCGGGCTTCAACCAACCCGCCCGGACGCTTTGTACTTAACGACGTCAATGGTACATGCCTCTCTACGTGCAAATACTTTTTGGAGGATTGGGAAATTTTCGTTTGGCCTGCCCTTTGCCATCAATTTCCTTTTCCATTCAGCTGGAATTTGTGCTATTTTTGCTCTATTTGTGAACTAAAATTGGTAGTTTGGCACTTTTGTAAAACAATTTCAAAAAATAAAAAATAAAGTAAAATAAACAAATAAAGCAAATTTCGTAAATCCTAAATATCAAGGACTCTCTTTATTATTTTCGAGCGCGTTGGAAATGTTTGAAAAGAAATTTTAGAAGCGTTTACAATCGAAAATCGTGCACAGCACACTTTTAAGGTCTTTACCATTAAATGAAAATGTTTTAGGTATGAAGTTGGAGTTGTTCGAAAATGTAACAGCAATTGGAAAGTTAAGCTGAGAAAAAGCGCAATCTTACAAAATAAAAATTTTAAAGGAGTTGTTTTGTGTCTAAACTCTTACGGGATGAAAACAAAGAATTTACCAAACTATTGATTCTGATCTTGCAAACATATTTCAACTTTTATCTGCACTTTTTCTGAACACTTTTTTACCAAAAAAAATCAATCAAAATTTCTCTACATAAAACTTATTGACTTAACTCAAAAATGTTAACTATTGCTTTGAAATGAATATATGTATATTTTAATGTTATATAAGTTTTCTTAAAAATTAGTTTACAAATAAATTAAAACAAAGAATGTATTACCTGAATTTTAAAAACAAATTTAAATTCGATACGTTAGTTGTTTGATAAAACAGTGACTTTGAAATGAAAGAATTTTTGGTAATTTCTTACTTTAGAACCCTCATCCCCGATTGAGTTGCCCTTGAAATATCTGATACTTTTCTAAGGAATTTCATATGGTATATGTATATACAAAATGTTTCAAAAAAATTCCCTTAAAAACACATTTCAAGGGAAACTCAATCAGGCAAGAAAACTATAAAGCCAAAATTTTTTTCCAAAATAATAAATTTGGCAACAATCAGAAGAAAACTTAAAATTATTAAATCGCTATAATATCTGCCTAATCTGGAGAATGAAGAAGCTTTTTGTAGCGCAAATTAATTTTGCCTGATTAGAAATATGCTTTTTTTTCATTATACAGGATATCCCAGTTTGTGAAAGTTTAAAAGGAAATAGCTTTACTTTAAAGAAAAAATAAGAAATAGAAGTTTAATAAAATTCTGAAATTTCTATTAAATGCGTAAAAAGATAGGATTGTACTTCATTAAGAGGTTAGTATTTTTACCATTTTTTGAATAACAGAATTCCTTCATTTGTAGAAATGGCACAAAAAGAAATGACCAAAAGAGGAAATCTTGTCGATTTGCAAAACAAAAACAGTGATAAATTGAACATTTTTAACCTGTTTGCCTTTCGACTAAAGTGCGATGAGGTTTGGTTTTCACGTGGACATCTCTAATTGGGATATCTTGTATACAAATCTATTCTCCATTCCGTTGGAACACAAATCCGTTCGAAATTTTAAGCAAGGCTAGAAAAATTTTAAAATTTAAATATTCCAATCTGTTTTTAAATTTCCTACTTTTCGAAGGGATTTCAATACCATAAAAATGAAAAATAGGGGTGATACAATTTTATTTTCGTTAGACAAGCACATCTTAGAGCACGCTCAAGTAAAAAGAGGAGCTTTATTTAAACGCTCTTTTCCAAATTTTCTTTTTTTAGCTCTATAGTATAATTAAATCTGAAACTAATTAAGCTATTACCTTGCAATTTTATGTCTATTGGAATTTTATGTTACATTTCTTTATATTATTTTAATATAATTTATGAAAGCGTACAATTTCGCTTTTTCTTCAAAATTATGCCATTTTTTGTTAATATTTTCCTTTTTATAATTCTATAATTTCAAGTAATAAACGAAACTCAGTGAATTAAAAACTTGGAGCGTAGCGTTTTACTTTTTTATTGCCTTATGAAACAATAAAGCTTGTTTATATTGAAAAATTGGACCAACTTGAGTTGAATGCAAATAGACCTATTTTTGAAAAAAAACCACTTTATTGAATTGTAATGTAAGTTCCATAATTTGAAAATGGTCTTGTTTTAAGTTAAAAAGTATATCGTTGCTGCAAAAGCATATTTTAACATCCCTCATTGAAAAAATATTATTAAAAAACTTCTTTTTATCGCCATAAGTTTGAAAAGAATCCTTAACATAAAGTTGAAAACATTGAACACGCTTGTTTGATAGCTGATTGACAGTTAAAACCTGAAGATGAACAAAATCAAAATCTCAGTAATAACTTCCTTACTAAAAGGACGTAACATTTCAATATTTTACAATTCTGTTCACGAATGCTCAGATGAAAGGAGGATATAGTTTAAACCCGCGGATGCACCGTACAAGGATTGCAAATTACACGAAGACAAGCATCAATTGGTCTACTAAGGTGTATTGCAAATGCAATTTCCATATACTGTCGTTCACGTTTGACGAGCTGCTAGTTCAGCTGTTGCTGATTAGAAATTTAATTAGAAATCACTAGGGGAAACTAATAATTGCCAGGTCGGGAAAACGCGCTGCATACAAAATAAATTGAACGGGTGGCTATGCTGCGACGACCAGGAAGTAGTAGGTACTAATTCAATTTGGAGGCGACTGCTAATTTCCCTTTGAATTAAAAATTCCCCGAGTTAAATAAATTACCTTAAAATTTTCGTTAATTTTCACGTGAACCTCCTCTTTCTCTACTTAAAATGCAGTACAATGTGCAAGACCCAATCAATTACTGGTCATGGAAATTACCACTCCGACAGTATATTCGTGGCAAAATTCGGGTAAAAACTGGAGTTAAAAAAAATATCGGTGGTTTTGGTAGCACAGCCCCAAGCAAACCTCCAATTTGTCCGTTCGTCCAATAATGCAGTCAAAGTTCCACCATCCCTGACGTAAATACAGAAGTCGGATCTTCTCGTCTGCTCCACCTGAACAGTGTTGGCGGGGGAGGAGGTCTCATTACGGAAAGGTGTGCCCCAAGTTCCCAGGGAATGAGAGACCCCATCGCAATGCCGCCACTGCCGTCGACGTTTTCACAGCGAACACTCTGCCGCCCGGGGTCTGCCGCGATGAGGTCGTTTTCAAATCGTCAGCGGTTCGCGATTTATTTAATATTCATGGCGGCAAATTAAATCACCTAACGCGCGCACCAGCCCCGACAACCGGATCTCTGCCGTTCCACCCAAATGCATTTTTCAGATGGGGAAGACGAAATTGTTGGAAAGCGTTCCCGGGGTCCTGTGATATGGACAGGACACCCTTTCATCGCAGGCGGCGCCCTCCGGTGGCGGTTCCTAGCACCCGAACAGTTTTTTGCACTGGCTCCACATTCCCCTCCCCCAATATCATATAAAAGCACACACAAGTGGGTGTTGAGTGTGTATTTGAAAGGGCGTCCTGAGGGAGGTAAAAGGAAGATCGGTCGGTCAGGTTCAGTATCCGAGAAAGAAAAATTGGCAGGCTCTGATAAAGGGATCACCACTCGGAATTATGAAACTCTTTGGTAAGCGGATCAAAGGCTGCCTAGCACCTGGCCTTTCACCTTTGCCACACTTTCGAGTGCTAAAATTACACACCTTGAGGTGATGGCGCTGCAGCAGCCGGTCAATTTTTGCTCATTCTCATCCCATCTCTCCCCTAGGGGATATATATCGAGTGTCCTGGCGTTAAATCTACAGGTACCTAAATCTATCTACCCGGACACAGGGTCTAAAAAGATCATCCGACAGACAGACAGATAAAGCGAAAATCAATCATTTCGCTGGCGAAAAGCTTTGCTTATTCCAACATTGATTTTGGCTGGCTGCGGCAGAGACTGGATGATGATGATGATGGGGCCTGGAGTCCCCAATTCCCCGCCCCTATTCTTCCTATCCTTGTCCCGACCGACATGCCACGCCAGGATACGAGAGCATCCCGACGGCGAACGGAGGCCAGACGAGATGCTGCAGCAGTGTCATCAGGGACCCATTTGCATGTGCAGGGCGAATCGTTTATTAGATATTCCAGCAACATAGCGCCGCTTCGCATGCTATTCATCCTCTAATTACAAATTGAAATATGGAAATGTCCCAATTAACCAATTTTGTGTGAGGTTTAGACTCTTTGTATAGGTGGAGATTGCACCGCAACTCGAATTATATGTGTTGCGTTCAACTAACCAGAGCGGGCAGGCGAGGCGTGAGGGGAGCGGACAAGCCCTCACAAAGATGCAAATTTCCATGGGTACGTTGTATTGGCATCATTGCAAGCAGCACCTCTATCTCTCACGAACCTCACCTGCAGAAACGAGGGGCAATATAAAAAAAGGTTGGGACACCTACAAAACCTTTTAACGTGCGCTCTTTAAAAGGGTTTTTGATTCACTTTTTGCTTTACTTTCTTGTCATTTACAGACAAATGGTACATATTTTTCTATACCTTACCAGATCAGATCTTATTCTAAACTTTTAAGCCACATCATAAGCTTTTATTTATATGCATATCATCACCAACTTTAACGTTGTAAAACTCTAAACGTCTGGAAATAATCATTACTATGAGTAAGAATTATAGAAACAAGAGAAGAAAGATCTAAAGCCTCTTCGCAAACCCCAAAAGTGAGGAAAACTATTCTGAAATCCATGAAATTGAAAAAAAAAAAACATAGAAAATAATCTAAGGACAACAAACACTAATCTTAAAAGCATCAATAATAAATGTTTACGCCACTATTTCTAAGACGACTACTGACTCCCAGCCTCACCTACCGACGCTAGCTATCTTTAATTATTCACTGAGATGAAATTAATTATTTCTTGTCTACAATATAGTCAATATGATGCAACAGTCCACGTACTGGCTAACGCAGCAACAAACACGGCACATGTAAAGCATCATTGAGATCGCACGTGATTGATCGCTCATGATATTATTAGGCTAATTAATAAGTTCAATCACTGGCGATCATGCGCCACCTCGATAATGTTAATTATTTTGCTGTAAGACCATTAATTTTTCACGGCCATAAATCACTTCTTCACTGACTGGCAACTAGAGCAATCGTTTCATTTCGTTACATCCACCATTGAATCCACTATTCAATTCACATTTTCGTCCTTCGACGCGGTTCTATAATAGTGCGGTAATACCGAACACGTAATCTCCACATAATTTGTGAATTAAATAAATAAATAAATTAAATTTTCCGAATGTAACTAACTATATTAGCGTTTTATGAATCATAAAAATACTTAACAAAATATAATATTAAAATATATACATACTATATATACTTATTTTATTATTTATTGTAGTAGCCTTTTGCATTTCTTTTCCTTATACAAATCGTAAAAAAGAAAAAGGACCTCACAGTCTGCTCTGGAATTTCAAATCGATCATACTATAAGGATAAAATTTCACAAAATTTGATTGTCGCTAAGCCTCAAACAATAAAAAGTTAATACAAATTCATAATTCCCAACCGATATAACAGAATATCAAAAACAATCGAGTTGAACCATTAATGTTAAACTTCATTCGGCATATTGACGTCACCATTGTTAATTTCTAAATTTGGACCGCAAATTCATAATCAGTGATCTCAAAAATCCACTAATCTCTTCACTAATCTAATTTAAATCGAATAAAACCATTAATGACACAAAATTCGTCTGCCATTTTGGAGACGCTATTTTTAAATTTTATTGTAAAACATTCTTAGAATATATTCTAGAATGTCTTCGAATTTATACATGTGTGTAAAGTTTCAGCTCAATCAGGTGATGGCAAGTGATATACAAATTGATTGTATGTTTTGTATCAAACAGTCATACATACATATACATGTTTGACCTCAATAAAAGTAAAAAAAATACTAGAAGGTCGACAGACTCAAGCACACTAAAAAAAAATTTATTAAAAATCATTAAATCATTTTTTGTGAAAATTATTGTTATTATTTCAGTAAAACCTATATCTGGATTTATGTTATAAGTGATCTTTCTAATAACCTAAAAACTCATATTTGAAACATTATTGTAAAAAAGTAGCATAATTTTCAAAATTTAATTTCTTTGCTACAAATCGTGGTAGTCAAAATGCCCAAATTTTAACTTTTAATTTCGATTAAATATCGATCTATAATACCAAAGGCTTTAATTGCGTGTTAAACGAAATAGTTTCTAAGGTTTGCATAGAAAATTTTCTTGAACTTCAACTAGTTCGTTGAATGATAGTTACCTACAATACCTATATATGTTAAAAAATAATATTATCATTTGAATTTTTGATTTCCGTAATCTGGAGATTTATTGCGTACGATTAATCAAGTAGCGTTTTTCTAAACCATATCGAAGAAATCGATTTATTTTACTAAACAAGTTTTTGTATATTAAATAAATTACAGTGAAAAATGAATTAAATACTTTAACTTTTAATTTCCGAGTTTATATTGGACTCGTAGTGTTTTGTAATACCAAAGTATGAAAATAAAAACACTTAGAGGTTTAAATCTTTATAAAAACCATTTTTATGTTATGCCAGAAAACATCAAAATTACAACGTTACAAACTTTTATTTTTTTAACTTTTCCTTTGTTTAATTTTAAGTAAGTAATTGGAGTGAGGATACAAACTGTCCAATTTATTTCCAAATTGTTAATGTAAATTATAAATTTCGAATAGGCAAAAACATTTGTGTGCTTTTTTTCCGTTTCTATTTTCTAAAGGGCGGCGGAATGCTAAAAATGTAATAAACAAATAATTACAAATTGCCATTCGCATAACTAAAATACAACCATAAAAGCACCACTTAAGTTATTTTTTCTCGAATGCAAATTTTGCGTGTTTATTGTACATATACGCAAGAAGGAATATAAACGACGACGAAAGTGGTGAGTGGAAGGAAATGACTTTGTACACATGTAAATTTTTATAAGGGTCTTCAGTAAATAAATTTAAAATTACAAAAATAGCAAACAAGTAAATTTTCGAGCTGGGTAATATTTACCCTTGCGTGTCTCACAAGGGTTAATTGCCCACTCCAGTCGACGTCGTCTCCAGAAGCTACCTCGTCCTCTAATAGAATTACAGCATCAAAAATTCGCCTTAAATGTATCACATCCTCAATCTTGAAGTTTTGCACTCCCAAGAGGAGTACCCGACCCTTTTCGGAAGAAGGGCACAACAACAAGAAAAAAAAAAACGAAAAAAATAAGGAAAATATTGAAAGATTCTTGTTACCCTCGTAATACGGCGAACCCTAGGATTCGATTCGATCCCGGAAGTGGGAACGTCCCTAATAAATCATTTTTGGCCAATACCCAATCCACTCATATATCCGTGGCGAGGAGCACGCGGAAGGGTCCTCGTGGCAGGAGGCTTCGACGATCCCTTCTAGGCCTGGGAAGGACCAAGGAGCAGGATCGGGCGGCTCCTTGGCGAAAACCGAACCGAGTTTCTGCGATAGTTGGGCCGTGTCAAAATTTTCATGATTTACAATTACGTGGCATAGATATCCGGCCGGTGGATGTATGCCATTATCGCGGACAGCCTACTAAGTGGGAAACACATGGGAAATTGAACCCTTCTGAGTCCCGGCCCGGGCGCCTGAGGTATCCTTGAGAGTGAAAATCGAGGTAAGGCAATAGGGATGATCCCTGAAATCACATATTCAACAAGGATAACCTTTTTTCTCTACTCTCAATGGAGGTCGGTAAGCCATAAATAAAGTCCTCAACTGATGGAGGGGGTCTGTTTAAGGATCCCTTTTACCACACGAAAGGATGTGTAATCATCGGTTCAGGTAAACTTCGATTAACCGAAGGAAAAGGAAACACTCGGATATTGTGCGGGAGACGGTCCGGGGCAGGGAATTTAACTGTTGACACGTGACCAGCTCCTCCATCACATCCCCCTTCATGCTGATTTAAGGATATGATCCTCAATAAGGGTGTCGTATAAATTTTTATTTATTGCTGTCAGCCGAGAGTATGCGCCTCCCAAACAATTGAACATGATTTGATGGATCCATTAAGATAAGACGGGCACGGCCGCTCGCTCGAGTCCTTTCAGAAGCGATTCTTTGAGGCGATAATACGGATTATATTGATAAGTTATGAATTTCAATATTTTCCGAAGAGAAAGGCACTCCACTGCCAGTGAGTCTGTCCGCGTACCCAAATTGATAGCGACTGTCGTTTAGATAAAAGGACCAATCGAAGTACTGTACCTTAACTGATTTTAAGGGCGTGCTCCATCTTGATTATTTCTATTCATATTCAGCGTTGTGCGGTTCGTCGTTAAGTAGGGTGATATGAAGATTAAGAGGAGCATTCTTTATTACAAGACCTCATTTTTTCCCATTGAAGAAGTTAATCCTAAAGTTTCCTGTTAGAAGACATATTGATCCGTGTATATGAAGTATTTAAGGTATTCAAAAAATTTTATATCCCAAATATCTAATTTATAAATCTTAACACAAGAACAATAACTCTGTAAAATTAAAACACTTATAATATTAAAAAATTTACCCTTACTTATTGTTGGAATTATAATTCCTTCATAACGATAGAAAACCTCCTGAAATTTAATTTCGATTACATCTTCTGATTCTGAGTTATTCAAATTTTCGAAAGTGATACTTATACTATATATATACAGGGTGTCCGGGAAGTAGTACGCCAAAATTAAGGGGATGGTAGCTTGGGTCATGACCTACCAAAATATCAAAATATGACCTTAGTGAAAACCTCACCGTTTTCGAGGTATTTGGGTTTTTATGAAAAATTAAATTTGATTTAAAATGAACATGGCAATATCTTGTTATTCATGAATAAAATGGGTGATTCTGAAATCTACATTAATTAAGCAATTTTTTGAAGTGCTTTCAAAGTAGAGTCAAATAATTGTGAACAGCAAAAAAAAAATTTGTTTATTTTTTTCCGCGACGGTCTTGTGTTAGTAATAAAAAATTACATGCTTACCAGGTAGGGCAACTTATCTAGAATATTTTAGCAAAAAAAAAAAAATTGAGAACATGTCTTTTTATGTGCACCAACTAGTCAATAAACTGAAATTTAATTTTTCATAAAAACCCAAATATCTCGAAAACGGTGAGGTTTTCACTAAGGTCATATTTTGATATTCTGGTAGGTCATCACCCAAGCTATCACCAACCAAGGTGGATTTGTACGGAGACTTTTATTTTGATGCATTTCCTGAAAAGTATCCTTAATTTGAACCCTGATTTCTTCCCTTAGGGGTGAATATAATTTTTCAAAAAAAACCTCGAAAATTATCAGTTTTTCGAGGAAAATTGTTATGACATAAATTTTAATTTATAAAAGAAAAGGCAATTTTTTTCATAATTGGTGTATACTCAAAAAATTGACTATTTTCGAGAGATTTGCGTAAAACTGGAATTCCCCTAAAATTAGATTAGGTTCAAATTAAGGGTACATTTCAGGATATGTTTAGAACGTCAAAATAAAGATCTCTACGAATATTCAGCCTGATCGGAATTTTTTCCAAGTCAAAGTCTAATTTTACTGGGCTCACTCTACTTTAGAAAAGTACTGCATGGCAGAATATCTTAAAAAAGGAGTTCTCTTTTAAGAGTATGTTTGTCAATCTTATATAATACGTATTTTTACTTTTCTATTAAACAGAAATATTAATAAAAAATTTAATTTTTGGGTTTAGTCAATAAAATTCAAAAAATTAAAGCTTCTTTACATAAGCCTGTGCGTCATATCGTACTTTTTATAATATTCATAGAATTCCAGTCCCTGAAGGCAATTTTAGCTTTACGCGAAATATTACGGAACGGGTGAAAGACAATTTGGCCCCTTTTTAGAATACCCCACAGTTCATAAAAAGCAATTCTCTGGAGTTCGATAATTCTACTTGAAGCAAAGGAAAAGAATCTTCGTCATTCTACGGCAATTACCTATTGCACATAAAAGGATTATCCGGCCGTCTTCGGATAGGTAATGGAGGGGCCTCCTAGAAACTCGCAAGTCGACGCCAGCCACATCATACATGGCCCTTCTGATGGGAAATTTCCCCGTAAATCAGGTTATATATTGAAATTGAATAAAAACTCAATCTCTGCTCGCAAATAATTCGATCGAAGGGCCTCGAGTTTTTATCTTTTTCCACGTCGGTGCGGGCAAATGTATGATGAGTTGAGTGTGCCGCCCGACGTCCTTGTGCCCTTGTCTTTTCCTGGTGTAGGGAACAACACACGGCGGCGTATGGGAGCTACTTGAAAGAATCTATCAGCCAGAGCTAGGAGAATATAAATGAATTTGTATACCTTTGAATTCATCTTTCTCCGTTCGCTCCAGCAACGCAAGTGAATAATTCCTGGGGATCCTCTGGAGAGTGCTCTTTCATCAGCATATTTATGGCAATTTTCCGTCTGCAGAGTTACAACAGCATGTAATTAGAATTGGAAAATTCTCTATGTCATACGTACACCTGCTTACTGGTGGCAGGAAAACCCTTTTTCATTTATCACCGCAAACTAATCCAGCATATAAGGACATTCCCCTTTCTTGGTAATCTCATCGAACACTGGTGCTCTTCCAGCCCTTCTAGTAAGACTGAACTTCGTCAAAGAATATCCACACAAACACGAATTTAAATTTATAGAAAAACCGGTCAAGTGCGTGGTCGACGTACCATATGTTCTAGGATTTCTAGAAATCTATAAGATCTGAGACTTTCGATGTAATTTTCCTATAAACTTCCCTGATCTTTTAAAATTTAAGAGTTGCCAAATTTAAATTTTCTACGTCGCATGGTTTTTGAGAAAGTGAGCAAATCGGCTGGAACAGACGGACAGACACACGAGGTAAGACAAGGGTTCTGTGCAGAACTGAAATATTGTAGTTTACTTTTATGAAATAATTTTTAATAAAGTATTACAAGGTAAATCAGAAACAATTAGGTTTTATACAAAGTTACTTTTATTGTAGCTTTCATTAATCTCAGTAAATAAATTAAAAACATAGAACAAAACAAGTTTTTTGTTTGGAATCAAAAGAGAGTTAATGAAATTTCACGTTTGACATTTGTTTGTAATCTTGATTTCAGAAAATCTACATAGTATAAGTAAATTTTCTGAAATCAAATCTTCTATTTATAAATAATCCGTAATTTTGAAATAATTCGTCTTTAAAATTCTAATTCCTATAAAAGGTGTGTTTTCTTTAAGAGGAGCCGGATTTCCAATAGGGATATCTATCAAATGAGTTATCTTTTGTTGTAAGTGTCAATGTCAGTTTTATTCGGTAAGGCCTAACAAATCATCATGGAAAAATAGACACCGCAGCAAGGATTCCAATGGAAATTTATTTGATTTGATAGGCGTGCGCAAAAACTTGGGCTTTGTTCCTCAACAAATTGGAAAGTTTTACCTGAGGATCTTGGAACATTGATTTTGACGACATGTGGTTTCAACAGGATGGCGCTACGTGCCACAGAGTAACCGAAGCAATCGATTTATTGAAAGGACAATTTGGCGAAAATCCTATGTCGAGAAATGGTAAGACAGTGTAATTTGATGCAGTTGGACTATTTTTATGGGGTAGATAATGTTGACGATTAACGTATTATAAGTCATTGCGGTTATATAAAGATGCTCGGAGAAGTGGTGAAAACTTCGAATGATAAAATGCACTATGGAACTGGCAGCCGTGGTGCTCATATGCCTGAAATTGAATTAAAAATGTTCCAAAGTGATCTTTCGAATAAAACTGAATTTATGGTCACTTTCTTAATTTTTATATGTTTTATTTAAATGCAAAATCCGGTCGCGCTTAACAAAACATGCTTTATTTACATTTCTAAGATAACTCTTAATAAATGCTCATCTGATAATGAAAAATATTGGTCTGTATCCTAAGTTGAATAATGCCCCATACAGAAAAACAAAAAATTTTCAAATTTTATTAATTTAAATATAGTATGACTTTAGACTAAAATATGGCAACTTCACTATTACTTTCATTAAAAATAAAAAATGGTTTAGCGTCAAATCCATATGATGCCGAATTTCGCTAATTACTTCAAAAATATTGTAATATTACATAGCAGCACTAAATTACTACAGAATGAGTTGGCAATTTTAGAATATTACTTTAAAAACATAAATTATATTACATTAAGAGTGAATAAAGTTCTTAAAAGGTGATGATGATAGATTTTCGCACCGCTGAATGAGACAACTAATTGAGAAAATATATTGTCAAAACCCAATACGTCCCCGAATTTCGCATAGTATAATTAGATGAAATGGGACACAATCCCAACCGTAGCCCCAATTTGTCGGGAAGACATCAGATGACTCCTTGATTGTCTGTGTGTTTACCTATTTCTTCAATTCAGTCCCCGGGTGCAGCGCACAGATTCATGCGGGGGAGCCGTTTCCTTTGTCGAGATGATTTCTGTTTATCTTGATATAAGAAAAGTTTTCGACTCAAGATCGCTCGTAATTTGAATATTTTTGATTCGTATGATGTACAACGGCGACGGCGGCAGCAGCAAGCAGAAGAGAGAGAGAAATCAAAAGCGATTTGGGTAAATATGCGATTTGCAATTGTGAACAGAGGGTCTGGGCAGCGATTGCGGTGGCGGCAGTTCAGCGACATTTTCCATCTGATACCGCCGAATGAATTTTATTTGGTTTCATTTGGGTAAATGTTTGACTTTTGGGTAGTCGGAAGCGATATCTTTGAGAGAAATTGACTAAAGGAGATAGTCTTCCTTGGTATTTTTTTTAAAAGATTTTTCTTCTGCATAAGGGCAGTAAAATTATCTATGGTATCTACTTTTTTAAAGGCGATTCACATAAAATGGCTTAAACCATTGATATTTGCATTTTATCATTTTTTCTATTTATAGAGGTACATTGAAACTGTCATTGTATTTACCATCAAACTGTATTTGCATTTAAAGCTCATTGCTCACTGACATAAAAAGTTTTTGCAATGAGGCTTATCATATCAAGGTCCAACGTTTGAATAGTGAGATAAATTTATTCTTTGAATAAAAAATCAAATTGGGGCAAAGAAACAAGTATTTTTACATCAACTTGCTAAATTTTCCCCTTTAATTGTAAAACGATAATTAATAAATTCATTTAAAATCATTCACTACCAATATTGATATTATATTCCATAAATAAATTTTAGAGGAATTATTAAATAACCATATACACTTTTTGAGTATATCTATGTGAAGCTATGTTTAAAATATGCAATAAAAATAGTTACAGCAGTTAATATATATAATATAAAGGAAGATCATCTCATAGTTCACCAAGCAAAGGCAGATCCTTTTGTGAGTGCGGTGCAGATTCAGCGTGATGTGAGCGAGTTCCATGGATTGAATGTCAGCGTGGATACTATCAGAAGACGTTTACGAAGTTCTGGGCTAAAAGGATGTGTTGCAAGAAGAAAGCCACATGTCAGTGAAAAAAATAGAAAATTAAGACTAAAATTTGCAAGGGAACATTTGAACAAACCCATGTCGTTCTGGCAAAACATCCTATGGTCCGACGAAAGTAAGTTCAACAGGCTGGGATCTGATGGAAAACAAAATGTATGGCGTCCTGTAAACCAAGCTTTAAGTCCTACAATTAAGACTGTAAAGCATGGCGGTGGCAATGTGAAAGTTTGGGGTTGTATGTCATGGCATGGTATAGGTCCTATAACAAAAATTGAGGGAAATATGGATCAATTTATGTATCTAGGTATCTTAAAATATACAATGGAGCCATATGCAGACGATAATTTGCCAGTAACATGGACCTTTATGCATGATAACGACCCCAAACATACAGCTAGATCTGTAAAAAACTGGTTGTCTGAGCAAAAGCTGAGGGTTTTGGACTGGCCACCACAAAGTCCGGATCTAAATCCCATCGAGCACTTGTGGAACGATGTGGATAAGGAAATTCGGAAAAATAAACCATTAAATTTGACGTTACTTTTTGAACTTATCGAACGTAAATGGGTATCTATTACAAAACAAAGATGCGAGGGCTTGGTGCACAGTATGCCAGCAAGATGCGCTGCTGTCATCAGAAATAAAGGGTATCCAACAAAATATTAAAGAATATTTAACTAAATCAGGCTATTTGGAAAGAATTATTGCTAAATTTGATAAATGTGCTAATTAGTTGCGAGTGAAAATTAAATTTTGTTTACGAATATGCTTTGTCTTTAACTTTATGAATTGTTAATTTTTTTTATCTGTTAGTTTTTTGTTAGAGTTTATATGACTGCTTTTGTTAAATGAGAAAAGGTTCAAAATAAAATACTTTTAGAACAGTTTTTATGAGATTTTATTCAAAACAAGCAAGTGTGCTAATTAGATGCATGCCACTGTATATATGGGGAATTCTTTTTCAAATCAGCCACCCCCCTAGGCCATTACAATTTTGGGGTAAAAAATTTTTTGAGCACACCAAAAAATCTGTCAGAAAGTCTAGTTTTTCAAGCCGTTTGGTGTTTTTTGAAGAAAAAAAAATTCTAACCTCAAAAAAACTGTTTAAAGTGAGGCACCTCGCAAAAAAATGCCATTTTTCAGTCAAAAATGATTGAGAAAATTATAATTTTTCAATAATTTTAAATTACTCAGTGTTTTGGGGGTCGCTGAACAAGAATCCGTTGTCAGATTTAAAATTCAAAATGGCCGATCCAATATGGCGGACGAAATTTTTGAAAATAATTCCGATTTACACCAAAATTGGTTTAGAGTGGTTTTTAGGGTCTCTGATCACGAATCCGTGGTTAGATTTGCAAAATTCAAAATGGCGGATGAAAATTTTGAAAATCAACAGATTTACGCCAAAATTGGTATAAGGGGGTTTTTGGGTCTCTGATCACAAATCCGAGGTTAATATCGGAAATTAAAAAAAAGTTAAAAACAATACAGAAAATCTATTATTGTACTGATGGCGCTAAGCAGGATGAAAATTTTGACTTAGTTATTTTACTTTTAATAAAATTTTCCAATGAATCACTTTATTGATTTGGTGACCAGTGATCTGCATTTTTTTCCGTGTCATTAGAAAAAATTTTAATTAAAACAATTCCATTTTTCTGTACTATAAAACCGTGGTTTTTTGAAATCTCAGAAAAACTCTTGCAATTAAGATGTGTTTGATTCAATTTCATGAAATACTTTATCAAAATATAAAATAGATATTTTATCGAAATGTTTTTCTGCCCAATTGAATAGTGCTTTGGGAGTTAATATTGCTTCAGATGGTTTAGCCGTAAGGCTTTGTAGGCTGACCTTTTGAAAGTAGCACCTATTCCATCATACATGCTTTTTCCATGTGCAGTTGCTGTGTAATGCCATTCTGCTTCAATATTAAAATGATTAATCAAATTGCTTATTTGATATTTATTTTTAAAATGTTGCTTAGCGCCATCAGTATAATAATAGATTTTCTGTATTGTTTTTAACTTTTTTTTAATTTCCGATATTAACCTCGGATTTGTGATCAGAGACCCAAAAACCCCCTTATACCAATTTTGGCGTAAATCTGTTGATTTCCAAAATTTTAATCCGCCATCTTGGATTCGCCATTTTGAGTTTTGCAAATCTGACCTCGGATTCGTGATCAGAGACCCTAAAAACCACTCTAAACCAATTTTGGTGTAAATCGGAATTATTTTCAAAAATTTCGTCCGCCATATTGGATCCGCCATTTTGAATTTTAAATCTGACAACGGATTCTTGTTCAGCGACCCCCAAAACACTTTTTCTGAGTAATTTGGTTAAAATTATTGAAAAAAATATAATTTTCTCAATCATTTTTGACTGAAAAATGGCATTTTTTTGCGAGGTGCCTCACTTTAAACAGTTTTTTTGAGGTTAGAATTTTTTTTTTTTTAAAAAACACCAAACGGCTTAAAAAATTTTTTACCCCAAAATTGTAATGGCCTAGGGGGGTGGCTGATTTGAAAAAGAATTCCCAATATATATTTTTTTTTAAATTTTAGACAAAGTAGTTTCGGAAATAAAATATTTTCGCAATGTTCCAAAATAACTTTTTAAACATGCTGTTTAAAATTATAAAAAAACTATATTTTTGTTTACCACAAAACAAACCTTTTTAAATGATACCCAACAAGATATATGTACAATAATACAATAATAAATTTTCAAGAAACAAATTTGCCCTTTTTTAATTTTTATATCAATATTCTGAAGTGTTAGATAGTGCAAAATATGTGGGTTAATAAGATCTATTACTATACCAAAATTCAAATTTTTACGTCGCATGGTTTCTGAGATAGTCATCTTAGACAGATAGACAGATGCACAGACACGTTAGAAATACATTTTCGATGTAAATGCCTATAATTCCGAAATAAAATAATGTATAAAAATTATTTTACATACATCTTAAATCTTAGACTGTGTTGAAATTAAATAATGCTTCAATAATCTATAAAAACTTACAAAACAATTCAATGTTTCAATACTTTCCTTTCGTTTTTTGGAGGGTAAAATATAAATGTTAAATAGATCATTCAATATTTAAATTTACTGAGTATAAAGTGCTCATTTTCCTTAAGGGTTGTCTAAATGGTACATTATAAACTTAAAGATTTCAAAGACTTTATTCCTGCAGTCCATTAATCGTCGTTGTAAAGCTACAAATAATCTCCCATAAGTAAGCGAGTAGAAGAAAGTTATGTGTCTACCGAAATCTTGGCGCAACAAACACATATTAAAGAGTTAATTTTGCAGTCACATTTCGAAATAAATTAAACCGAAATGGATCCGGGCAGAGTCTCCAGGCGGTCATTCCGGGGTAATCCCGTAAAACAACTTGAAAAATGCCCATATAACGAGCTGCACCCACACCGCCGCCCGCCGCCCCGCGGGTGTACGTCCTTCTCGGAAATATATCTCTGCCAGCCATCAAACGTTAATCCAAATTAATTTCGTGTAATTAAAATCACCTTAAAGCCAGGTTATATATCAGGCGCTTAAGCGTTTAACATTTCCTTCATTTACTGGGGCTCCTGTGGCGGTCGTCGGGCGGGAATGATATGGCATTGAGGAGCAGAAGCAGAGCCCCGGCGAAGATATCACTGGGGAATGCAAAAGTTTGTGTTGTTGGAGTAGTCCTGGAGTCCTGTTCGAGGATCCGGGAGATATGGGGATACGAAGACGCAAACAACAAAACCTTGCCGTACAAACAACCAGGATCTGCAGTGTCGTCCCGCAGCCCGTTCCTGGTCCTACTATCCGGTGACGACGGGAACGAGCGGGAGCAGTCGAGGCGACTTGGCCTCCGCTGCCCCTGCCGTGCATTTCTTCCAGCAGTAACTATCCTTTTAATATATGTGCACTCAAATAACTCCGCTAAATTGTCGGACATTAATCAAGGTTTTCATGGTTGTCTCTAGTTTCCAAGGAGGATATCAGCCAGACGTATCCAGACTGCATACACATTCTAACTGGTGGATATACTTAGACGACGATGCCGTTCCCCATTCCCCATTCCCTATTCCCTGTTCCCGGCTATCCTGCACAAAGGTTCATATGTCTGCTGGTTACGTATCGCTTTAGTTACGGCCGAGGATTCGGTGTTTATCACTCGTGGAGACGAAAAGTGAAAAAGTGAAGCCCAAGACACGATGAAATGATAATCGTTATCCTTGTTCCGTGGATGGGCGACGTATTGTGTGGTGTAAATTGCCGGAGATTATGGAGGCTCATATACCATGAAAAACGCTCGGTGTACGGAATAAATCCAGGGCTATTAATCCTGGAAGCTCCGTGGCCGCCGCCGCCGTGGCCGGGGCTCGCCGGTTGCCATCCTTATTAAAAAAAAGAAAACCTCCTCCGAGACCAGTCTGCCTCTCATCCTTCAGGGCGGGAAGCCAGTCTGGTCGTTAATGAAAGTGTCTTAATAATGAGATTGTTAACATTAAATTATCTTCTGATTTATAAAGGGAGAGCGTTAGCAATTTGTTAGCCGCCTCCGACAAGCGAATTTTCTACAAACATCAGTCGGCCTCGACTCCTAGCTTTAATTTATTTTTCCAGGGAGGACGGGAATTATCTTAACGCAGTTCGTCGTTATTTTGTTATTTAACTCATTTAGATTAATATAGGCTTTAAGGGTTAGCTACTCCAAAACTTCGTAGAATTCCTCATTTTAGTTTCGTATCCAAAATTAGATCTAATAAATTAATAACAACAACTCTAATTTTAAATTGAATTAACCGAAAGAACGTAACTCGGTCTCCTTAGTTAAAGTAGCTTAAAATTAAAGAAAGCAGTATCTAGGGACACAGCAACGGGAAGTTACAGACAAGGAAATTATTGCAATATAGCTAATTTTTAGAAAATTAATTATTTAAATATAAAAACACGTGTCGAAAGTCGGAAAACACTGGGAAATTTTCTCCAAAAAGTACATAATATTTTCTACATTAAAATTTAAAATAATCAAGAGTGTTAAAAACAAATTATCAAAAATAAGGACTTTCAAAGTCTCTTTCTTATAAACGTTGTTATATCAGAATTTTCTCTGTATGCACTGCTTAGAGACCGGGTGTTATACTACATATGAGCTTATTAGAATTTAGAAGTTCCAAATTGAACACAAAGTTGATCAATTTTTTTTTTCCAAAAAATGATACAATTACCTTAATTCGGAACAATTAAAAGCGACAAGACAAAAATATCTTTGAATGAATTATAAAAGGCGATTTCTAACAAAAAGACTGCCAACTATATATATTTTTTTGAACTAAATCATTGTTAGAAAATATACTAATTTGAATACATCTAGTCCTTAACTTTCATCAATTCGATTCAAAAAAGCGCTACAAACAAATATACTCGTTTCGTTGTCGAGACGTCAAGTCAAATTTAATTTCTAATGTGCACTGGCGTTCAAAATTAAGAATGTATTTAATCATTCAATTTTTTTTTTTTTCTTCTTAAGTTATAGCTTCTATCGGCTTGAAAAAAAAACACTGTATTGTAAAGTTAATACTTTACCCTATAAAGCAGTTTTTTTTAAATATTCGTGTGATTTTTTTCAACTAAGCTTAGCTCATAGCAAAAACATCATTTTCAACTTTGGCCTTGTATAACTCCTAAACTAATAACCGTACAGAAATCCACCAGATGTCAATTTCTCAAAAATATCTCTTTTGGACTGTGTCTTCAATATTTTCATCACGTTACAAACCTATTATTGACATATTTTGGTTTATCAACCACCACTTTGAAAAAAGAAAATCAACATAACGATTTTGAAGCAGGTATGTTCCCCTTTAAGGGGACATTCTCATTCGAAATGGACAAAAAAACGACTTTTTGTGGATTTTTTTTTTTTTCTTAAACCCTATTGCATTTATTCAAAAAACTTTTTCACATATGAATATACAGGCATCGAAGTATACAAAAAAAATTTTTTTTTTGTTTTTTTTTATGTTTTGCTTTGTACGAAAAGTCCCTTTTTAGCTGGTACCAGTTCCTGCGGTCTTCCTGGAGAAGATAAACACAAAACTCAAAATGGGTTTTGTTCTTTAGACTTTTTTCTAGGACATAGACCTTTAAAACTGGTACTTTTAATTTTTTAAATTTTTTTAGGACTGTTTTTCTAAACATTTTAAAAATTGGCCATGTTTTGGGGGGAAAGTACCTGTATAAAAAAGAGGGTGGGGTACTTTTATGCATTTTTAAAGGTCCTAGTATTTATGTTAATGAGTCGAATGCTTTTTGATTTTTTTAAATCTATCGAGCAGAAGTTGAGATATCACTGGTACCAGGTGAAAAAAAGTAGTTTCGAGAAAAACGCGTTTAAAGTTTTTATGCGACGCTCCAAATCCATAGAAACCGGTATATATCGTTACGTATATATAGCTATAACTTTCGTTTTGTTTCGAATTTCTCACAACGGTTTGAGGGCAGCATTTCTATGATGTTAAGGAATACTTTTATGTAAAAAAAAAAATCGATTTTTTTCACTTCGAATGAGAATGTCCCCTTAAAATGGTTTATTTAAATTCTCCTGTGATGTACTTTCAGCTTTTCAGTGAGGTTTGGCGGATTTTTGTACGTCATTGAATTAGTATTTATGAAAGCTCTAAGTTGAAAATGATGTTTTTGCTTTGCCAACTCATAGTTCAATATATCAAAATCACAGGAAAATTTTAAGCAAAATACCAAACGATGAAAGAATCACTTACCTATTATAAATTTTCATTATTCAATTTTCTTATATATTCATTTTTGATAACAGATGCAAACACCTGATGTTAAACAATTTTTTTATTGTAAGTTATTTATTAAGCATCGTCACGCTATCGCCTGATTCACTTCGAAGGCAAAATGCGTATCGCCTGCAATAGATTTATAATACAACAAAATTTGGAGCATAAAGTGCTTTCACTTCTTATCAATCTATTCAAATTCCAACAAGTGGCGTCGAAGAGTTCTATGTATTGACTTTAAACATTTTTACAATAAATATTCATAAAATCATTTTCATATACCAACTATTCAAGAAATGAGGTTAACTTGCATTCCCATCCCTTTTTTTTCATTCCCTATGTTCCGAACATCCACTCAAACACGAGGAAATATGTCTCAGCTAAATGAAGCGAGTGAGCAGGGAAGTAATGCGGATGACAAATTCACTCGGTCGGTTACTAATGGGGCCCCGAGACGTCTTCAAATATTTCTGCATATGATATCCCGATGTGGAATCAAACGTGATTCGAATCGGTACCGTGGTCCTGGCTGCTGGCTGCTGGCTCCTTTGTCATGCCACAGCTCACCTGAATACAAAGCGTTTTACAGATGTTCCTGCTTAACCCTTCGCCAAATCGTTAGAGCTCCCGGGGACACGTGCCGCATAGGCAATCACCACGGAATTGGGTCTGCCACCGTGCCCTCGAGCGGTCTATGTAAATTTTTTCTGAAAAGCGGTCAAACGCCTCAGCCATATCAAGTGCGGAAAAGTGGTGTCACCTTTCCGTGTCGGACTATTTGGTTATGCCGGCTCCTTGGGCACGTCACAACGACTTGGGGTAGTGTAACTGTTTAGTATCCCGATTTAAGTAATCCAATCAAGTTTTGCACGTTAAGGTACACAGTAAACGATTTTTATATCGCTAAACGATGGTAATGAGGTTCTTTCATTCAGCACTGCGAAAATATAACACGAAAATATATCAACATACATATAAAAAACTACAATCTTATATTTTAAAAATTTTAACGATTTTCAATGTAATAACATCCATTTATATAAAAGATTTTAAAGCAATATTGTAAAATTGCAAAAATAATGGTAACAATTCTATCAATTGATGGTCTATCTTGAACATTTTAGGTGACCCACTATTTACATTATTACATGAGCTAACAAATAAATATCAAAATAATTCCACAGTCTTGGGCATAAGCTGAGGCTTTTTCACTAATCAATCTAAGTAATTTCTTGAGTGATGACTTAATTGGAGCTTTGATTGTTTTTTAAATCTTTTTTATTCCGTAGTAGAAATGATATTTTGTTATTAGGTTTTTTGAACCATGTAAATAAGTATCTGAAGTTTTTTTTTCCATGAGCATTTTTTCCAAATTTATTAACGTTAAAAAAAAGGTGGACAAATTCAAAAGTCTGTTTTTTAAATAAAAATTAAAGATTCTAGTATTGACGATAGGCAGAACAATAATTAATAAGAATAAGTTTCGTCTTTTGCTTTCAGATGATCCTGCGTCAAGAAATTAGATGCGACAGCAAAAATAAAAAATTGTTGACACCGTCATTTGGAAAAAATTACTCGTAAAAAAAGTGTTTTTTGTGGTAAGCTTCAGATGCTATTTAAATCTATCAAAAAATTTGATAATAAAATATAATTTCTACTATGAAATAAAAAAGATTTAAAAAACAATAAAAACAACCAGAAAGCCGCCTAAAATGATTCTCTCTGCCAACACAAATCCAGTTCTTCATATTAACCCATTAACGCCCAAGTGACCATTTTTGAGTCGATTTGAAATTCACTTGACAAAACGATCAAATATCGAAAGTGGTATATCAAAATATGGTTTTTTGCTTAAAATTGTTTGCTCTTTCATAATCTGCAGCCAGAATTTTAATATTACGCACTCAAAAATTACTATGGCGGCTCAAAGATGGCGCAAATATTGCAAATATTTCTTTATTGAATTACTTGGTAATATCGAAAATCAAACTTTAAATTCTGCACTAGAATATTCAATCGATTTTTAGGATATAAACAGCATCCAACTTTATACATTTGGAAAATTTAGACTTTTTCAAGATGGCGGATCCAATATGGCGCCTGAAAATGGGCAAAATTCGTAAAAACTTTATTTCATATATATATCATTTTAAAATTATAAAGTTGTTACGAATTTCGCCCATTTTCAGGCGCCATATTGGATCCGCCATCTTGAAAAAGTCTAAATTTTCCAAATGCATAAAGTTGGATGCTGTTTATATAGTAAAAATCGATTGAATATTCTAGTGCAGAATTTAAAGTTTGATTTTCGATATTACCAAGTAATTCAATAAGAGTTCTCAACCTCAAAAGCAGCAACAGAGTATAAATATACTACTACTCAAAGGCTCAAGTGATGCAATATCATAGCACAAAATATCTCTAATGAACACAACTTGATGTTTAGAAGAAGTTTAGATCTAACCAAAGATGCAAACAGTGATTTAATTGTGTATGTCGAACGTTATTTAAAAAAAAAAAAACCAAACTTAGGTTAGCTACCAAAATTAGCACTCAGATCCTTAAATTCAGTTACTACGATATTATCAATACAATAGATATTTGAAGTGGGATTAAAGATACGATAGAAAGATATAGATTTATATTTCGCTGGATTAAGCGAGAGTGCATTATTATTACACCATCTTGATAGATTACTCAATTCCTCCACATTTTTTATAAAACAAAATATGTTTAGATCATCGGCATAAAGCAGACTACATTAACAATAGTGAAACTTAAAAAAAAAATATTATTGCGTGGATAACGCTCCCTGAACATCCTGCGGGAGGACATTGAACATCATCATTGCTCCTGACACCTTTGTGTGCCTCGCCCGTGTTGAAGTTTGTCTTTCCCACGGGCGGAGTAAGTATCGTCAATCCGGAACCGGATTGTATTTTCCCTGCGCAGTAACGTGCTCGTTTATATCGAGGGGTATAAATCAGCGGTGGAGCCCGAGTCCTTAGACCGGGAAGTCTTCGGATATTATGTTTGGCTGCTGCAGGACGATGGAGCCATTTTTTCTCCCGAAGCCCGCCGGGAAGGTTCTTATTATCCGAAAAATGTGAACGAGCTGGGCTGACTCGAAGCGAGTGTTTGTGCAGGCAAACACCTCGCCTCCAGGTCATGTCTAGTTGTGGGTCCTGGATCGTCTACACCGGGCCCGCTCAAAGCCGGCTTGATCCTCCGGTGCCGATCCCGCTCCCGATGCTGCTCCCATTCCTTTTGCCAATACTGCAATACGTCTTTTTGTGGAGATTTAATACACTCCCATGCGCTCCAGCTCGGCCCGGCTCGAGCTTGCTTCATTCTACGGAAAACTATTTGAACTGAGTCGAGCGTGAAAATCAATTTAAGTGGGGCTTTATTGGTAATTTTCCAATGGATATTGGTTACGAGCGGTGGCCGGGCGGGCACTGGCGGCGGCAGCGGCGGAGGTGAACCGGAGGGGCACAGACGAATATAATCGCAGCTCAGCTCGGAACAAATCAAAGTGTTATACGGCAGCTACGGGTGAATGGGAAAACTTTTAATGTTCCTAGGTAAGATGGTCTGCCGGTGAAATAACTCAGCGTGAATTGAGGTGGCGTCGGCGCGAGGCGGCGGCCGCTGCAGAAAAAGCACCCAGATAATGCAGTTTTGTAAGCAATTAAGGCAATGGATTTATTCGCCACTGGAATTCAAAAGGCCGCGCCAACAGATCGTTAATTTAACGTTCAGGTACTTCGACATTTAGCACCAATTAAATACTTTACGGGCGAAAAGGTTACTTATTAAGATGATGATTTTTACTCAATTATTTCTCGATCTGCTTAGCTAAATTACGGAGTTATCAGAACTACAATAGAATGAACTCAAAATTATGCCATTCCATACAAGAATTATAGGAGGCACCAACTAAATTTTGAATCTTGAAAGCTCCTATTAATTATACATTTTTAGAAAGGATTTTTTTATTTTATATTCAATATTTAAATGTTATTTATTGATTATACATACATAGTTTATTTTAATTTATTCATATTTTTTTAATGATATTGGCTTGAATTGATAAGCTAGACTGAATATATCAATTTTTCAAAACAACTTCTGGAAATACTAATAAGGAAACTAAAATCCTTCTACAAACTTCTAAACTACCAAAAACTTCTACAATTACAAGCCGTGAAGATCCGGCGCACACTTACAGCGATATGGCAAAACGGTCTGATTTATAAAATCAAATATTTTGCGTTTAGTGGCGGGCGATATAAACATGTAAAAAACTTCATAGTAGCTTATAAACTGAAGTTTCTGTCTCTTTTCAATTGACCATATCTTGTAATTGATATTTTGTAAAATTTTGTTTATCTCATTATTATTATTTTTCGACTCAAAATCCTTGTGGATGTGTTGGTATATATATATATATATATATATGTATAGTCATCCTGAATATGACAGTCATTATCATCGTGTTGAAGCAAAAATATACCGTTAAGCTTAGTTGACCATATTGGGTCTGACATGACACATATCTTGAACATATTTGAAACTAGCGAACAAATTTTCATGAAAATTAAACCAAAAGCTTTTTTCTCTCTTTTGTAATATCCCTAATATAAAGTCTGGTTTTACATATCGCACTGACATTTCGAAATTCAAAGTGGTAGATCCAAAACAGAGAAAAACCTAATTTTAATAAGTGTTAATTAATACTGAAAACATCAACCAAAATTGAACATAACACAAAACACAGGAAAACATAACGTAAAGTACGTAATTTTATGGGACAACACTAAATAGACATATGTACACTTAACGAATATTAGTTTACTCAGGAATTATCACTTTTGGTATATGTAAAGTGCAACAAGGATCGCAAAGTGAAGGAGGTGAATGATGGTTTTTGTTTTTGGAAGTGATGAAGAAAATAATGAATACCAAAGACTGCTTTTAATCCTTTTGTACAATGACAAATGACAGCTATAACCGTCCTTTTCTGTAATACATATTACGCAAAACCCCGCAATTTATATGATGATACAAATTATATGTCGCAAAAGAAGTTAAACATTCCGTCAAAATAACACTGCGAAAATATTTTAAAGTGAAGAATCGACAAGTTGAAATTAGTTTGTTTAAGAATGCAAGTGTCAACTAATGAAATGACTGCGATTAAAAAGTATTCTAGGGCATAATCTGTCATATCTTATGATAATGAGAGTTGTCAGAGTATCAAATTTTATCTTTCTTTAGGAGAAAAATAGTGCTTTTTCTACCGCCAAGATAATTTTTTTAATTTCCGAGAGAGGTTTAAACAATGCTTCTTGAAGTTGTTAGAGAATAACAAATGTCATATTCAAAAAGCCAAGTCGGCTCTATTAATAAATATGCAAAGAGAAAAGTATGAATAAGGGTAGAAAACCCAATTGAACTCATTTTGTGTGTCATCTTAAGTTCCTATTTTGGGCAATATATTTATGTTGCGATCCTTCACTTATGTTATTTGAATGTGACGGAATTGTTTCATCATTCAACTTTAAAGTTACTTAATGCAATGTACTTCAAAGATTACTTAAAAATGTCATAATGTTTTAAAGAAGCGCTTCCCTGATTGAATCAAATGGTTGACTTACCGCAATAAAATCATCCCCCGGTTGTAGGTAGGGTCGGTTACATACCTGAAAAAGAAAAGAAGTAGCATGAACTATAACAATGAATGTCACATCGAGTTAGCTGAAAGGTAGAGAGAAACTGTTTGCTCTGTTCCGGGAGCTAGTCAATCACACCCGACTCCCGAGTCCCGAGTCCCGAATCCCGGTCCCGGACCCGGCGTCCTTAACCTTTTCCTCGACAGGATTAAGACTTTCATGAAGGGGGTCTGCTCGCGCAACCAATGTAATCCCGGCCACATGCGGTTGTTAGCGTGCCGTTCATGTCACGGCCGGTAATCCTAGGGCGTCTGTCTGGTCGGAAGGAATGGGGAGGGGCGGGCTTCAAATATTGCAATTAACTTTCTCGTTGACAAGGGACAGTGTAAACACCAAAGAATGCTGACAAAAATTGGGTGAAAGCGACTGCACTCAAATTGCCCGGGGCTGGGGTTCGGTGCGGGGCGCAGTCTGTTTATTTCTGTAATTCGATAGCTCTGGCCGCCGCAGCCCGGGAGGAGGGTGCTCCGTCATATGTTGTAACAAACGAAACCCCATCCCGTCACACCACTGCGATTTTTTCACTACGCTCTTGTTTCATTTTGGGGTGATTGGATTTTTTTGTCGATTGTTTACTATTATTCCTAAATGATTTTTTCCATTGATTATGTCCTTATGTTTGCTCTGCTGCACCACACGTTGCGTTTTCATTTATTTTTCGGCATAGGTCCGGACGCCCTCGCATGCCCGTCTCTGGCCCTAGATAGTTTAATTGAAACCAGTGCCAGAGTCTGAACAAACAGAAATCAGTCCGTCCGTCAATATGATGCGGTGAGCCAAAGAGCGAAATTGACATGTGTCACTTTTTAACACACTAATTGGAATGGATTTCGTTTACGAGGAAATATTAGTTGCAAAGGGAAGCGTTTTCAAAACCCATTGTGAATGTGACCAGTTGTTTGTTTCCCTAGCGATGTTAATTGATACGTCTCAAGGGTATGTTAAAAACATTTGTTTCGTCTTGGGTGTCTTTTTTAGTAATGTTTCAGATGGTTCAGATTATCAAGCGAATTACAGTTAAAAAACATGAATTCAAACAAGCTTTCACTAGCCTAGCTCGAATACGTGGTGGAATAGTCGAATGGTTAAAACTTTAGTTTGTCGAATATTAGAAGAAAATGTAGCAAGAAAGGTTTTAAAACAATCACAATCAATTTTGAAATTTACCCCCCAATTCTACATAAAAGTTAAGAACTCTTAACCTCTTAATTGTTTTGAATAATTCCTTTAATTCAAGAGGTGGACCTCTTTTTGTAGAAGAATTCACAAATTATAAGAAATCAGTGTATTTCCAATATTTGGTCGATAATGTGGTAGCATATTAATTCCTTTAAAAGGATTTTTGATAGTAGTTAAGAGGTTAAGAGCTCTTAATTTTTACCCAGAATCGGGGATATAATTTCAATATACTATTTTGACTTAAGATATATTTTATTATTTTTGTATATGTTGGGCTGAGATTGAAATTAATCAATATTCATAAAGTTTGCGTTTTGCTTTTGAACTAAGAGTCATGAACAATTTTTAAATTCCGTAAGATCGACTTCAAAGTCAAACTTAAAACTGAGTTGTGTTTTTATTTGTTGTCCGGCAATTTTAATGAAATGAAATTAAACTCAATATTATGAATACCAAGTTGAGTTCCAGCTCAAATGATTTTTTCAAATAAGTTCAATCTCATTCTCCAATTCAAAAACTTCAAAATCATTTTTTGTGATTTTGTTTGTGACTTTGTAAATTCAGAAGTGAAATTATTCTCAGAAATGGAGATCAATCTCAAGTTTCCAGCTTTATGTATATGGCCCAATGTTTCAAATGCTTAAAAATCCTTTTGAAGATTGTTAATTAGCATAATCATTTTTATTAAAATTCACCTATTAATTTTTGATTGCCTTATTGGATCTGCCATCTAAATATGTTCGATCGCTAAATCACAAATTACACATTTACTTATAATAAAACAATAAAAAAATAAATAAAGAATAGGGAAATAGATAATTTTAGTTCCCTATCACAAATATTTACTAGGTATATATAATATTTAGTCAGAGTTGAAAAACATCTTCTTTCGGTTTATAGAACATACATACAATGACACGACACGACACGACTTGTAAAGAAAATTGGGATTAGATTGATTTCTTTGAAAACGAAGCTTTTGGGGTCGCTAATTTCAATTGTATTTTCGAAATTAATGGTTGCTGAGAACTATTAAGCCCAATTAACTTTCATGAAAATAGGTGCGTAGGGGTTTCAGACCGACTTTGCAATTATGGTATACAGAGTTTTTGATATTGAATCTACAGTCACATCTGAAAATTCAAGATAGCTGAGCATATAGTTGTTTTACGGCTTATTAATTACAAATATGTGATCTAACTCAAAGCATTTCAAAAGCCTTTACTTTATTTGTATACATATATTTGTATTATACAATGGATAAAGTTGAGTACCATTATGTGAAAATCATACCAGGGCATCTGAGGGATTTTAGAGTCGGTGATTTTGTTTATTTTCTCCTTTATTTAAATCATTTGCGCTGACCAAGCATACATATATTTGAAGAGCAAAAAAATGTAAACACAAAAATATCATATACTTTCAATATTTTCCATAGAATACTTTATTAACACTAGAACTACCAATGCTAGTGAAACCGACTGGTACTCAATTTCTTCCTTAAATTTATTTAAAATATTGTACAGGTGTCCCTCAAGTTACACGATTAATTGGTTCCCTGTAACTCGAAACCGTGTAAGTGGAAACTCAGATTTAGTACTACTTTTAGTGACCTGTATATTCCACTTTTCAAGAGCAGGAAGCAAAAGGATTCCGCAGATAGCTAACATTGACGAATATATGATAAATCCTTATTATTTTGCCCTTTTTATGAAAATTGGTATAAAACCGTGTAACTCAAATAGCGTGTAACTTGAGGGAACGCCGCAATTTTTTTTCCGTGTAACTCGAAAATCGTGCAACTCAAGTACCGTGTATATCGAGGGATACCTGTAATTAATTTATTCATACAAAGCTATTTTGAGGGTTCATTTATTTGTGGTTCACGAAATGTTACATCCTGGTCCTGTCAGCTATATCTATATAAAAAAAAAACAATTTTAAATTCGAATTTACGAGAATGGTGACTGTAAATTTATTTTATCTCCGAAAACAACATCCAGCCAATAAAGAGCACTTATAAAAAGTAACGCAGAAATATATTTTCAGATGGCTCCCCATTTTGGTTTCTTTCGAATTAAATGGGCGGTCTGTGTCTGGCCGAGGCCGAGGGCATGAAAAAATCAACCGCATTCGATAAATCTTCATGAACTTGCGGTCGATCGATCCTTTGATAAACTGACGTGTTTGCTTTTTATTAACTTCAGAGGAGAGTCGGCATCCCTCTCCCCATACATAATTAAGACAAATAATCTCGAAAAATATATCACTCCATTACACACTGCCGCGCCCCCGATGCAGCACCCGGATCCAAAGAATGGGGGCGGGAGGATGCAGGAGCTTATAGCTTTATCCGAAATGTGCTCAATATAACTTCCTCAACCGTTCATTGAACGAAAACTGAGCACATTATGCCCTGAACCTGCGTCCCCTTTTCACATATAATCGGTCTGGGCCGGGCTGGTGGTGCATTTCGACAAGACCACTGTGTGTCCCCTCGACGACGACGAGCGTCCTGATCCCGGTCCCAATCCCGCCGATCTAGCATCCAAGTTCGCAGCTCCAGCAGGTTCTGGATGCTGCCTAGGAAACCCCCGGGAAAAATATTTGGCACAAGTCTAGGGTCAGCTATTATACCGCCCCAATCCAGTGGCTGTCGTCTACTCCCCTGTCCCGGACCCGTCCCGGCGCAGTCCCGCGCCTTTATTTATTTATTTGCAGAAACACATTTGCGGTTTATTGACTTTCCAGAGATTTATGTCGCATATAAAAATTTTCTGCAGCACTTTGCTGACCCCCTCCAAAGTTCGCCCATAATCTCGCTCTATAGCCGCTCTAGCTGAACTATTTGTACTGCGAAGGTTTTCCCAGATAGCGTGTGTTTCCCAGGACGGATGGAGGATTTTTGGGGAGTTTTCGGGAGTTTTGTTCCCCACCGAGAAGCCGACTTGGGCTGTGTGCTACTTCAAACCTAGATCCTGAGCGATTCCAGCTGGCAAAATGTGCTTCCTAGTCAGCGGGAAAATTGTTATGATAAAAAGGAGAGCCGGCGGTGTTAAACTGCAGTGTTCAGCGCGCTCTGGCGGCGGCGATGGGCAGTGGGAGCATGCACACGAGCCGAGTGGAACCCATTTTATGCACATGTTGCGCGCCAAAGCAGGCTTTAAAGGATTTCGCGAAATTTTTAATGCAAACATTGGGGAAAGCATTCTTATGGCGGCCCCGTTCGAGGGATGGATCGGTGGTGCGCGCCGGAATTTGTATTCCGGGAGTGCCCTATCATGGACCCTTAACCCATTTTCTCGTGCAACATTTTTCAACATTCTGAAGTTTTTAGCATTTAGTCCAATTGAACTCAAGTCCACGGATTGGAGGCGGAAACCCGTCAGGGCTGATAAGCTCCAGAGCCCGCAAAAATTTTGTTCTCAATATTCCCGAATCTAAAATACCAACAAATCTCACTTATCAACTAAAAGGCGTGCATACTGAGCAATCCTAACACGCTTGTCTGTTATGTAATTTTTAAATAGTACTTTCTTACTTGCATGAGATTTCGATATTTCTTTAAGCAAGCAATTTTATCTTAAAAGAAGAAAAGGTGTTTTAATTTTAAATGATATTTTATTATTTAAAGATCTATAGTAGCGACAAAATCATAAAAATTAATCTTAAAACAAAAATTATGTAGTCTCTTATTACAGTACATAATTTTTCTTCTATTTTTGTGCTTAGTCAAGAACTGTTGTTTCTAGAATTAAGAGAAATTGGGCAAAATTAAACTGTTATTATATTAACAAACCAATTTCCTCTTCATGCAGGAAAAATACATCAGTAGATCAGTACAGTCAAGAAACAATTCTCTTGCTCTCTCTCTTAACTCATCGTACTATAAAAAAGTATGACTTAACTTTATCCTAACCTGGGTAATGTTTATGTGGAGTAGGGTTTTTTTTTTTTAATTTTTTCATATAAATGTGCAACATCTCAAGATTATTGTGTTATAATTTGAAGTAAATTGAAGTAAATTGAAGTAAAACTAAAGGAAATATGGAGTTGTAAGTCTCCGCAACTCCGATCCGACTTCGAGCTATTCTTGTTCCTTATTAATTCAGTGTTTAGACTTTAAACGCGTTTTTCTTCCACTTAGCATGTTCAAAGTCGGTGGATACTGTAACTGAAAATCTACTTGACCGATCCTCTTCAAATTTGACACACTCTTTAAGTATACATAAAATATGAGGTAGTGACGTCGAGATAGTTTTTTTTGTGCATTATAATTAGTTTTACTATGAAAAATAGGCTAATTTTTACCGGCTTTTTCTTTTTAAATTCGTTTTTTTTACTTCAAAATTATGCCAAAAATTGAAAAATCGTAAAAAAAAAATCATTACTCAAAGTCAGTACTTCGAGAAACTCATAAACTAACCAAATATTTTCGACTTTTTGAATTAAGATAATCCATTAATGAGTTCTGATGTCCACCGCAAACTGCCTTTTTTTTTTTAAAGAGTATCGGAAGATTTGCTCTCAATGGCTTATTTCTTAATATTTTAGGCTTAAAATTCTTGAAATGATACTTTATTATGTGTAAAATTTTTAAATAAATTCAATTTACCATATGCTCGGAAAAAATTATGAAAAATATGCTTAAAATGAAGCGAATTAACCCTACCCCTTAAGAAAACTAAAGTATCAACATATAATTTTTATTTTCTTTCAAAGCTCTTCATATTGGCGCTTCGATGCTCTAACCAACTGGACTACCGGTGGACGTTTACAAATTCCTTCGAGTAATTGCGACGTTCTGATGAAAACATACACACATTTTTGAAACACGCCAACAATTTGAATGCTGAAAACCTCATTGTACCATTGGAAAAATCCAATCCTCATTGTACCATCGTAAAAGTCCAAGTGCCTTCTTCTTGGTCTAGAATCCCGGAGTCAGGAAGGAAATCACAACAGCCTTCTTAATACGGGATATCTTATACCACCGTATCATGGTTTCAGATGTTCTAACCAACCTTATTGAATATACCTGTACATATGTATATAGGTACCTAAAACTTTTCTTAGGACCAGGAGTATATCATATTTCTTAAAATTCCTATGCATAAAACTAACTATTGCCTATTGCACGCTGCTCTTGGTTTTTCAATGAAGTTTATGGTTCATATGATTTATCTATGAATATGTTAAATTTTCGTGATTCTATTAGATCATTCTATAAATTCACATAACTAATAACCTCTGATTGTCTTTGGCTGCTGTAGTGATAGTTTTTTCATGTTTAATATTTTTATTATCTACACTCACTTTCTACATTCATAGTTAGGAGCTTTTTCTTCGCTTGGTATATGTGGTATGCAAGTAAATTGATTAAGTTTTTTTTTTTTTGTATAGCCTGTGGAATTTCGTTTTTGAATACAATATAAATAAATAAATATTTAAGTTAATTTTATGTAAAACTAATTCATTTCGAATTCTGGCCACCAGTGAGACGAGGGGCTGTTCCACCCACCCTATGATAACTACACCTCTCGCATTATTTCGCACTTCACTAAAGTAGACGACTTAATCGCGCTAGCTGCTGTTCGTTTTTATCGCGTCTCGCTGATGTGCGATTCAGCCCATTATCAGGATCTAAGACGGCACTCATTGCGTCTCGTAATCACGAGAGAAAGAATAATCGACGGTAATTACAAAGGCTGCCGCATATGTTATCGTCTCCCGTCACGGCCGCATCCCGGTTCCCGGTTCCCGCGCGCCTTCGTCGCGTCGTCGTGTCCCTCGCCTTGCCTGGGGAGACAGGGTGAAATCCGTTCGTTCACGGAACAATTTCGCCGAACAGGATGTCTCCTCGAACAACTTAATAATTTCTCTCCTTGGCTGGCTTTTTTCGGGGACAATGTCGGTCGGTCCCCTCTTGGCGCTTGTCTCGTTGCTGCGCGCCGCGCGCCGCACGCCGCACGTCGTGTCGCCCGTCGTCCCTTTTGGAACGGCGCTTCCCAGAACCTCGATGTCGGCAAACATCCTCATTTGACTCCCGTCGTTGGTGGAGCCCGACCGACGAAGCAGGAGGAGTCTTCCATATTCCCCTCGCGGCGTCGTTGTCGTCGTCGTCGTCGTCGTCCTAGACGCTCCCGCACATGTAGGTTGGCGCTGTGTTAGGGACTCCAACATAATCATAAACGAGTTTCGTGTTTTCGCAACAAATTAAAATCGTTTTTGGGAGAAATCGCTTGTTCCTGCATTAATTTACTGTCGCCCCAGGTCTTATTTTGCGGGAAGGGCGACGCGACGGTGCGATACGATGGGGCTGACGGCTCCATTTTTCCCCCATTCGTCTTGCGAGTTGTCGTCATCCACCTCCACATGGGGCTTCCGGAATCGCTCCAGCCGGCAGCCAGCAGCATCTTCAAAAGCTGCCAGCATCCGGAATTGGGACCAGGAAGCATCAGTGTGGGGGTGGATCGGCAAGGGGGATGAGGGCGACGGGGGTGAGGTGGCGGAATCTGGGCGTCCAAGTTTCATTTGTTTTTGACTTTTATGTCAGGGGGCTCGGGCGGGACGGGCGGAGGTAGGAGCTGTAGCGCTTTCAGGCCAGCTTATCAACTTACGGCCTGGCTGCAGGGAGTGACGCGGCCGAGGATATAATGGCCGGGGACAGAGGGCAGCACCATCGCCCAGAAGTAACTTCGTTATCATAGAGTCGTGGAAGTATTGAAATTAACGGAAAAGAAATGTAATCAGGAAAGTTAGATTGTTCTTGGCTCTCCGAAGTTATCGGAGTCCTCGCCGCCCTTCCCCGAGGTCCTTAACTCTGTCCCCCTAGCGGTGAAGCAGGGAGCTTAGCTACAATCTTCTGTATATCGCCGATGCCCTAAGACAGTCCCGATCTTTGAATGTACCCCCTCCCTCCCTATCTTCTGCGCTCCTCCCGGCAGCAGCGGCAGCGGCGGCGGCAGCGGCAGCGGTGGCGAATCAAATCGTCTTCGTTGTCGTCGTCGGCAAGAGAAATGGCCTCTAATTACCGGGCACTCATTTATCGGATCTGATTACTTTCTCCAGAATAAACACCGGAGGATGGAAGCCTCTTTATCAGGAGCATTACAAGCCATTAATATCGGTTTCATCCGCCTCCACCACCCTCCCCGCTGTGTTCGAGGGCGTTGGATTGTGTCACTTCGGGAGCAGGATGCAATTTCTCTTGATGTGATCGCATCTCATTCGTTTATAGTCGAGCCGCCCCCACCCCGGACCGTCAGCCTGTGATGCCGCCGCTACTGCTCCGGTTTTTGATTAGTCAAGGGCCGGGAAGAAATTGCAATTTCTTTGTAATTAGAAAGCAGAAAAGTTCCTGCGGTGACGAATATTGATGCGGTGCGTGGGGCAATGTTACAGCCTATAAACATTTTATTGCTCCCTATTGGGGTCCGTAGGCTCGATTACAGGGGATGCACCCGATTAATTAACAAGACGATGAGCTTCGGCTAAAAGTTTTAGCTAATGGTACGTATATAAGGGAAGCGAAATCGATTGGGATTGTATCTTAGGAAGGAAAAAAAATTAATGCACTTCTGGAATTGCTTCCGTAATTAGTCAAGGAAACTTATTAAACTCATTTCGATCCAGGATATCTGCGAGGAAAAACAGGGGAGGCTTTTATGAAAGAAAAATAAAGCTCTCGATGTACGTTTTTCCGGTACTGGAAAATATGTACGTAAATCGGAGTCATCCTTATTCTCTATTAAAATATTGTCAGAATTTCTGATGAAATTTTAAAAATTGCATTCTCTATTACAATATTGAAGTTAATTTTATTCGAATCTGCAACAATCTTAGACTTTCATTTGAAAGGTTGTCGCTTGTCAAAATGATTCAAGAATGTAAAACTAAATAAATTGAAACCTCAAGTTTAATGATAAAGAACTTATTTTGTTAAACAGAGGGCAAAGTATTAATTGAAGAGAAGAAACTTATAAAATTAAATCAAACTGCAAAGAATCCTAAAGTATGGTAAAGCGTAGTTATGATTTAATTTTTTTATTCTGAAAATCCTTACTAATATATGAAATGATGATGTAGTTAATATTTATAATACTTACTTGCAAACAATACTCAAAGTATAGCAAACCTTCAATTATCTCCTACAAAGCATATGTAAAAATCCATTGAATAAAATTCACATTTCAATTCATTTAGTAAAATTAATAGGTGTTGATCAAAATTAATAGATGTGACTGTAGTATTATTACATCCCTATCCCTATATATATATAAAAATGAAAGTTCGTTTGTTTGTTTGTTTGTTTGTTTGTTTTTGTTTGTTTGTTTGTTTGTTGCTCAATCACGCCTAAACGCTTGCATCGATATTTTTCATTTTTTGTCCGAAGGTAGTACAAATTCCAACTTAACATATAGTGTAATTTTTTTTCGGATAATACATTGGGTTTCAAAATGGCGGATCCAAGATGGCGGCTGAACATTTTAAATTTGAAGCAATTTTCATGAAAATTGGTACATAGGGGTTTTACGGTATGCTGATTTCAAATCCGCTCTCCAAATTTAGAAATTCAAGATGGCGGATCCAATATGGCGACCAAGATTTCTCGATTTCAACGGATTTTAAGGAAAATTAGTACAGTGGTTGTTTTGAGGTCACTGATTTTGAATATTATCAAAATTTAGAAATCCAAGATGGTGGATCCAAAATGGCGACCAATATTTCTCAATTTCAACGGTTTCTAACGAAAATTGGTACATTGATTATCTTGAGGTCACTGATTTTGAATGTTATCAAAATTTACAAATTCAAGATGGCGGACCCAATATGGCGACCAATATTTCTCGATTTCAAGGGATTTTAATGAAAATGAGTACAATGATTATCTTCAGGTACCTGATTTGGAATGTTATCAAAATTTACAAATCCAAGATGGGTGGACCCAATATGGCGACCAAGATTTCTCGATTTCAACGGATTTTAATGAAAATTGGTACAATGATTATTCTGAGGCCACCAATTTTGAATATTAGCTAAATTTCCAAATCCAAGATGGCGGATCCAACTTGACGATCCGAATGTCTCGATTTCGACGGATTTTAATGAAAATTGGTACAATGATTATTATGAGGCTAAAAATTTCGAATATTATCAAAATTTGTAAATCCAAGGTGGCGGATCCAATATCAGACCAAATCTCTCGATTTCAACGGATTTTAATGAAAATTAGTACAATGATTATTCTGAGGCCACTAATTTCGAATACTAGCAAAATTTCCAAATTCAAGATGGTGGATCCAAAATGGCGACCAAAATTTCTCGATTTCAACGGATTTTAATGAAACTTTGTACAATGATTATTTTAAGGCCACTATTTTTGAATATTATTAAGATTTGGAAATTCATGATGGCGGATCCATAAAAGGGTTTTCGGGTTGAAACAATCTCTAGGATATAAAAAACTAGAAAATTTGAGAAGTGTTTAATTAGTAAGTATTTACCCAACGCCGGGTGAAACCGGGTAACCCAGCTAGTATACTATATATATGTATTAGGGTGCTTTTTTTCACGACTATTTTTTTTTTTCAGTCCCACCTCGAAATTTTGTGGCTAATACCTAAACAAACATTCCCTGAAAATTGGAGCCCTTAAAAATAATATTTAGTACTAGACCAAGACGCATAAAGATTTCCCATATAAAATACACGTGAACTTTGATTATTTTTCTTCAAATCTCTACAACTCAGAGGCATTTTATGGCACAATCTTGGGCAATGGTAGGGTTTCTTCAGAATTGAATGCTCTACAAAAGTGTCCATTGCGGTGTAACCCTAACTCCCACCAGCGAGGTAGTACGGGTCACTAACCCCAATTTTTCCATGAAATTCTCGCTTTTTGCCCTTATCTCGTAAACAACAAGAGGTACAGAAAAAGTGAATATGACAAACTTGTAGCAAATTCAATTTCCTCCAAAAAGTTCTTGAACACCAAATCGCTAACATCAATATTTCTTGAGATATTGGGTTTTGAAGTTGAGGTAGTGTTTCTACAATTTAGCTCAATAATCCATGACAATTCCACACTACCTCAACTTCAAAACCCAATATCTCAAGAAATATTGATGTTAGCGATTTGGTGTTCAAGAACTTTTTGGAGGAAATTGAATTTACTACAAGTTTGTCATATTCACTTTTTCTGTACCTCTTGTTGTTTACGAGATAGGGGTAAAAAGCGAGAATTTCATGGACAAATCGGGGTTACTGACCCGTACAGCCTCGCTGGTGGGAGTTAGGGTTACACCGCAATGGACACTTTTGTAGAGCATTCAATTCTGAAGAAACCCTACCATTGCCCAAGATTGTGCCATAAAATGCCTCTGAGTTGTAGAGATTTGAAGAAAAATAATCAAAGTTCACGTGTATTTTATATGGGAAATCTTTATGCGTCTTGGTCTAGTACTAAATATTATTTTTAAGGGCTCCAATTTTCAGGGAATGTTTGTTTAGGTATTAGCCACAAAATTTCGAGGTGGGACTGAAAAAAAAAAAAATAGTCGCGAAAAAAAAGCACCCTAAATATACATTATTTCTTCGTTTCGTACTTAATGTATTTAAGTTTCGAAATAGAGACTCAGGTAAATTAACGGCCTTTGAGTTGCGGAATTTGACCTCTTTTAGGCTTTTTCTTGAGATGGTGGTGAAAATTAACCTTAGATAACAAAACAATAGAGATTCTTATCCTCCATATTATGTTTCTTTCCCATTTTCACCTGTTTTCGAATGCCAATATTAATTTTTTTCAGAAAAATCCACAAGATATATTTAGCGTGAAAATGTTAATTTTAGGGTTGGTTTCACATCCTCTTAATGATAAAAATTATACATCCGGACTTAAAAATTTTATTAATTGGACATTTTGAGCCGGAGTTTTTGTGGTTTTAGATTTTTCCAAAACTCACTAATCGATATTTTTTTGTAAATTCAAAAATGCAATAGGAATAGGTGGTTTTTAATTAGTCAAGTTTTTAGTTAGTCAGGTGATACTCTGAAAGAGCACTACCCGGAGATGAATTTTTAGTATTTTTTAAAAATAAATAACAAAGTTGTCCGAGCTTAAAGTTGACGGACAAAAACAAAAAAATTGGGAAAATAAAGGTTTAAGACAAACGACGATATTTGGCGCTCATATAATAAACACTTTTTTGAATATATAGTATTTAACATGAAATTGATTATATCGAATATAGTATATGTATATGAATTTCTAATATATAATACACACTTATGTATATCGGATATATATCATTAATGTAGAATACTTTGATATTTATTATATTTTGAATACTTTCGAATAATGTACATGAGTAATTAAACAAAATTAATTAATACACTGAAGTACATATATTTAATGTTTCTTCTGGGCCCCTTTATTATTATTACGCAAATTTGCCTCACTCCACGACTGATATAGGTTGCGAAATTGGCGGTTATTAAAATATGCGTTTACGCTATCAAGCTTTAAATAGTCGATTGTGTTTACGACCTCATTTACGCAGCTCCGCAAAGTAGAGAATGTCAACTTTCGCAATGTTTACCTAACGTAAATCACTGCTCGAGCACAAAGCGCCATTGAAATTGAACGGTGAATAGGCAACCCTTGAGACTCGGAAGGAGAATCCGGGGATGTGCTCAACCGCATGACGTCCATACGTCCCGAGGCGTTTATCCCTATTACCCGGCTGATTTTACAGGGTCCCGAGGAGGATTAATCCAGGAGTTTAATTGCAATCAGTACGCCTTCACCGCAGGGAGCCGCACTGATTACTTCTTGGTGGGCCCCAAGAAGTGTGTCGCCTTGCCTCCTTTGTGCTCCCGGGCTCCTGAAATGCTAGATGCTGGATGCTGGGTCCATGGCGCGGCAGTACCTGCCCTTTGCACTTCCCATTTCCTATGTCCCCGTAATAAGGAACACGACCTCATCTCGCTCATCGCAGGGCTGAATTATTATCGTCGAGAGTTCTTAAATTCGAATGAAGGAGCAGAGCTTCTCGAGATTGTCACTGCGAGGCAATTACCTTTTGGATGGCCGCCGCGGGGGACCTACGCCGCCACTAAGCGCGGAGTCGCATCTCTCGCCCAAAGATATCGTCTAAATAAATTTTTCGTGATGAGACCTTTCTGACAGACGCTTTCTCGTAGTCCTCCGCTGCTGCGTTAACAGGGCGATTTGTGAGGAAAATGGCGCGGCCGGGCGGCGCGGGCGACGTTCCGGTGTCCGGGGCAGGTGAGGGCGGCACAGCACGGCACGGGGCAGTGGCGGCGCTTTGTTATAGGCATCTGGAGAATACGCAATTATTTCTGATTACAGGGCCATTTTCATCTCTTGGAGATGCTTCAGTTGCCCGAAGTAGTTACGTCCTATGATTCCTTTGGCGTTACGTTTTTTTCTTCCTTTTTTCCTGCCACGTCTGACGTCTTCTCCCTCTCTTGTTAGCGAAATGCTCGTGAAATTGAGTGGACACTTTCAGGGAGAAAAGGTAGAGAGATAAAAAAAAATAGTCAGCCCCAGCTCGTTCCTATGCTAATTGACTTTAGATGAGCTCATGATTTTCTTGAATTTTCCTTTTAGCAAATTTGCTACCTGAGGGGAAGTAAATTTTCATAAAGTTGTAACGTGTGGAAATGAAGTTATTTTCTTGCAACCGGATTGGGTCCGAAATAAATGCCCCGGGGAGTGGCTCAACTTTAAATTGGACGTCAAAATTAGTAAATCTGTATTAAAATTTACAACCACTTTTCAATGTATTGGGGAATTCATCATTTGATTTTAGATGATAAGTACTATATGTATATTTTGTAACAGAGGCTATCTTATCTTAGATTTTTAATTGAGCTACACACGTAAATGCAGAAATAATCCGTCAGTTCGATATTTAATTCTGCAGGGATTCACTACTGACAGATTTATACTTAAACTCTAAAAGGTAATATATCATATATAATTTATGTATGTACAGTACATACACTTTACAGAAACCCTACTTCGAAAATAAATTGCTCGACTTTCTGTGTTCTGCAGTACCAAGAACAAAAATCAGAAGACGCAATCGCACACATATGGTATACCGCAAACTCGGGTAACTTCCCCGTTGTAAAAAGAAAAATTTAAAGGGTGGGCCGTCTGTTGTTTTATTTTTAAATTACATGTTATTTTGATACATCCAGCACTTTCGCGGTCAGAAAATTTACAGAAACATAGTATCATATCTGCGCGGTACAACATGAATAGATTTACGCTTGAAAAAAGTTGATAAATATCAAAAATTTATTTGCAAAGTGAGTGCTGTGTGTTGCCGAAATAGTACGGATTTTGAAAGAAATTTCTTTCGAGATTTGTTATGGCCATTGCGCGGCTGCCATTTGAAGCAAAATTACCACCCGCTTCGTTATCGCTTCTCTTTTAGAGCAGCTCGAAATTGACTTAGATTTTGCTTTTAAAAAACATCTTTTTGGATGAGGCGCATTTTCATATCGGTGGCTACGTAAGCAAACAAAATGTCCTTACTCGGAAAATCCACACATAGTCGCATCCTCATCTTTGCTTTTAAGAGAAAAAAATGGATGGAAAAACCAGTCCATGAGAAGATGTAATGTTTTTTTTTTTTAAGATCATTTACTTATTTTAGGCGAAATAGATAACATTTTTCAAAAAGGATATCGACAGAGTTGTTGTTTATTGTAAAATCCTTCTATCAGACCTGAATATTTAAATACGATGCATTTTGTGATAAGTATTAAGTAATTTACCCAAAGATTAAGTTAATCAGGAAATAGGACCATTTTGAACTCTAAGCCATTTATCAATGCAGATCTGGCTGAAGCGTCTTAATTGCAGGAACTATCCTACAGGACGTTAAAATTTTGTCCAGAGCCTCCGGGCCTGGGAATTTGTTAAATTTGTCCGAAATAAACAAGTTGTCCATTTGCAGGTACATGGAGCAGACAGGAGCGTGCATCGAAATGCATTCGATGTTCGAGTCAGGCTTCCTCCTGACTTCTTGCCGGCGACTGCATCCCGGCAGGTGAATTTGTAACAAAAGGCCCATTTCCTCGTCCTTATCGGGCCTTCCTTTCAGATTACAATTAAATTGTAACTCAGCCATTTCCGCTGCCTCTGTTCGCCGGCAGCACCTTCGTATCGAATGTCAATTGTTTATGAGTTTTGGTCCATTTCACCATCAGGAAGCTGACCCCGGCCGGGTCTGGTCACGGTCCTGTTCGTGGCGGCCATCCCGGGTGGCGTTTTAACTACACAACATCTCTCCTGTGTGTCATTTTGCGTTATTGGTTTGGCCCGGGGGCAGCTTTTAACTGGCCAGTTTGCAGTGCGAGATATTGCCGGGTAGAGGGCGCTCATGTACGACGGGTGTCAGATTGTGTTAGCGCGATATAATTTGACCCCTGCCGTAACAACTACGACTACAACTATGTCCTGCACCCGGCAGCTAATGCGTGCAGACATCTATTACGTCGGTCAGTCCTTCTCTCTCTTTCCCCTTTCTCCCTCAACAAGCGCTGCAACGGAGGGCTGGAATGAGTCCCACAACATTTAAAAAAAATGTTGCCAAAAAAAGATCCTCCCTTGCTCGGCCTGACGCCCGGAAAGGGCAAGGGAACGGATGGTTATGTATGGGTTCGTTGGCTTGATTTTTTGGCAGCATATCAAATTGCAATTTAATTGGGGTAATTTGAGGTTAACAGGAGTCTTGTGACGGCAGCCGGGCTAATGTTGGCTTCTCTTTTAATCATGCTCTTGCCCCTAACATCGCATCCAATTTTGGGCTTCAGAGATACTTTTAAGGATTTTTTATATATTATTATATATATGTATACGTATGATATATAGGAAGCTGCAGAGACCCTAAAAGTGTAGCAACATTGTACGGGTGAGTTGTCAAAAGGACCGCTTATATCAAATTGCTATGTAATATCGAAAACCGCACTGAAGTTTTTGTCCTTCCCAAGTAATATTATCTTAATGGGTTTAAGTAGGTACGCAAAATGTTGTTTTTGGGTTTGGCGAAAACCGGCAGAATCATTTTGTTATTTGACTAGAGATAAACCAAAAAAAAGCAAGGTTTACAAAATAGCCTCTTACGAATATGTAATTTGATATATGGCGTTTTTAATGATAACTACGGAAATAAAAAACAATTGAAGCACATACAAATATGAATAAAATTTAAAAAAGTGAGATATAAAATGAAAGTGGTTAACTTATAGAATTCAAAAAAATATTAAAAAATCGATATCAAAAAATAATATTAGAAGTAATTTAAAATTTGCACATTTAAAAAAATTCGAAAATGTTGACAATTGTTGTAGTTTTTGGATTTGGACCAATTATGGGAATGGCGATGGATATTAGGAACTTTTGAAGTTCTGAAATTGTGGGCTAAATACAAAACAATGAATAGCGATTTCGATAACACACAACTTCGAAAAAAAGGAAATACTTTTGTGAAAATGAGAGTTGTCATATAAAATTTTATTGCTATGTAGTAAACGTAAATTTATTGATAAATCTGACATGATTGTAAAATTACATAATTTTCTAGACTATATTGTTTATGTATAAAGAGAAATTGTACTTTTCTCTATATATATATGATATATTTGTGTTAGGTAATATTAACTAATCAAAATATTGCAGAGAGGAAAAATAGAAAACAAACCACTTGAGTAAATCTAAGCCTACTAAGCCAGAGATAACTGAGGAAATCCACACAATAAAGGTACGGACACACCAAAAGCGAAGCGAGCGAAGCGGCGCGAATAATTTAAAATTTGGGAACATTCTGTCGCAGTAGACGCTTCGCTCATGTCGCGTTCTATTCGGACACTTCAATTGATTTGTACGGCACCCAAATTTTTTAAATTGTTCGCTTCGCTCGCTTCGCTTTTGGTGTGTCCGTACCTTTAACAAAGGTCTCGTAGAACGGAATTCAGTTGGGGGGTATAAAGCAATTAATACTGTAGATCAGAGAATATTGAAGTTATTGGAATACGAGGAAAGGTGAATTGTGCAGTAGACTAGACGTAACAAAAGTGGATAATATCTATAGTGACGAACTTATTTGTCAAACTGGAGTGCCGCAGGGGTCAGTTCTCGTCCCAAATCTACATTTGTTCTACATTAACCCTTAGCACTCCGATGTCTCCTCTGGGGCACCATTCAGCTATTGCTTATTCAAGGTCGCAGAGTACAAAGGGTTAATAGTATAATATATATGAAACTAAACAGAACATATGTAGTTTTTGCCGACGATACATTGTTAATACATAAGACTAAGGAGGAGCGAGACCTGGAAAACAACTTAAATGAAGATTTGAAAATATATTATTTTCAGTGAATGCTGAGAAAATTAATTAAAGACTAACAGAAGTAGACTAGGACTTATATAGTATATACGGCGTCAACTTTATATAATAATTTCCCATTAGAAATTCGTTTTTCATTAAGCTTAAAATTTAATTTCAAAAACTAATTTTTCAAAGTTTAATAGTACAAAGGTAGCCGTTTTTAAATGTATAAAGAACTCAATTGTGATAATTTTAAACTATTTTCTAGAACCCTGCATTTTACACCAGCCTTAACGGCTGCATGTGGGGATAATAACCCTGTAATATATGTATAATGTAATAAGACCATATTATTAATTGTTATGTATATGTGAATTTTAAATTAAATAAATTAGTTGAATTACTTAAAATATGTCAATTTATTCATTTTTTTTAGAATTAATGGGACTTTTCGTTTAATTTTTGATAAAAATACAAATTTTAGTTTTTTTTTTGTGTGAAAAAAATATTATATTTATCAAACTAATTCTTTTTAAATATTATAGAATATATCCTATAAAAAAAGTGTTTGCTTGCATTTTTAGTATGTCTCGTTCACTATAAAATATCCCTGTATTTAAAAAATAGGGGTATGTAACATAATATTTATAAAGGTTTAGTTACTAGTATTTGTCATAACGAATCGAATGTATTTCGAATTATTAAAATACGTTGAGTAGTTTTTGAGTTACACATGCAGGCAATTTAACAAATGAAGTTTCGAGAAAAACGCGTTTAAAGTTTTTGTTATAAAAAATTTTTGCATATAAAACGCGTAGAGGTACCGTTACAAATATAAGTATAACTCTTTTTCCTGTACGAATTTCTTAAAATGGTTTTAGAACAGTATTTCTGTGATGTTAAAGAACACTTATAAGTAAAAAAAAGAAATTGTTTTTTTTTTTTTTTCAAAAATGAAACGAAACGTCCTCAAGAAGACTTTGGTTGTCGAATTATTGAGTTGGAGGAGTATTGGAAATTTATAAAGAAAAATATGTATAATGCAACAATTTTAGAACAAATTATTTATTGTTATACATTTTATTACCCCGATTATCCCGGTTTCGCTCAGTAGAGATTTATTGGAAAACGATGGTAAATTTCTGCATTTGCCCCATATTTTATAGTATGATTTTTATGTAAACTATTCCAAAAGTGATGAAGGATTTCATAGTCAGTCGTCTTGCAGCAAATATTAAAACTATAAAGCTAACGACATGCAAACTGCCTATTTCATTATTAATCACTCTCACTTGTCCCGCAAAACCGTAGTTTGTTCCATTTAAAAAATAACTAATCTAAGCAAAAATACAGCATAAAATTATTTTTTAAAGCTTACATTTTTTTCGTAAAGGATCAAGTACAAGTTGTTAAAGTACAAAAAGACAATTTCATGAAAAATTTATTGTCTCCTCATCCACTCAAGTTGGGGAAGCTCCTTAACTCCATTGAATTACATTCGCAAAGAATGGCTGCAAAAGTTGAAAATAAATAGCGAACTGTCTAAGTCCCTAATCCACATAAGTGGCGCATCATAGGAGCTGTGCCGTAAATCGAAAAGCCCATTTCGTGCCCATTGTTTCCTCAAAATCCTCAGGAGCGCCATTACACAAAACGTTGTTTATCCAAAATATCAAAGGACTTGAGCCGGTGGAAAAAAGAACAAAGGGCGCCGAGCCGCAGGAGCAGCAACAAGGGCGTCGTCAATAAGTTACGAGAGCCTTTCGAGCTCTAAACAGATTAAAAGTATTCGAGGAGCGCCCCCGAACGAGCAGAGGCGGCGCAATCAGCCGGGGCAGAATCACTCCATTATCAAACGAGGAGCACTCTATTAACCCTTAAACTAACACGTAATAAAGCACAGGGAAATGGAGGCAATTTCTCGCAACCCTCAAGCGAGCTGCGAGGAACACCCGAGCCCGAACCCGAGTCCGGGCGGTTTGTTCTGGGGTTCGATTCAATTTATTTGTTTAATTAGGAATTTTACTCGTGGCCATTAACCATCGAAATAGCATCATCTACAATCACTCGTAATGGGATCGTATTTGTTGCCAGTAAATTGCGCCCCATTGGCGGTCTTTCCAACCACCGCGCGATGCAGCCGGCGCAAGGTGCCGCAGATACTTAGACACAGTACGCCCGCCGCCGCCGGCCGACCGTACGGAGCAAATTATGACATCTGATTAAATATTAGCATAAGTATTCCCGGCGTAACGGCACGATCCTTGTGGACAAATAAGCGTGTGTCTGTTTGTACGACTCTGCAACGAGCGAAGAGCAGAAATCTATCTGGATGCACATCACACGCTTCTCCTGCAATTTGATTTAATTGAATCACGCTGCAAGCGATTTTGCGACGTTTTCGATACGTGCGATTCCTTCTCGCTTCGTCTCGATGGTGCAGACCAACCCCCAACCCTTAGTTGGCGCATTCATATGTATATCCCATGCAGGCTGTCAATGTCGTTTCAAAATTATTTTCAATTGCAGTCACCACAAATAAAATTCGAGACTCTGGCGATGGAATACTGAAAAGAAGATTGCCAACAGCCGCAAGAATAAAAAAAAAAATATATGTATATACTATATACTGATGATGCCGGCATATTTTGGCCGTCACGTTGACATGAGGAACGTTTTCTTTTCAGCGAACCTCGTCACGTTCACGTAGAATCTTTAGACGCTCGCTTGATTTCTTCGCCGGTCGCACCTTAAAGAGGCGCTCAATACGATTGAAATTTCATGTCTACGAATCTACGAGGCGCCACTGTGTATAGGTTGACGTAAAATGTAAAATTTAATCATCTGCCTTGTGGGCTTTACGCTCACCTTACTGAATTCTGACGCGACTCGATGCGGTACAGTGGTGAACAACCCGTGCGAACAGGGTCCCAGTAGACTCCACCGAAAATATATTTACTGAAATTCTTTCGTCTAGACCACCATTAGATGAAGTACCATTCATTCAAGGATCTGCCCACCGCTAAATGTTCATAGGCTTCTACGTGGCATGAGAAATTTCATGGTTTCTTATCTTGTCTATTTGGAATACTCTGACGACTAACAGAGATAATCAAATGATAGAATTGCATTAAGGTTAGCTTGTAAAAATTATAATAATTGAACAGTTGAGTCTGTCTTTTATGTGTAAATCAAATTGTCTAACTTTAATATTGACTAGGGACGTTTCCAATTATTTGACTTACATGAGGCTCAATGTAAAAGTTTCATTAAAATCTATACAGTCGTTTGAGACAAAATGAAAAATTTAGTCGTGAGATATATAGACAACTAGTTGGGTTACCCGGTTTCAGCCGGCATTGGGTAAATACTTACTAATTAAATATTTCTCAAATGTTCTAGTTTGTTATATCCTAGAAATTGTTTCAACGCGAAAAACCCTTTATGCATCCACCAACTTGAATCTCCAAATCTTAATAATATTCAAAATTAGAGTCCTTAAAATAACCATTGTGCTAATTTTCATTAAAATCCGTTGAAATCGGAAAATTTTGATCATCATATTGGATCGCCATTTTGGATTTCGAAAATTTGCTAATGTTGATAATATTCGAACTTAGTAGCCTCAGAATAATAATTGTACTAATTCTCACTAAAACCCGTCGAAATCGAGACATTTTGGTCGCCATGTTGGATCCGCCATCTTGGATTTGGAAATTTTGATAATATTCAAAATCGATTACCTTAAAAGAGTCATTGTACTAATTTTCATTAAAATCGGTTAAAATAAAAAAATTTTGGTCGCCATATTGGGTTCGCCATCTTGGATTTGGAAATTTTGATAATATTCAAAATCGATGGCCTTAAAACAGTCATTGTACTAATTTTCATTAAAATCGGTTGAAATCAAAAAATCTTGGTCGCCATATTGGATCCGCCATCTTGAAAATCTAAGACAGCGGACTTGAAATCAGTATACGTCAAAACGCCTAAGTACAAATTTTCGTGAAAACCGCTTCAAATTTAAAATTTTCAACCACCATCTTGGATCCGCCATTTTTAAATCCGATATATTATCCGATATACTATCTTCTGACAAAAAATGAAAAATATGGATTTAGGGGTGATTGAGCAACAAAAAAAACAAACTTTCATTTTTATATATATTAAATATAGGGATATGGCTTCAAATAATTTATATCACGGCTGTGGTATTCGATATCAGGGATTTATGCCTAAAATACTCAAATACCAAAAATTGCAATTTAGGGCGACTTTTTAAAATAAGCAGAATAATATAAAAATTGAAATTGAAAATTAATATTTTATTACACATATCCAACATTTAAAATCAGTTGAAATAAAAATTCATTACAGGTATATTCCTTTGCACTTGGGAACGTTTGGATGCCATGCGTCATTATGAATTTTGAAATTTGGATACTACAATTGATAACTGCGACTTAACACACTTCTACGTAAAAATTTAAACTTTAATAAAACTACCTAAAATTTAAAACCCTATAAATAGTCCATTTTCATAAAAATCTTAATTTTATAAAGTCTCAAAGAAAAACCATTCATTCAACTAAATCCCTTAATTCCTTAATTCATCATCTGTTCAGTCATCAGGGTCGTAAGTTAGGGGTTGTAAGTTACAAATTTTATCAAAATATCGAAATGAAACATGAAATATCATTAAAAACTAGAAAAATTCTTCTACTTGAAGAGTTTTGTAAATTCTGAGATTAATTTAAAATATATATATATAGCAATATATAAATACGCGTCTTAAGCTCTTTTCCCAGAATCGGTTGTATATTTGTCTTTCTTTTGTATGGGAGTTCTGGTATCTCATGAGCCAAGCAAGATAATATATATTATATAAAACTTAAACTTTCATCAGTAATCTATTTTGTGATGTGGACAAAATTTCGACCAAGCCATAGAAGTTTTTGGTAATGGCTTAAGTTTGTTTCATGCGTGATCTTAAATTTGGTCTGGTTTAAACTTAGTTTAAATCTTGCTGTAGTATGTTTAAATTCTGCGCTAAGCGTGGCTCAAGCTTGGCCTACGCCTGGTTGAAGTTTGGTCTAATCGTGACTTAAGCTGGGCTAGCCTAGTTTCAATCCGGTGCAAGCTAAACTTAGATGTAACCCTGATTCAATTCTAGTTAAAACTGTATAATATATAGTGTACAAAATGTCATTTAAATCGGTTGAGCGATTTAGAAGTTATCGCGGAACAGACAGAAGGACAGTTACAGTTACAGTTTTATTATTAGTAAGGATAAAAATAAGAATAGGGATGTACATACTGAATTGTATAAAATTTATTCTAGTACTTTAAAAAAGGAAGCTTGTGTCTTCCAATTACAAAAGATTGGCCAATAAATTTTTTTTTTATCTACCTCTGATAATCCAATCATCGTGCAAATAGCTTCCTTTGCAAGATAATAGATTTTAATAAAAGAATACGAATTTACGATAGCGTAGAAAGAACAATTTCTAATCTACTCTCGAAGAAGCAATAAACCGCACCTTCTGCGCCTGGTACGTAGCCATCATAAAAACACCTCAGAAACGGGGCAAATTAAGTTCTTTATTGCATCGCATTAAATTGTGCTGCGCCAGCTCTCTGGGTCTTCTTTTAATTCGTCAAGGAGCCTGTCATAATTAAAAGGAGATTTTGAGCCATAAACTTCCTTTATCACAACTTACGACAACAAAGATAAATTCCCGAGAAAAAAAAAAGAACACGGCTTCTACGGCCCCTGGATCACCTCTGTCAAAAGCTAGGGACAAATAGGAAATGTCCTGGTGAAAGTTGAAGCTGCGGACCCCATAAAAATCACCATTAAATCTAAGGACGAGTCGAAATCCCCCAGACTCATAAAAACTTCGCTTAAGCAATAGCCGGCCACATTTTACGCCTATACGTGACGTTCTTGCACGTTCCCTTGATTATGTGTCGCCTGTGTCATATTTAAAAAGGAAGAGATCCTTGAGCTAGCCGTGTGCTAGCGGCTGTCCTGACACATTTCGTCCATAATTTTTGTAAGTTTTTCGCCGGAAATTAGGACCAAGTCCGTTGGAATTTCGCTCTGAATTACGATGCACTCACTCACAGGACCCCCTCCGCCACCTTGTGAACGATGCAAACAGTCATAAAACGTTGACAGGACATAAAATGAGCCCCACAAGGATTTTGGGACGGGGGAAAGTCCATTTTGTGCCGCCGAAAAAGGAGCAAGGGCTTTTGCTGCTGGTGCTCAGTTCTTCGGTAATTACATTTGCAGTCCAACAAACAAGTCGTAAAAAAGTCCTGAAAGGAAAGCTAAAAGGATGCTCCTCTTAGCGGAGTTCATAAAAATGCAACACAAGAGCGCGCTCCCTTCTGACTCCCCGGGCAAAGTTTCTGGACCCTCCCTTTAATTTGGGATACTATGACAGAAGAAGAAGAGAAGACCGTCATACCACCGGAACCCCCCTTTCCCCCCCCCCCCCCCCCCCCCGAAAATTGGGGTAGCCTTTTAAAAACTTTTCTCAAGTTATGTGCATCCTCTGAATAATCCCGTGGTTATGTGGAATGGCCTTAATAATCGTTAGACGGCAACGGCAACGGCAACGGCAACAGCAATGGAGGCCCATCAGAAAAGGATTCGGCAACAAATCTCGCAGGTCCGTCCACATGCGGCGTCCAGGACGAAATTGACTTCTTAAAGAAACACTTAGGGGTGGTTAGCAACAAGATAAACTTTATCCTGCGTGGATAAAGGGATAATGTTTGCCTTAAATTAGAAGCACCCATTTCATACTACCCTAAAGCCAGGGCCGGAACACCGCAACGGAATTTCCTTGGCATATCTTTAAGGAGCCGATTGCCGGGCGCGGAGAGTCCTGCACACTCGACAGCATACAGGATATGCACAGAACAGACAGACAGACATTAATTACTTTTCTCGAGGTCCATTCGGGGGCATACTTTGAAGTTTAATTAAAATTTCAGGAGGCGCGCGGGTTCGGGGATGATGCCTTTTGGCTCAAATATGCGTATGAGATCCTTTTAGAGGATCAATTATCCTTTTAATATTACAAGATAATTTTATGGGTACACGTTCTCCCCCTCTCGACAAGTAATGTAACGATTTCGACGGCACGGGCAAGGAGGACGGTTGGCAGCACTGAAATATTTAATCAGGAAGTTTTCTTCTCCTTAGTCCTTGTGGTCCTCCGCCTTCTACGTTTCGAGGACCTTACCCTTTGGGTCCTTAATAAACAACAAACGAAAATTAAATGCTTTTCAGTGGCCTGATTATAGTTGCACAGCAGTTTGATGGTAATTTTATCACACAAGACAAAATACAGGGCCGAAGAGGGTCTTATTAAATTATTTCGGCAAGGAATTGTGACGAGATTCGATCCTTAATCGGATTACCCCTGTTTATGTTATGTATATAACCTTCTGAAATATCAACAAGGTAAAACTGGCGTTTCGGGACGCAACTGATGGAGTTGATGTTATTAAGAACGAACCGGATGTATGTGTGCGTGTGTGCGTGTGTAGGGGGGATAAAATGCCACTTATTTGATTATCCTCTTTCTGCTGAATAATTTAAAATTTCTTTGTAAATAAAGAAATCTCTGCGGTGCAAAAAGTCTAATATTAAGGAGATAATTATACATTCAACTGCAGATAATTTTTAATTAGGTATTTTACTAAAAGACGGCTATTAGGTATTTTACTAAAAGACGGCTCCGTTATTACTTTATTTCTTGTAACTCACTTTTTTGGTAATCGGATATTCAAGATTTCAATTGTTACCTTAATATCGATCAATCATTGGAATGGAACTTTATTTAAAGAAAACTACGTACTGGACAGATAATCTCTTTTTGTTTTAAGTCGACTAAAAAGAAAACTATCGAGAGCGCTAATTGTAATTGATATACTTCATTTTAAAACTAAGTTCTCTAGAAGGAAATAACTTTAAAATGTGTATAGCTCTATCGAAGTAATAACCATTCTCTTGAGCAATGTCGAGCGTAATTTAAGAATTTAATTTAAGAAGAAATGAAAAGCAGTAAGAATATGGAAAAGTAAGCCTCAAAAATGTTCTAACCCCTGACTTGATTGATTTGAAAAATTGAGTCATTTGTTGTTTTCTATAGTTTCTTTCTTGTATCTATTGGGAATATGTAATTTTTTGAATTTATTGTAGGTAAAAATGTAGAAAATTATAAAGGAAATAAGCTTCTTCACAACAGAATATTTCGGATTGAGCGTTTTATACAAACACAACTACATTTTACTTTCTGGATGGCTAGGTTTAGGAATTAAAATAACCAATAACACAATTTGCGTTTAGATGAGTGTTATCACCGTGATTGTATTTTCTTTGTGAGATAGAGCACACTACACTGAGAAAAATATCGCAATGTAATATCAAATTTGCGCGTTTTAAATTTTCACGTTTTTAAAATTTGTTGTGGTTTGTTTAACAATAATTTACTGTGGAGCGCATTAATTAAGATTTCAACAGAGTTAAATTTTAATGCTACAGCAATATTTATTAATTCAACAGTATTTTATACAACTTTGTAAAACAATTTAGCATCATGTTATTTTAAATACTTTCTTTCCTTCTCCTCATAGTTTCAAGTATATGCGCATATAATAAATTTCCAACTTCGTGTTTACGCAAACAATGTTTATTGTTCTAGTTGCAATGCAGATTTCTAACATTAAAGGGAAAATGTTTAAAGCAGCTCCATCTACTGTAATTTTAGTATAGTAAAAAGCTTTAGTGTGTGGAGTTGCATTTCGAAGGTGGTCTAAGTTATCCTTCGTACTTAACAATTTGTCGAACTTTTTACTCTATTTTTCACAATTTTGAAACTGAATTTTGTTCAGCTTTTAGATTTGCAACATTTTGTTTTGAAAACGTTTGCAATGTTTTTTTCAGAATTGTGTTCTTTCAAATTAACGATAGAAACTCGAACGCATTGGTGCCATATATTTGTCATATTTGAAAATTATTGATTTAAATGATCAATGTCCATTGTTTTTATAACATTTTCTTTGCTCAATATGAAGGATAATTATTTATCTCTTTCCGCAGCTTATTGTTAATTGGTTCTATCATATAAAAAGAAAATACAAACGTGATATTAATTTTACAGCAATACCGTGTCTGGATATTTACTCAATAGATGGAAATCGCTTAAAAAAAATTCAAATTTCTTACTCGACACACATTTTAGAAAGAAAAGCTGGCGCAAAGCATCATAAGGTAAAAAAGTTTCATAATCATAATATAGGGTCGTGTTATTAAAAGCAATATTGAATCTGAAAATTGTGCGTTCAAATATGAATATTTTTCCCTTCCCCTAAAATTTGTTCATTCTCATCCCCTTTCTGATTTTATGACCTATTATAAAATTAAAAGTGTTCAAGTAAGCAGCTTTCAGGTTCTGCAGTGGTTTTAATTCGAGCAGCAGCTCCCATCTCGATTTAATTTCTGTTCACCGATTCATAGCAAACCTCCTCCAGCAAAAATTAATAAAGTCGGCTTTATCTGTAACTGCGGCAATTCGAGTGGATATCCGCGATAGCATCTGTTGTTTAAGTCCTTTAAATCGAAAATCGTTTGCAATTGAACCTCGAGCTATTTTCCCTTTTTTTTATTATTATTATTTTTTTTTTTTTTTTTCTATATTTTGCCCCCTCGATTTTGGTCCGGTACTTAATATACATAGCTACAAAATGTCAGAAATTAATATTCCAATAAGTCAGAAAGTCCCCAGTGGCCTGCAGATATACAAATATACAAGCGGGTAAGAAGTAAGAAGAAGGTTCTGCCATTGATAGCAATCAGTGAAGATAACATTTGACTTCTGTCAGGGGTGGATTCAATCGGATCACCTCTGCCACCTCTTTCCCGGGAAGAAAAGCTGACTGCGAGTCTTTCAGCGAGGCGAGGCGACCGATGAATCCCCATAAATCCTGCGGCACATTTCGAGCATGTGATTTCATTAGACATCAAATATTATCCCTGGGAACGCATACATATACATATACATATTATACACATCGAAGAAGGCCGATTCGGTCCCTCGATCATAAGCGATTACAGGGTCCTGGAGGTGGTGGGGGGAGGGGCGGACCTCAGACGGGAATGGCAGCAGGCAGGACTTTCGGCCCAGATAGATCCGAATGGGAATTGGCTTCCCTCTCATTTGGAGTCCAGAAAAGATAAAAATCGGGAGAAACCGATTTCATGTTTCAATGAGTTCATCCTTCGAGAAAATTAATTTTCAGAGGGTCCTTCCGTTGCTGCCCGAGCCCTTCTCCTTCTTCTTCTTCTGCTTCTGCTTCTGGTTCGTCTTCTTATTCGCAACAGCAGAATAAATGCCTGCTCGGCAAGTTCCTGCGAAAACAGGAATTACTGAAAAAGGCGGCGCAGCAGCGACGACCGAACCGACGCTTGTGCTTGTCACAATTTTAATTGAGTGGAGGACCCGGCCGCCGACAGGATATGAATCCCATCTGTTGTCACTTTAAGGAAAAGTTTCAATTCATGTCGGCGCCATTTAAGTCCAAAAAGGGCCTCAAGAGTGACAATGCCAGCACGCATTCGGGTGGAGTCTCAAGTCCTGAGTCCTAGTCCCGGATCCCAGGGACGGGCGGCAAAATCGTCACATTTCGCCTGTATCAGCGTTCGAGCGAAAATCTCATTACTCTGCGGCAAGGCGGAAGAACCCGCTCTCGCTGCTGTCACCCCGGGCGCTGTAGGATGCAGGACTCGGGATCTGGGACCGGGAATCGTCCGGGCGGGAATAGTTCTGCACTATTCCCAGCTCGTTGCGATGGGGTGCCATAAATGGTCATTAATCCTCTGGACTTTCTAATCATATTATGCCCCTCCGAATGTGCAGCGAAATCTTTATCGGCCGGGAAGCGGCCCATCAGCCTGGACGGGAGTGAACCCGGACCTAGTCCCGGTCCCGGTCCCGTCTGCCGCGCCTCCCTGAACTGTTTCTAGTTAATCCGTTCGAGGATAATAAACTGCAGAGTCAATTTGTGCTTACACGTGTGCACGCTGAGCTGCTTTATGAGATTATCAAAGGAAAATCCTTCGGGCAAAGCCGGGCTTTCAGTGGCTATCCCGGGCGATGCCCGACGCCCGCTTTACGTTCATGTGCATGCGACAAGCCCCAGCCTCTGTTCCTGTTTCCCAACTTATTAAGACCGACCCGGCTGCAATTTACTGGAGCGACATCCTGAGCCTTGCCGTGGCAATTCGCATGACGTCCGATTTGCAGGACAGTGCAGCGCCCCAAAGTCTGGACACACGCGGGAAGGGAGGCGAGATTGACGGCGGAACGCTCGTTGGCCAAACAGACAGGCATATTATACGTGAATATGGAACAGCAGTTTAATTTATTTGTTAATTGAAACCGCTAATCTGATTTCGCTCTGAATTTAATTTAATTGCAGGTGAAAAGCATGCTCGGCGCCGGCATATAACATTTTTGTTCGCTGGTTCCCGCCCCATGCCCTACTACTCCCGCAATCTGCGTTTTTATGCGAAACTTTTCAAATGTTTTCAGCTTGCAGGAGGATAATTTTATTCCTGCGATTTGTGAGTGGATGAATTCTGTTGAAATTAATGAGCACCACCGACAAACAGGAAGAGGATTTCGTTTTAATTTCACGCTCTGGACGCATATTTACTTCAAACTGTCTGTCGACCGTCGTCGATGCAGATTTCCTATATACATATTATATAATGATAATAACGAAAACCTTAAAATTACCTTTTGTGTCGAAGAGATTTGCATGCTATTGAGGTTTTCCCCGTTGTTGTGGTTGTTCGTTTTCACTTTATTAATTTGCAAGTTTTAATGAGATCCTTTCTCTGCAAGGAGAAATTTTCCAATTTGAAAAATACTTATGATAAGCAACAAATAATCTCTGTTTTATCTATATTATCACATGCCATGGAATATCATCAAACATTATAATCGAATTTCGACAAGCATATTTTGAAATAAATCTGGGTTTGTTAAATAAAACACATCTATGACTATAAATTAATTAAATTATATTCTCGACTTATTAAGGAGAATTAGGACGATGCTTACTCATAATAATAAATTATAATACATAACAGTTCGCACAAATTTGCTCGCTCATGTGAACTAGTGCAAATTGTTCGAATTTAAAAGAACTATTGTAAAAAAAATTATGTCTCCAAAAAAAATTTTGCAACTCTTACAAGGAAACGTTCTCAGGTGTGTCTCACCGATTTGGATGAAATTGAAATATGTTATCGAATATCGCAAAATAAGAGCCACTTTTTTTTTTTATCTGCGGATACACACATTTGGGGGGTGAAAACCACACCTAAAGTTTACCTCCAAAAACAGTTTTGCCTAAATATTTCAAGTTCTAATGAATTTTTTCGAATGAAACAATATGGAAATGATGTCTCATAAATATACTAACCTTTTGTAATTAATCCGGTTCCTGGGGGTGGCAACCCTTATTTTTTATTGCAGAAAAACGATTTTTTTATATTGTTGCGTCACATAAATAACAGTTTTAGTTACAAATCATTGAACATTTTTTTTTTATATAAGATTTTGAAAAATATAGTTGACATGTTTTTGCGTTTTCATAAAAAAAGCTCCTCAATGAGGTAAACAACCCCTAGCACTAATACGTAAATGATGTTTATTCTTTCAGACATCAGATTTTCGTGAAAACTAGTATTAAGGGGTTAATTAAGAATCGGATTACGAATCTGATGTTTAATTTAAAAAATTCAAAATGGCGGATCCAACATGGCGGACAAACTTTTGAAAAATACAACAATTTTTATAAAATAAAAAACAATAAATAAATGTGCGTAGCCGCAGAAAAAAAAAATAGGTGACTTTTCGATACTCTATAACATATTTCAATTTCATCAAAATCGGTGAGACACACCTGAGAACGTTTCCTTGTTAGTGTTATAAAAGTTAACTTTTTAGAATCTCATCTAAACCCAATATTTTTTAACTTTCGTATCATATAAACGAAGTAACAAATTAAAGATTAGCCTAAAAACTTTCTTTAGTGCGAAATGCAACGTAAATACATATTAAATCTCAGATTCTGCATATATTTGTCTGTTTATTTGTATTTTGTATACAAACAATAGAGGAAATATATCCAATTATGTACTTACAAGTATAAATATATAACATGTGACTTGTTGCTAACTTCAGTATAGTTCCCATCGGTCTACATGGACATTTTGAAATTTGCATTTCGCCAGAATAGATCACAGTCTTTATAAAATCTTGCATTTATTTTATAATATTGCAATGGATATCATAATAAATTATTTATTTTACAAAGAATAAGTCTTTGGTCCACATTTGTAGCAATAGTGTATAATCACCCATACATACTATAGTATACTACTCAGCGATTTAGCCCTAATAGAAATTCATGAAAAACTAAGAAAAAGCAATAATTAATTGGTCCTCTTATGACATTCGCCTGCACCTTGGATATGATTGCAAATCTGATATGGCGTTAAAAATTAAGCGTCCAGAATATGAATTCGAAACAATCGCACGCCATCTGTGAGGGCTTGACCCTTCAGATTTAATATGAACAGCCACCCTTTGTGCGACGGATATGAATTTTATTAAAAATCTGCCAAAAGCACATGTGCCCCACTGAAAGGGGAAATAAATAAAGAAGTCAGGTGACAAAATTTATTGCGTTAAATACAGCCGAACAGAATTGGAAGGAAGCGAAAAATTAAAGTTGTCTGCACCACTTAAATCCCTGGATGGCAACTTTTAAATGAAAGACATCAATTCCGCCCGAAAGCGGGTCACCAATCTCGTTTTGGCTAAAAAGGATGCGATTTTTTCGCATTTCGGTAAGCTATCTGTGCACTGTAAAATCCCGAATTCCCGGAACTCTCCCGGCCCGGCGCAACGCGCGCTGCACACGTATATTTTTCATCGCAAAATAAACTTTCTGATATGAACTCGACTTCTTTAACTTGTAGTTTCCGGCGTCCACCCCATTTCATATCCGAAGCATTCCGCCATCACGCTTGGAACTGCAAAAAACTTTTTGTCCAAACTTTAAATTGACTAAAGAGCTGGAACGTCAGTTCAGCCATATTTTCCAATCACAAAACTTTTTCGACATCTTGCTCCACCTCTTTCCATTCGCCGCCGTGCCGAAATGGCTGGCCGGGAATACACCGGACCAAAAAAGGGAATATGAAAGTCCTGTATGAAGTCACGGAGCAGCGGATATATCCAGGAGTGCACCGGGATTCCTTCTTAACTCCTAGCGAAACAGAACTTTTAACTTGCCAAAAAATTTTTTTGTATCTCGAAATTAAGGAGAAAATTAAAAGCGAAGTCGGGATCGGAATCAGGAACGCTCGCCGCCGCCGTGCCGTCAGCAGGACTTTGAATCCCCAACTTTCCTACACATCAGCAGAAAAGTCCTGGCGCATTATCCCTTATCGTGGTGCATCCCGACAGCTCACGGCCTCCGGCCCCCCGCAGTATCAGTCTTCTGGTGAAAATCGACAGCCGTACTCGAAATTAATTTAATGGACCGCTGCGCCAAAGTATGGAACGCTTTAGACGAAGGACGGAACAACAGGAGCAAAATCGGGATCGGGTGCAGATAAAAAGGACCTTGTGCGGGCGAAATTGATTCGGCCCGGCCCGCCTCGTCCCCGGGTCAGTCTGTTGCAGGTCCTGCACTCGAAGGATATCGGTTCCAAGGTACAACGAAAGGAGTTTCGATGGCAACTTTTTATATTTTGTCCTGTATCTATCCTCTTTGTATTTATCAGGAAAGTTTACTCCGCCACACGGAAAGTCCATTTTTGTGATTTAGCTCGACATCCGATGACTATTTGGCCTTTAGAATAGGATTAAAGCTGAACGTGATGTATAAATGCGATTCTATTTTCCCCCGAGACCCCGCCCTGCAGGCTGCTCAAGCTGCAAGGACGAATATTTGTCACAGCCACATTCGGACTTATGACATATTTACAGCTGTGGCCAGAAAAATGCTGCCACTAGAGTTAGCCACGACCGACTATCAGTCGCTCCAAAGTTGCCAGTCGTTTTGTCTCTTCATTAAATTAGACGTCATGTCAGAAAAGTATTTTATTGGCTAAGTGTATTAAAGAGCACTTCCACTCAATCGGTTAGATTGATTTGAAAATTTCGAACTCATTTAAAACACTTTATGTGTTCTCGAACAGACGTGGCCAAGATGAAGTCGATTTCGTATAATTCATTGAAATAGTATATTACAGCTTGATTCCTTTGCAAACTATTCGAACCATAGTTAACCAGTTCGAACCAGAATCGGAAAAAAAGATACTTTGATCCCTCGCGAAATTTGATGAACTTAATTTTTACTGAAATATTGTCTTCAATTTCCATAATAATAAACCAAATGAAAAAAAGGAAATACTATATTTCGGTTAAAATGTTTATTAGCAGAATTGAAAACATGAGAATTACCTCTCCTCAAATGTTTTCCATCCATTAGTTTTTCAACAGTTTTTGCCCATATATTTTATTTATTATTAATGGTACACCAAAAAGTAATAATCAATTATAGAAAATTGAATTACTTTCAGAAAAGCTCTATACAACATTTTTGTCACATTCACGAAAATTCACAACTGTCGTTAGTAAATCCTAAACCAAGATCGCTAAAATTTCAAAAGTTCAACCTTTAAAGAACATTTATTGTGATTGAATTTAGCGATACTTGATATTTAACTTTTGCTACAATTTTTTATTAAAGAACTTTAAGATACTACGTCTTGCCAATAGGCTTATTTAAACTTCTGACGAACATCAGCTATTAAAATCTATAATTTTACATTGAAATCTGTAACTTTAACAAATCTTATATTAACCAGTTAATAATTAAACAACGGTTAACCCGAAAGTTTCTGTTTTCTCACACAAGGCAGCACTGTTTGAGTGAACTGAACTGAAATTGATATACACATGTTGTTAGAAGTGTAGTTTATCTGCTAGATAAGATATGATTCTTTAATGTGTAACTCAGCAGTTCTAAAAGAGAATTTTATTGGAATAAAGGCCTAAAGTGGTATATACATAATACTAGTAAGTCTTGTTTTTATTATATTTAAATTTTAGAAAATAAGTGTTAACGCTCCCCAGGGTTACATATGGCCTATGACCCAAAATTCCATTACAAATGCAATTCCAATTAAGTAAATGATTCAACATTACCACTATAATTACAATTAAAATTGTAGTAATGCTAGTGGAAATTTGTTTGTTACTCGTAATGGTAATGAGTGCATTAATCATTTTGAAATTCAACTATTTTATAAGTCTGGTGCATACATAATACACCTACGTATATAGCAGATTTCTGTTATAATATTTCCGTTCTATTTATCTAACAATATATTGGGGAAATCGAAATATAAAATTAATTTCTTTTTAAAGCATATATGTATACTACACAAATATCAAGCATACAGTAGGGTAATGTCGGGATAGATGCCCCACATTTCAATTTATGCTCATAAGAACTACACTATACATACAATTTAAAAACTTTCTTAATTTCTTGTTACTATGATCCTTTATCTACAATATCAAATATTTCTATTTTTTTTTTTTTTTCCATAATAAATCAATAAGTTATTTTGCCTTAAAAATACCTCTATTAAAGGGGAAAGACGCCCGATGCGTGGCATAGGTGCTGCAGTGGTTGAAACGGTAATAGGGATAGACGCCTTTGTCAATAAAAGTGACATACATATGTAATTTAGAAATAATAAATAATCTTTATTTTGAAAATATAATTATCCTCAAAAGAAATCCATAGCAATTAGTTAAATCGTTTCTTAAAAATAATCAACTTCAAATATAAAAAATTAGGGTTTAACTCAACAAACTAATGTCTTTGGAAATCATTAATTACAAGAACTAAATTAACTCTCGATACAAATATCTATTTACCTTAAATCAAAATGTCGAGAAACACTTTGACTTCTGGATGCCATCTTCTTCATTCGGCCACATCTGTTACAATAGTTATTATAAATCGTACAAGTTTCATGTAACCAACTTTTGCACATTATACATTCAATCCAGTCATATCGGGGCGACTATACTTTTAGTATGCGATACATTCCCTTCTAATTTAAAAAAAAAAAAAAAACTATCCAACAGTTTTTCATAAAAACCATATAATAGGAGTTCTACGGATTGCTCTTCTTATATTTATATTGAAATAATTCTTACTTACACATTAACCCATTAATGCCTGAATAACAAAAAATTGTACGGCAACTTCGAGGCCCTAATTTTTATCGAAGGCGTGGTCAATTCTCATCGAGACCAACTTTTCTAGATGTATTTTGAGTCGCCCGACACGATCCAACCAAAAAAAAAAAGTGAAAAAAAATTATTATTATTGTTTTTGTGCAATATTATGTAAATACATACCTTTTTCACGTCATTTTTTTCGAAAAACGACTGATTTAGTGGAGAAAAAGCAACTTTTTACTGGAATAAAGTACATAAAACGTGTTATTAGTACTTAGATTTAAAAAATATGCAGGCATTTTTTTCGTTAAAAATATTAAGCTGCAAAAAAATTGCAACATTGTACTCATATTTCCATTACTTTAGATCACTCTTTTTTCTCACTATGTTCGAATATCCCCAAAAAATTATATATATGTACACTAGTTTTGAGGGTCACTGATTACGAATTTGCTATCAGATTTTCGTAATTCAAAATGGCGGACAATTTTTTGCAAAATTCTCAATTTCTTCGAAAAAAAAGTGGGTTTTCGGAGTTCTTGGGGTCACTGATTACTGATTAAATGCCTACATATTTTGGAAGTTTAAGTCCTAATAACACGTTTTATGCACTTTATTCCAGTAAAAAGTTGCTTTTTCCCCACTAAATCGGTCGTTTTTCGAAAAAAAATTACGTGGAAAAGGTATTTATTTACATAATACTGCACAAAAACAATAATCATAATTTTTGTTTCACTTTTTTTTTGATTGGATCGTGTCAGGCGACTCATAATACATCTAGAAAAGTTGGTCTCGATGAGAATTGACCACCCCTTCGATAAAAGTTAGGCCCTCGAAGTTGAAGTAAAATTTTTTGGCATTAATGGGTTAAATGAAATGTTGCAAAGTCCTCAAATATCTAAAAATATTAAACGCGTGATTTTTCGCAGTCGCGTATTCGCATCCCTCTGGTACTCACAGATACGGCCGTACGCCAAGCCGCTTGCCCGGGAACTTAGGCGGGCGAGGTGCGTAATCGTAATATAAAGCTATTCGTTTGTTTCGCCTGTCGGAAGTTTGTTAGATAGAAATCGGGGCACCTATCCTCCTGAGGCATCTATCCCAACTTTACCCTACAGTGTGTACAATGTACATGCAATAGTTTATACGATTTCCAGGAAATCGTTTATTTTTGGCTCCAGCATGAATTTACTTCTCAGAAATTTTTATTAAAAAGAAATGAAATGAAAAATCAATAAAATGACTTCAAAGCTGAAGCTTGTTTTTTTTTTTACTTCCAATTAATCATTAATTAAGAAGTTATTACGTTGAAAATAGTAAATAGGAAATTACGTAAGAATTTTTGCTTACGCCAGACTTTGGAATGATATAAAAGGCTGTAGTGAATCTTGGGCAATGATTATACGCAGAAACTAATTAATAAATACACGAAGAAAAGCAGGTGTATTAATTATATAATTTTTCCAAGTTTTTTTTCTCCATTTTATAATTGTATAACATTTAGAATTTCTTGATAAAACTTCGTCCTGCATACGTTTCATTAGCACTCACCTTCTTTCTCAGGCGGGTAAAATTTAAAATTTTAATTATCCCTTAAAGCTCGGTCGTTATTAAGCAGGGAGCAGGTAAAATACGACGAAACTAAGAAAGTTTTCTTGGATTTTCCATGCGAGTGCATTTTGCCCCTGCATCTGGAATTCCCGGAAACTTTCAATCTCCTGCACCGGAACAATTGCAGTGCAACGCCAGGAGGTGTGTGTGTGTGTGTATGTGTGTGTGCGCGAGCGAGTTTTAACTGAATTTCAATTGTTGCTGATTACAGGAAATTATTCCATTTACATTACACAACACTCGCTTGCTCGTCCGAGCCACCGAGCACATGAAAGAAGACGCTGAAGCGCCCCGCGCGCTCCAAAGAAGAACGAACGCTCCGCCGCCGCGCCTGAAAGTAGGCACGGTGCGGGTATTAATATTCATCCACCGTTTGAGAATCTCTGTAGCTAAGCGGAGGGAAAAGCAGCAAAAGTCACCCGGCAGGCGGCAGCCAGCAGCCAGCAGCCGCCAGCCGCATCACAGTCGCACGCAAAATTCTTCGGTGGCTTGTTTATGAGGAGACTTGCGGCGCTCGGGATGCAGATCACGTCCCGTGATTTGTGAAGATGAATTTAACTTGAGTTAGTTAACTAATTCCGGCAGGGCCGGCGGGAAGGGAGCAGCGCTGGGGCGTGCCAGCCGTATGCTGCTCTAAACTGCTTAAGCATTTATTTCATTTGGGGGATCCCCCAGTAATCGCCCGGGCTGGGAGCAGTTGCGATGCGTGACCAAATTGTTTCAATTTTTTTTTTCCCGCCGAGAGGCACGAATTCGGAAATTATTGTTTTCTACTTGGACTTTCCATTTTAGATACGAGGCTAAAGGACCATTTCAAGGATACTATCTAGTCTTAATCAATATTTGAGAAAGTTCCTTTTTTTGCGGAAAATAGACAATACAACGGTTGTACCGACGATATAAAACCCATCGCAGGTGACTACAACTTCTCAGTTAAAACCCTGCAACCGTACGATTTTGGCCCAACTGTCAATTTCATGAGCACGACACAACCATCGCATACAGTCACAAAGTTGGCCACTGGTACACATGGCATAAGGGGTATAATCCACCCCAAGTGATTTTTGCAGAGGCTTTATTTATTACATAAAAGTACTGATCTTCAACTTTAAGGGGTTAGGGGGTAGTCAGCATTTTCAAAAGATCGATTATCGAAAGTATGATGTTTCTAAAATATTATCAGAAAATTTCAATTAAATCCAATGAATATCTCGTCTATATCCTACAATTACTGAAGAACTCTCCGCACCTAGATGGCAGGTAGCTGATGGCAGCTGCAAATCGAGTGTAAAACTTTAAATTAGTTTTGCTCGAAACTATGTTTTCAAAGTCGGTGACAGCTCTAATTCAAAAATCATTCAACGGATTTGAATGATTTTATATAGCTTATTGAAAACATAAAAAAAAAGTCAATCGAAGTTTTTTTTTTGTTTTATTAGAACTTATATTTTTTATAAACAATAAACTAGTGCTTTTTCCTTGAAAATCCGAGAGTAAATTATCAGAGGCCGCTATTTTACCACTTTGGAAGTGTCTCTCGCGCAAACTATTCAGTTTAGAAAAAAATGATATTAGAAACCTCAATATCATTTTTGAAGTCCTATCCATAGATACCCCACACGTATGGGTTTGATGAAAAAAATTTTTTGAGTTTCAGTTCTAAGTATGGGGGAACCCCCAAAATTTATTGTTTTTTTTTTTCTATTTTTGTGTGAAAATCTTAATGCGGTTCACAGAATACATCTACTTACCAAGTTTCAGTATACAGTATATGTACAGTATAGTTCTTATAGTTTCGGAAAAAAGTGGCTGTGACATACGGACGGACAGACAGACAGACAGACATGACGAATCCATAAGGGTTCCGTTTTTTGCCATTTGGCTACGGAACCCTAAAAAGTAAACTTTTTTTAAGCGAATATAATAAAGTTCGAATTTATGGATGAAAACCTTCATGAAATAGATTTTATATATGTATATGTATGTATACTCGTGTGACATTAACATAACAGAAATCATTAGTCTCTTTCCAACTAAATAATAAATATTCTCAGTTCACATAGAAGTAAACTCTTTCAATTCATTTTTCTAGCAGAAGCTTTGATGCCAATTAAATTAAATATGTTGTGACATTATCACATTAATAAATACTACATTGAAATCACTTGCATTAATTTAAACTAAACTGAATTACACTTTTTTTTCCCTCAATTTTAGTCATTACAAATTATATATTTTTTAAAGAAGAATTAATCGATACTAGAGAAAACAATGATATTTAATAATTTAAATACATTAGGGGCTGTCACGGATTTAGAAGAGACCTATTAAATTAGAAATTTAGAAAGCAAACACAAACAGTTTAATAACTAATTTGGATGATAAATTCTTTGATTTTGAAATATTTGATTTGGAATATTTACGAAGCGAACTTCCACCAATTTAAGGTACCATTAGGTATCCAGTATGTATTAAATTAATTTTTTTCCTTAAATCCATGAAGATTGACTTAAATTTTAATATTCAGTAAGAATTATATACGTGTTGTGAAATCATGTACATATTCCTCAAAAGACCTCATAAAAAGAACATTTTTGTTTTCTTCGATCTTTAATATCAATTCACAAAACGAATACGCCAGCGTTAATATGACGTAAAGATATTTTCCTTTAATTTGTTAATTTCAAGGATTCGTCTAGATGCTCTCCACTTTTGATTACAAATAAACGTTATAAACAATGTTTTATCAAAACCGTGAGAAGACGTTAAACTAACTCTAATCTAAACAACATAATTGTCGAAGTTATAATCTCTTCTTCTTGGAGTTTATAAACATCAGTATTTTTTAGGTACTTAATTTAGAAGGAGTACACGAATCTTTATGACTAAAGGAACCTTAATAAAAACACCAATTTTAAAGCTCCCTCTTTTACAGTCATGATGCGACTAGAATGGCTTAATAACAACACATCTGTATGGCTATTTTATTTAACGATTCTTTTATAAATTCAATTAACCCTTTGAATTGCCCGATGTACGTGTAAGTAGTAGTAAGCAGGTTCGTTCTTAGCTCTGCTTTGTGAATTGACGACGTTTTATTGTAGTTTCATGGCAATATTAACCGCCTCATTCGCCCTTTATGCGCGCCCGTGCCGTAAAACAAGAACGAGACGGTTCCGAAACTAAATGCGATGTAAAGTAGCTCCGAATAAGGTACCAAGAAGTTAACAGCGCAATAACTAAGGACTGGAGTTTTACTTTTACCCAAATTAAACAAGCTGTTCTTCGAGTCGTAGTCGTATAGAACCTGACTGGAACGCCCTTTTCCCGCACTTAATGAAGTCACACATTGCCTATCCACCCTACTCCCCTCCTTTCCACCCACAAACTCACAATTTAGAATCAGAATTGAAACCCTCATATTCACATCGTCTAGTTTCTACAACCGAATTGGAAAGTGGGAGAAGCTTCGCCCGCTTTGATTGCCATTTGAAAAGTTTTTATTTACTCTGTAAAACAGTTCGAAATTATCCCTCTTCTTCTCCTACACACAAGCTCCTCCCTCTACATTCCCTCGAACTTTTAGATGGTGGGAAAGAAATCGTCACGTTTTCTCGTTCTTATCAGCCGCAGAAATTTTCCGCATTGAAAAAGCAATTAAAATTTCGAAACGTATTGACAAAACGAGAGATGCCTTCAGAAGCGTCCTGGTTTATGGCACGCCTAAAGCAACCGTGAACGAGGTTGCACCCGTTTTCTACATAATCCCCACCAAAATCGCCGCCTCTGCTTCTTGGCCCCCCAATGGGAGCGATTCCATTCACCCCTACCAAATGCCTCCTTCGCCTCCAGAATCCCAATTTCCTTTATCTTCCCATCGGTTCAGCTTCTCGCTTTTAATTGCTGCCAAAATAAACAGCGAATCGATTAGAGTCACGTACTCATTAAATCCTTTTGCGATGCTACAACTTGGGTACTTCTTTCGATAAAACCCTTATCCTCCGCAATATTTTCCTTCTAGCCCCCACCTCGCCGCCCTTCCCCTTCTCCTATAAGCATTCCCCTTAAATAGGGTTTCAAGGGGTCCGAGGGTGGGATATTTTCGTACCTTTCTGAATGAAAAATTTTCCGAGAAGCCACTGTTCTTAGAGAAAGGGGAGGGGGGCAATATGGGACAGTGGGGGGACCACGGTTTTCTGCCAAACCAATCTTGAGTGAAAGTCCTCCTGAAACTTCTTCAATTGTTTTCAGGGAGCCGAATTTAAACATCCTGACTGGGCGGGAGTAGGGAGGAACGTTTCGGGTCTGAATGTAATTTGCAGTCAGTGGCGGTGGCGGCGGCTAGGAGCCGCTGTAGAGTTTGGGATGAATTTTCAATATGGTCCTTGGGGAGGGCGAAAAAAGCAAAAAAAAAAAAAAAGAAGAAGAAGAAAAGTTTACCACTTTGCCGTCTGTTTATTTTTTTATTTATTTTTTTTCTGGCTGGCAGACAACCGAATTAATGGAGCGATGCACAATACTGAACCAACCCCCCAGTCCACAATGTTCAGATTGTAGAGCTCTTTCTGCGTTGATTCTTTAATGGTCCACGGATGGCCTTGCGATTGCGATGCTGAAGCGCTCCAGAGGATTTGTTTTTCCGGGACAATGGATGCGGAGGCGGAGGAGGAAGCGCTCTTCTCGCGCCTTCGCAATTTATTGATTGACCTCCGCATAACCGCTGTTCGTACAGAGTCGTCCAAATATTATACCATTTAGAGATTTATCATTAGTTTGTTTGACATTAAAATTACTATTATATGAATATCTTTCAAAATCAAATTGTTATGGTATCAAAATCATTTTTTTTCCCAATAAATATCTTCCGCATTGATGCTGTTCGCTTAAATAACTCAAAAAACAATATTTTTATTATAAAGCCTTTGTTGTGGTTGTGGTTGTGCACGTAATCCTTTTATGAACCTTGCAAATGAAATATTTCTTTATGAAATAATTATTAAGAGCTTTATAAAAGTCAATTTGAAATTTGTCGAGGATAACAATTTTTAATTGACACATTATAATTTTGTTTTTGATTTTAGAATTATAGAACTTTATGTGTACATTAAATATAGACAATCGTAAGTTTGCAAGCTCCTAGAACAAACAAATTGCTTTTTGATGATGAGATTGGATTTTCTCGCCGTTTTGAAACATTTGATTCAAGTCCTAATCAATTAAAAAGTTTTTTTTTAAAGCCACAAAATTAGGCTTTTTATTACTTACTTAGTTTAATTGCTAGATCTACATATAATGGCAGAATTCTTTAATAACGTTAGCAAGCAACAGCAAAGATTGCAATATGGTGGATTCAAGATACAACTATACACACTTTTAAAAGTAGCTATAAAAACCGGAACGTTCGGAAATTCAAATGAATGGAAAGCCTATTACTGAAAAATGCTTCAAGCCAAGGACCAAAATTCAAATATAATTCCCCTATCTCACATTTAAGGGGGGGGTAAGGTTTTCAGCATGAAAAAGAAACACTTTTTTTCCGATTTTTTTTTATAAATATGGTGTGAGCAAATTTATTGAATTCTTTTGTATATTATTAAGTATGATTTCAGTAATACTCAGTAATTTTTTTATTCGAAAATATCGACAGACAAGCCGGTGACTGAACTTTTTCAAAACCACTTTTTAAAAGTCCGTGTACACTGCTATTTAAAAACTACATTACTGATTCATTTCAAACTTGGTACACACTTTCTATATATAAAATACCTCCCCCCAACGTTGAGTCTTAAATTTTTTTTTTACATTAAATAGGGTTTCCACTCACAAAAGACGAAATTTTTCGTAAAAAATAGCAGTTTTTACTTTAAATGACCACCAAAAATTTATAAATGAAAAAAATAATAATCAGAGAACGTAGGGGGGAGAATTGAATGATACTCTGACTAAATTTTAAAGGTTTTTAATTTCGGATAATTTCCAGATGAGATACAGTGTACACCGCAAATCGTCTATTTCCAAAGACGTTCTTGGAAAAGCTCCGTTACCGGCTTGTTTGTAGATATTTTCGCATAAAAAAATTACTGAGTATTATCGACATCATACTTAATAATGTACAAAAGGTTTCAATAACTTTGCTCAATCCATATTTATAAAAAAAAATCGGAAAGAAAAGTGTTTTTTTCACGCTGAAACCCTTACCCCCTCCTTAATATTACTTGTCACGTGTAATAAATGTGGTTTGATAAAACATAATGATAATTTTTATTTCAGTTATATAATAATATGGGTATTTTTGTGTCACACTTACCTTCGTCCATGTCTTGTGTCATGTATCATTTAGCATGTCATATTATATATAACCCGTGTATCGTGTCATGTGTTATGTGCTATGTCATGTGTAACATACGCCACGTGTAACGCTATATATTATATCATGTCTTATATCTTGTATGATGCCATATGTTACAGAGTTCGCCACTGGGCTGACATAAGCTTGCCAACGGTCAAAGAATTATTCAAATCGACTCTATAATTTCTACGATTATCTCCTACATATAAACAAACACACTCTCTTTTTATATATTGGTATAAAATTATAGATAACATTATATGTATATTATCTTACATTGCGGAAAATTTGTAATTTTCATTATTTCAAGAATCATATAAAAATTGTAGAATTGAAATGACAGCTCAAATGTGATTCAAATCCATAAATTCAATATTTCAAACAGCCACCTAAAGGTTTTTCGCGTTGCTTATGTCGAGTATGGTTCAGAAACCCATGATCATTAAATTACTATCAAATTATAAGGCTTTTTTGTCGCTGATCTCCGAAATTGTGTAACTTTTCAGTATAATTAAAATTAAAATGAAGATAATTCAAACTCAGTCCTAAAACACCCTCACTTTATTATATAATTTTTGCTATGATATCGAACATTTTAAGATAAAGGCTTGATCAACATAAACCGGATATAAGTTTTTATGTCTGATGACCACTGAGATAATGAAAAAATAGTGTTTATCTGCCCTAATTAATGTTCCGCAAATCTGTATGCAAATTTGTATTTATGTGAATTAGACTGCCGATTTAAAGGATCTTAAAAACATTTTTAATCTTCAAATAAATCAGAGTTATATAGTGGAAAAATAGATAAGCTTTGTCAACCCGCGATATCCACAATTTCCTCGTAATTCTCAGTACACCTCTTAAACTCAATGGCGGCATTAAGCATTGTCGTCGAAGATGCAGAAGAAGTAGAAACGGCCCTGAGAATCGCTAAGAAACGACACAAGCAGAGACCATAAATAAAAAAAATATGCAGAAAGAACGGCTCCAGATAAAAACACTAAGGCCCTATTTCACTACCGCCGGCACAAACATCCACCTCGGCTCGGTTGCATTCTCCTCGGAACGTGTTTTCTTCGTGAAAAATTTACCACTAAAAACGCACAGACGTTGGATTTCCCAGGGCTAAAATGAATTCCTTCCGAGTAACCTTACATCCTCTGGTAATTTAAAAACGCAGAAGGATTTATGCCCTTCTTCGAGCGCCATTGTGTATGGTGCCCTGGATTCGGATAGAGCGCCCGCCGAGCCCCACTCCGTCCGAGCGGATGCGATCGATCCCGAAATTAATTTGAAATTATGTCGAAATTTAATTACCCCAGCTCATAAGAAATGTAAGTGGGCGGATGGATGCTGCAGGTATCTCGGGGAGCGCTCGGGAGCACCTGGACGCTGGTGGGACGCTTCAAAGGAGCGGCCAGTTGGGCAAATAACGAACTGAAAACTCAAATCTGGGATAATATTGTCGTATACAAGTCAATACGTGACTCGACTGGGCAATGTTTGCTACCAGCAAGAAACTCGGATTCGAAATTCGTTGCCATCCGGCGGCGCTGGCACGGGCGGGCAGCGCCGCCGGCGGTCCACACTCACAGCCTCTGGCAGCGCTGTTGTTTAAGTTTCGAGTTTTCTGCAGGCTCACAACATCCACCGGAGGCTGTGGGACCCACCTACCATCCCGACCGTCCTCTGGATGGAGGTCTGTGCAGCATCCTGGACCACTCGGGATGCAGGCCGTCGTGGCTGAGAACAATTTTCGCTATGCTTAAGAATAATTGATAATTGCGGAAATGGCGTGCTTTTCTCCGGACTGAGGACCCTGCAAATTAATGGCCACCGGTGACTAAAGCGGCCCTGTACCAGTGCAAATTAGTAATTGAGACTCGAACAATTTCAGAACGCCCGGACGCCGCGCCGGGTTTCTGCGGGTTTCAGGTATCCTCCGGGAAATTTGGAGCGCTCCAGTGGGCTCCGGAAAAGCAGCTGAAATCGAAAATTAGCTGGCACAAGTCATCATAATAGTCCCCTTTTGCTGGGAGAGCAGTAAGCCGGATTTAATGAACAGATCCAAATCATTTTCGCGCAATTAGCTCGAATTTGGATCACTGAGCTAATTATGGTAAAACTCGAACAAAGACTCGTAGTCACTACAATCAAAATATATCAAAGGATTCACTGAAAGTACATTTCATTGGGCTTTTTGTGTACACATCAACAAAAATATTACCTATTTTGGGTATATACTATCAACTTTAAGGATATCGTTAGCTATCGATAGCATCTTCTTACGGAATTTGATGAAACGTCGTAAAAATGTTCTAAATGTGTGCTCAAACTCTTCTGTTTTTTTTTTTTTTTTTTGCAAATAAGTACTTTCAGTTAATGATGTTTCCATCTTTGAATTATAAAAAACGTCTATAAGAATCCTTGAAATTGGCAAATTAACTAAAAATATCTTTTTAACTTATCGACGATGCCAATCATGGATGGGAAATCGAAGAAAAGAATAAATTAATACTTTTCTAGATTTTTGCGGATTTATTTATAGAAAAAAGATGAAAAAATCTTTAGTTGAGGGTTTTTTCATAATTTTTGGCGAACAATTTATATTTCTATGAAGTTCGAGGTGGAAAATTGTCATTACTCGGATTAGTGTAGCTAAATATCTTTCGAACCCAGATGAATGTTCCTACATAGTTTGATCAAAATCCGTGAGAAAACCTTAAATTTAATATAAGCCTAATTCTCTTCTAATTCAATCAAATCATGCGTTTGATGATTTCAGACGTAAACTACTCTTCTTAGCTCATTATATTACATATGTTCAAATTGATGGTGGTTGTTCTACTTATGGTTAGGGCAATAACATGATAGGATCAAAATAAACGTAGATAGATACGTTTTTATTTTTATGGACCCCATGTTGGGCTAGGAAGTTGAATTTATAAATGCTCATAAGGAAGTAACCTTCAACAGAAATCTTAGGCATTTATATTAAGGCAACAACTGTGTAGTTTGAAATTCTCAGTTGTATCACTTTTATATATAAATAACTTCAAGTTGATAGTTTTGGATAGTTGGGAGTTAATTGAAAATTTATTCATCAATACAATATTAGTATTTAATAAAATCTGATCAACACTCGAGGAGAAATATCTGTGGATTAAATATTTTTTTTTAAAAATTACTTCATTTGTGTAACACTAACTAACTAACAATAAGTTATAGAAGAGAAAGAAATTTTTTGGTATGTCTGCCCGTTTGAGAATGCTACATATAAAAATACTGAAATAATTTTTGTGGAATTTTCATTTTGTGGTAGATTTTGGTAGGGTTTGCGCTAGGTAAAAATAGCTGATCTAATATGACGGCTGTTGACCGAATTTGCTGCTTACAAATTCTTTTTTAAATTTTATTTCTAATTTACATAAATCTTTCCTTCTTGTGAATGCAATTCTGGCGAAACATCTTGTGTGGCATAACTTATAGTAATACAAACTTATTAGATTTAGAAACTTTAAAAAATAAATATCTTGTTATTTCTTAGTAGGTTATTGTAATTTAAATGAAATAACAAAAGATTTCAGACACAATATAAAATGTTCATCAAAGAATAATATGTAAGCGATTTTTTGTATTTTTTGTATTTTTTCTTTTTTTTTTCAAAAAAAAGTCATAACTGCATTCAGAGGAAAGTTGTAGCTTTTACTAATATCTTACAAAATGTACTGTAAACTTGTAAAATATTTCGTAATATTTCTTTACCACTTCATTTTAAAGACTAATTGAATTCCGTCAATTCTGCATCAGATTGAATTTATATTAAATTATCTTAATTTGGAACTAAATTAAAATTATTATTTTATTGTAATTGAATTCTTGTTAAGCAATATTTCTTGAACTGACTGCTGCGATAATTTAGCGTTTTTAATAAATTAGATTATTGCATAACGGAGAATTTATTTCCGGCACCATTTTCCTGTATAGACACAGGCAGCACATTTTGTGGTCCTTCGAGCCGGATAGTTTGAATTAACTTTGTGACTGAGAGATTGAGAGCAGTTTGTTTTTAATCGAATCATGTTTCACTACAACATAGAGTGATTTCGAAACAGAGCAATATGCTTTTCTTAATGTTGATCAAATGCACATATTTTGGTGAGATGATATTGTGACTATATTCTATAACATGAAAATAACTAATTTTACAATAAGGCGGATAACACCAATTAAATAGCTAAATGGGGAAAAAGAAACCCCAAGGGATATTTCCATAATCCCTTTACTTTTTTCAAAAGTTTTTGGTACTAAACAGCGAAAGTTTGCCCATTGAAAGAATTATTGGAGAGTGAAAGTGCAAAATGCCCGGTATAGCTGCCATTTTGCAATGCTGGCGATGGCGGTCGATGTAAGCGGCTCAACAAATGACGAAATTAATTACAGTATTAGGGCGAGCATTATACGGTTTCGCTGGGCAACTTGTGCGAGCGCTTGCAAAGTTCCAAATGAATGCAAATCTCATTACACCCGACATCGGAATGGAATCCCGGCACACAAAAACTGGCTGGGAGAGTTTTTATCCCGGCGAATGGAGTCGCGAGCTGGAAACTTTACCGCCATGTACTCGCCTCGCTCCTAGTTCACTAATTCATTTTTCATCGAAATTTTTCTACAATAATAGCGTCGTCACAGAAGCCCCAGAACGGCACAGTGGCGGCGCTGCTGCCGGTAGCGGGCAGATGGGCGCATGGGAGCGGAAGTTTGAGGAAACTTTTTCAAACAAATTTGCACTAAATGGAACACGGGAGACAAAGATCTGTGAAACCACGAAATGTAAATAGCTCGAAAGTTTTCAAATTTAATCACTAATGCGAACTGCTTTCAGTACCCCTGCAGCGGTATCCTCGCTCTTTGGGGCGTTTGGAACAAAGTAGTGCTCCTCAGCTCTTCCCCATGGAGTGTGTGGCAAGCTATGCATACTTAAAAACAGCGAAAGGTATTACACGAACATTTTATAGCTCCCCGAATGCGATCAGTATGTTTTCCCAAAGTGGTTGTTCAAAACCAGTCGCGATTGCTTTTCGAACAACTTCGAATCCTTAGATAACAATTGAAATTTAAAACATTGTAGCAAACTAACTGTCCGTACATAAAAAATGGTTTAAACTAGAAGCAGTAGATAGAAAATAATTTTACAAATTATAAAATTTTTAACACTTGACATCTACTCATCCTATGGCCGTTACTAAATTTTTTCCCATTTCTATTTAAATATTATTTAATAAGAAATACCATCCACTGAACACAAACTCCATTATATTTTCTTAGACGTTATGACTGTTTTCAAATTTATTGATGATTATGAAATGAGAATATATTCAAAATAATGTTAGGTGTTATACCGCAGTTATACCTTAAACTTTAAAGAATTTTGTCCAAAATTATCATCACTAAATGCCTGATATTAAGTAACAAATTTCAAGAAATAGTTAAAATTGGTCAGAAAAATAGTTACATATGACTAGACAAATTCCTTTGGATGTAGGAACTTGTAACGTAGCTCATATAAAAGTTTGAACCCTAAACTAGTATATAATGGTATGAAAGGCTTTCAAACTTTTCGCAAAATTCTATTGGAAGTCATTTATTCCATAAATTGATTACTTTACTCGCACTCTTATGAAAAACTTAATGGATGCTTAAGTCTATAGACCTATAAATCTTAGGTATATATGGCTTTTATTTAAGTCATATGTTATATATGAGACTTTTAATCGAATGTGCTTAAGTTTTTTTTAACAACCATGCTATATATTGGTTCTGGTTTTACTAACAGAACTAAATGATGATAACAAGTCCATACTCATACAGCTCTAATGTTTGTAGCTTGGATTAAACTGATGGTTTCATATTTCTATACTACAATATTTATTAAAAGTGGCACTAAATATATTTTATTTTTGAATACCCGATATAAATAAGTGTTTATCTTACCTTTTGGATAACTCATTATTTTCCTAAACCGCAGCCCTAAGGATTCCTCATGGCCGAGCGTTCGTGCAATTTGTCCATTCAATTTGTTGTTCAATAAACACGTAAGGGCGGGGGTCGGTGCTCAAAGTTTACTCCGTTTCTTGTCAGCAGTTCAGGAATTCATCAAAGTTCGTTAATCAAGAAGCCTGAAAAGACACAAAAGGATTACATTACTATCTATCGTCTTCATCTAGATTCTATAAGATGGTGGTTATGCTGATGACATGGCGTCGCCGAAGTAGGTGGGTGGGTGATGTTGGGGCGAGCCAGTGTCGAGGGAAATACGATGCAATTCTCCGAGATTTAGTTTCATCTCTTAAGGTAAACAGAACCGAGGAAGACGACTTTTCTTCCTTAGGAAATCAACTACCGAGAGAGGGATGTAATTAAATTTTCGTATTTGTACGAGTTTAGTCACAAGAGAAAGCAAACACAGTCAGACAGACGGAAAAGACAGACATCAGATGGGATAGTATCGGTGGTTTACCAGGGATAAACGACAATCTTACTTAAAGTATGCGAGAAGACCTCGTCCGGGATGCAGCGATCCTTCCGCCCCGACGCTGCACGTCGTCAGTAGGAAGGAGCGGGGTCGATTTGTTTTAAGGAAATATTTTGGAGGTGGATCAAAAAAATTGTCACCGCAGCGGAAAATTACAAGTGGATTGCCGAATAGGCGATGGGCAGGGTGATAGTAAATGAGGGATTTGGATGGAGGGGGTGCCTACCACCACGAGAGGAGAGTGTGTTTGGTTGGCTGTCATTAACAGAGCAAACAGAGGTGGAAGTCAAATAAAACAGGGATTCTGGATTCCAGAGCGTGTATCCTTTCCCCTCGAAGCTGCCTTGATTAAGCCTCCATCCCCGTTCAGTATAAACAAATCCCGCATGAAGAACTCGCTACTGAGAAAAAGTATATCACCGGTTAAAGCCTTAAGCTCTAATGAAAAACCCTTTCTGGTGTCAGGAGTGCGGGGGAGAAGGATGGTGGATGGTTTAGGGGGGGTTGCAAACACACGGAATTCACATATACCTCGCACAAGGGTTAGGTTTGCAGAAATTAACATCGTCGCGTTGTGACAAACGCAATTAACGCGGCAACAAATTCAAATGACGACGGAGGAGATAATTTGATTTGTCGGAATTTAAATGGGTGACTGGGCGGGGGTGGTCGGGATGCTCCAAAGCTCGAAAGCATCTGTAGGTGCGTCCCCTCATACATTCGGGAGAACGGAACGAGCCAGATCCCTTTAGTAAAGGACAAAAGCGATTGAGTGAGAGATTACTACCGCAAACATTGCTACCAAATGAGGTGGTTAACTGATTTTAGCGTTTAATTCAAGAAGCAGGTGGGACAGCACGATACTAGAGCACACTGGGGATATTATCATCTGTACGTCTAAATCCAAACAACGGCGAGGAACTCGGATAATCCGGTGTTCAAAACACAATTTACTTGTCGCATGCAGTTCAATGGAAAATCCCTAACGCTATTTATGCCAGTTAAGATTAATCATTATTCGGAATCATTCCATGTAAAGCCCTTGATTCATTGGTAGACTAAAATAGATCACTCATCCCGTCTGAGGCATTTCTTAATTGTCTAAATATGTCTTAAATGGTTAACAGCTTATTCGTATTTTAAATTTTGTTTACCAACTTGAAAAAAAACACACATACTGTATTGTTTCAGAAGAATATGAATTTATAGTTCACAGAACGAGCTAACAATTCGATATAAAAAATTATTTATTTATTTAAATAACAGGCACAAAGGGCTTAACCTAAGGATCTATGTATTCATAACGCGCACTCCGAAACTCGAGTCCCTATGGCTCAACGTTGGCATTTTTTTTTCCTTTTTGTTTTTAAAAAAATATGTAGGTTCAGGTTTGGTATTAATCATTTGTAAGAATTATCAAAGCTATTTTATATTTAGTCAGTGATACAACTTTACGGAAAAAAAAAATATTCTCCTCAATATCTCGAAACCAGTAAGAGACGTATTTTTCAATTTTTTAATGTTTTTGAACACCATAATATGTTTCAAAAACAATTTTCAAATAGAGGGCTACGGAAGTGATAGATGTAGGTACAAAAGTTGTTCCCTCTTTTTGTTCTTTTCTATCATTTAAAGCTTTAAAGTAACAGAAATTAATATACTGCATAAGGTTATTGATCATTTAAATCTATATGATGTACTAAAAAAGCCGAATATAAGCTGTTTAAATAAATTGGCTAAATATTTACAACTATGATCAAAAAGTAAAGCCAATTTTGAATTTAAATTGCGCGAGTACATCGATTCGAGCAAATCTTTTTGTTTTTAGGTGGGTGTATGTCAGTACGTTATTTGTTTGGTTAGTTTCGTTGTGTTCTCTGAGAAACTAAAAGTGAATTTTTCCATCTTTACAATATGTGACTTTATTGAGCAAAGAAGTTGCATTAAATTTAATTTGCGGAATGAAATTTGTAATGAATGAAACAATAAAGTACGACTTCTAGTACTATTCATCATTTGGTCCGTATAGAGACATGATGTCAAACAAATCAGCGTTCTTATTTACATTCAAACTAATGTGGTTAATAGATTGAAAGAAGCTATAGTTATTTCCACACAAATCGGTCTGAAGTACTCCTTAAAAAAGTAAATATGTAAGAAGCTATAATATTTGAATATTTTAAATACTAAGTTACAAATTTCTTTGATTCAGTAACAGCTAATTGGTTGGGCATACTAGCTGCGTTGTTTTCATCTATCCAGAACACTAAAACATTTAGAAATGAAAAAATACGCATAAATTACCATGATTTTCATCCATGCAAAATAAATCAAGAAATGAAAAATTTTCAGAGTAAGTTTAGTCTCAAAAGTGATTGTATTGTAAGACATGGCAATTTGATGATATTAAAAAAAAAAAACAAGATAAGTTTTGGCTGTCATTCAAGAGAAATTTCTATTCTTGGGATAATTTTCTTATGTTTTCGATAGAGGAAAAATTCCAGCTACTAACTACAAGTTCAATATTAGTTTATTCATTTAGTAAGGCTTCTTTCAACTGGTTGATGTTACAAAATATTGTAATTGAAAGCATTATGTATTTTGCAGCAAATAGTCATTCAGTCCAATTTCTTAATTCTTCGGGGGCTTATACAGGGTGTTCAGAGGTGGGTGGTCAATACTGAAGGGGGTGAAAGGTCAGACCGAGACAAGCAAAAAATCGTATGGGTGGGGGGGGGGGGGGGGGGGGGCATCTCGCACCGTTTGGCAGTTACAGGGTGATTCGTAAATCAGGATTTTGCCTTATATGGGAACCGCTCTTGTATTTTTATCTTTTTTTCTACGCATCGCAGCGGCCCCAAACTGATTTCAAAAAATCACTATTTGGAAGCCCTTTCCAAAACAGTTTACACCACCCCCCTATCCCCAACCCCTTGGCCACAATCCCCCCTGGAAGTTGAAAAAATTAACTTTTATTTCACGATTTTTCACCTTTCGCCCCACTTTTCTCTGAAATTCATGTTATTAACATACCTACCTTTTATTTTTTTTAAGTTGCCTATCTAATTACCTTTCCAAAAAGGTGCAACATGCCCAGGTAGGAAAAGGATACGAAAATTTATTTACAAAAATCCTTTTACAGAATATCATGATAATTCGAATTTTTAAGAAATTGTACTTAAGTTAACTAAAAAATACATTTTGTTCGCTTAAAAACTAATTACAATTAAAACGTATGTCCTTCAAAAGCTGTTCAAAATGTTCTCCGCCAGTTTCGATGCATGCAAGTAGCCTTCGTTTTATTTCACGTTTGAGGTCTATGGTAGCCAGTCTCTCCCGTATTTTCGTGGCTGCAGTCACAATCCTGGTAACTAATTTTTCTCTGGTGTTGCTTGGTCTTGAGTAAACTTCATATTTCATCATTCCCCATAAGAAAAAGTCCAGTGGAGTAAGGTCCGGTGACCTAGCAGGCCAAGGAATCGGTCCACCTCGTCCAATCCAGCGTTCTGGGTAATGTTCATTCAACCTTGCCCTAACAATGTTCCCAGTATGCGCAGGTGCCCCGTCGTACTGTACATACATTGCGCTTCTGGTGGCCAGGGGGATGTCCTCCAACAGATCCGGAAGGATATTCTCCAAAAAGTCCGAATATAGCTGACTATTGAGCACTTGGGGCAAGATGAAGGGTTCTATCAACTGGTTGCCGATGATGCGAGCCCAGACATTGACACTAAATCTTTGCTGGAAGGACCGACACCTTGTCCTATGTGGGTTCACATCTGACCAGGTGTGGAGGTTGTGGAAGTTTGTGATGCCATCCCGGGTGAATTGCGATTCATCCGTCCACAGAATTCGGTCTAGAAACCTTCTGTTTTCGATGTCAGACTCGAACAGCCAAGTGCAGAATTGCAATCGTCCTTCGGAATCTCCTTCCCTAGTGCTTGGACCGGGATATGGTGGTATGGATGTAGTCCCTCTCGGTTCACAACGGTCCAAACTCTCCCTGAAGACAATCCTGACCTTCGTGCGACCTGCCTGATGCTTATTACAGGGCTGTTCCTGACGATGTTGAGGATTTGTTGGTCGGGGTCCGCTGAATCGGCCGATTTTCCTGCTCGCGTTTCTGCTCTGGGGGCGGTTACACTTCCGGTTTTTTTTAACCTTCTGAAAGTCCTTGAAAATACCCTTCTGTTGAGTACCCGCCGATTCGGGAATCTCTTTTGGTATTCTCGTACGGCCTCACTATCACTTCCTTCTACTAAACCGTGCACGTAAATTATATCGGCATACTCGTCAACACTGAATTCTGCCATTTTATCTTAATTTTTTCTATTAAACACCCGTTCTTTTCGCTTGCTTCTTCAACTGTGGTCAATGTCCTTTCAAACTCACCCATTTTTATACCATAATTCATAGGAGGTATTAGAAACGGAGCGTCAGGATACTTAGGAGTCAATACTGGATATAATAAACTAATAACGCTATTTAACGAGATTACATTTATTATTTTATTACTGTTTTGCTGAAATAATAAAAATGTACTACCTCTGTTTCCTAAACAAACATTTCCGAACTTGCTGTCATAAAATTGTTTACTTAACGACATTTTCCATTATGGTGCAATAAAGTAATTAGGTACCTGTGAGGATGTTTTAATTTCAGGACTTTTGCAACCCTTTTCTACCTGGGCATGTTGCACCTTTTTGGAAAGGTAATTAGATAGGCAATTTAAAAAAAATAAAAAGTAGGTATGTTAATAACATGAGTTTCGGAGAAAAGTGGGGCGAAATGTGAAAAATCGTGAAATAAAAGTTAATTTTTTCAACTTCCAGGGGGGATTGTGGCCAAGGGGTTGGGGATAGGGGGGTGGTGTAAACTTTTTTGGAAAGGGCTTCCAAATAGTGATTTTTTGAAATCAGTTTGGGGCCGCTGCGATGCGTAGAAAAAAAGATAAAAATACAAGAGCGGTTCCCATATAAGGCAAAATCCTGATTTACGAATCACCCTGTAACTGCCAAACGGTGCAAGATGCCCCCCTCCCCACCCATACGATTTTTTGCTTGTCTCGGTCTGACCTTTCACCCCCTTCAGTATTGACCTCCCACCTCTGAACACCCTGTATATGGAACTTTTTTTGAAACTCTTAAATGGTAGTCGTTTCTTCTAAACTCATTTCGCAGAGTTTCAGCATAAACATACTTTTCTATATTCTCTCATACATCATTTTTTAATTCTCTGGCTGTTTTAAAAGGGTTTTTCTCTACTGGTTTCATAATTCGTCTTTCATCACGATCATGTAATATTTTTCCGCTACTTTGACAAGTGCTACAATATTTTTCCAGTTTGTTCGATTATTTATTTGATATACTATATTTTTTTCTAATTATTTTTAATACAAATATGTATGTAGTTTTTCGAATATATTTCAAAATCGTAAAAAATTACAGCGAAATATCACTAATATTGTACAATTATTTCAACATATATTCATGTTGTTTAGTTTATTACTACTTTTGTCCGATTATTCTTTATATTCACTATATTATTGTTATTGTTATTTACTTCCCAAATAACAAATGCAAATGTTTTTTCCAAATAGTCTATCCAGGAAAATGGATAATAAAATATAAGTAAAATGATCAAAGTCGAATTTACAATACACCGAATTTACAATTTTTCAAAAAATTAAAGCAATAAACACAATTTGAATTAAAACAATATATTTTTTCTTATCTATCTATTATTATTAATTAATTGTAAAATAAAGTAGCAGTTGAAAAATTCTTTGTGTCAGCTCAATGTATCTAAATGCAAAATTTTAATTTCACTTACCAAACGGCAGGCTATCGCTGAAGATCCTTGAATTTTCTATTATATGTAGTATACAAGAAAAAAAAAAACTGACAGCACGTGCGCGCGAAAAAAACCAGAAAAAAAACTTAACAAAAGTAAAAGGTAAATAAAGTAAAGAAATCAAGTACATATTTCACTAGCACTTCCTCAAACAACACATGCAAAAACGCACTTTTCACCTGGCACAATCTCAATTTAAAGCTATCCGCGTACCTGCAATTTTTGCTTATTTCCATTCGTTTAGGAATAAATATTATTCTAATAAATAGATATATTTTGGCTGAAATTTCGATTACCGATCGCTGCGCCGAGTTATCGACATGACGCGACGCCACGAACTCCACCGCCAGACTGAAGAGTGAGAAGATGTAAAATTCGAGCTAACAGTAAATAATAATTAAAAGTGTTGCCGGTCCTATTTTTTTGACCATAGAGTTTATTAAATATTCGAGGAACTAAAATTTATTCTGAACGAACTTCTTCCTGATAAACTTGCAATTTTGTACCATTTTATCATAAGAAGAAGTATTACATTAAATATAAATAATCATTTCTTTGATTATGAAAGTAAAGACGAAAGATTTATGAAAATCAAATGAGAAAGTACAAAAATTGTTATATATATACGGGTATGGATTAAATCCACCAATTCCTTTGCACTATCTTTCGACAGGTCAGTGTATCGTGTAAATCAAAAATTTATTTTAAACTTTGTTGAATATAATAATACGCATATACTATATGTACCTACATAATGAATTTAATAAGATATGTATATTCTGTATAATTAATTTAATTTATAAACCAAAGAAGAATTATTGTTTGTAACACATTTATAATAAGAAAAAAAAAAGGTTTAGTATTTATTCATTTCCTCGTGCAATCAATTATAGGAAAAATTCTTAGCTCGGAGCATTAAAGTACGAAACTACACTACAAAATTTACTAAAATGCGTCTTATAAATTAAGATACCGGATCCTTCTTTTAAAAGAGTTGCTATGTTTAAATTTACCTCTTAATCGATATTTTTGTTTAAATTAACCTGTATAGTGCTATAACAAATGTTGTACCGAATTTCATTTCATATAGGTTTTACGACATTTTTATTGGCTCGAAGTCGTCGTTGCTTCTCGTTATATTTTGTCCTGATTTTTCTTTAATATTACAAAATATTTTTCGAGGTTTATAGACATTTTTCATTTTTATACTTTTTTAACCTCATCCTGCCCAATGTGATTTTTAAATGACAGTTTTACTCTAATTTTTCAAAAGGATTGTCTATGTCAATTATTCCAATTGTTCTTTATTTCAAACTCCTGAATTCCATTTATTATGTATCCCTTATATAAAAAAAAAAAAAAAAAAAAATTTGTAAACAAACTTTAAAAAAGTACATTTTTGGTCTAGCTTGGGTAAGACGAGGTTAAATGACCAAGTTAAAATCGCTAAATATGGTGTGTGATATCTACAAATTTTACGTGCATAATAAAATATATAACCAAAGTTTGAGTCGATTTGGAAATGTCATGTTTTCAGATACTCTTAATATATGTACATAAAATTTAATAAAAATTCCAAAATATTTCAGGTTGAATTATTGAATAAAAAACTAATTAATAAAATGTGATCAAAGTTCTATTACATTGTGTATAGTGTAATATTCGATTTTGCACTTTTCTGCTTCAACTGAATGCACCAAATGTACAAACACATCAACATATAGTACGTTCGATTCGTTCTTGATTAAAAGGAGGATTTATCTTTTTGTAATCCTCTAGCTCCCTTAAACATGTAAAAGTAAATAAACAACCGGAGTGCCACCTGTTTCATCTCTTCAATTTTTAATCAAGAGCTTCATATGTCCTGTAAAATGCAGACTACCCCATACGTCACAAGATGGCACAGGGTCCTTGGAGGGACCAATCAAGATCCTTCCTTCCCTTTCCTGGTGCACTAAGGAAGCCTTTTCCACATGAGAAACTCCTTCCTCCTTCTGATCCTGCGACTAAGAATCCATCCAGCCGCACCATTGTCGCTTGAGCCCCGCCATCATCGTCTGAAAGTTATTGATTAACCAATTTTCGAAGTTATTGAAAAGTAATTGAACGAAATTTCTTATCGCCCTCAACCTCAACCCGTCAGAGTATGTCTCGGTTGACTCCCGCCCACCCCCCTTTCCCAGAATGATGGTGCTGTGATGGCTGCGGACCTTCCAATAAGCTCCTGTGAGATTTTTCATGTTCATCGAAATCGATTTATATAAAATGGGATGACAGATAACAACAACGGTACAGGAGCACCGCCGAGAGCAGGAGCAATACTTTCCCGGGAGTGGGGGGAGGGGGAGAAGGGCCCGGGTCCAGGACAGAGCATATTCCATCAGGACAAGTTGTCTGCAGCTAATTGCCTGCTTGCCGCACCTCTGCGCCCTCTGTCGGAGAAGTGTTAACTTGAATCGTTTCCTTTGGCAATCGGCCGGGGTGGCGCTGTCTTAATGGCGGCACCTTGAGACAGGAGCTGGCCAAAGCCGAGCACCTTGCGGTGCCCCGAATGGCCAATATCCAGGCAACGACACTCATAAAATCTTCTGCCGTGGAGAGATATTACTTCCCCGGATGCAGATACATATGTGGCCGGGTGCAAGCTCCAGGAAAAGGGAGGAACAGGGGGAAAGGAGGGACGTCGACGTCCTGCATGTTGCTCAATTGTGTCCGGAATGTGTGTGTGGTGCGGATGGGACAGGACCCAGCTCCACTCGGGATAGGGAATCCTTGAAGGGGATGGTCAACATTGCGGCTAAAAGTTCCGTTTGTGGTCTGAGGTGAATGCGGCAAGTGATGTTGTGATTTTAATTTAATTATGGACTCTGCCGTATTGTGGGCCACACACCCAGGAATATAATTTGGCCAAGACTGCCCGACGGCGTTACTTCAACAGTGGAGACGGGAAAAGCATTCGTCCTGTACTCCCCAGAGCTCCAGCCGCAGGCGGGCACTGCCCGTCCGTCCGAGCGAGCGAGCGGCGCCACTGTCTTTTTTTTTTTTCTACCCTCCCAAAAATTTAATATCGCTCGAATTCAGTTGCCATGACTTCAATTAAAACTTTAAAAGCGGAATTAGCCCGGCCAGCCAGAAGTTGTGTTAAAGCTATTCAAACGTCGGAGTTTGTGGCCGAGCGAGAAGCGTCAGCCGCTCTCGAGAGTCGACTAAATTATGCATCAGATTTTCTTGATGCGGAAGGGCATTTTTCGGATAGCTGCTCCCACGATGTTTTAGCTTTAACTATAACTTGGTAATAGCTTTAACACAAATTGCAATCCTCCCCCTGGGAAAGCTGCTGCTTGCCCCCCTCAACTTCCATAGATACAAATCCTATCGGAATCCATTCGGTAAGCTTGTTGCAACCCAAAATTGGGGCAAACTATTTTGAAAGAAATTTCTCCACAGCCACCGAACATCCGAAATTGTGCATTAATGCCGCTTTTCGTTTCTCTGGACTCTATCCACTAAAATTTCATTTCTGAAAAATTCAACCCTCTGCATCCCGCCCTTCATTAGTAACACTCAACTTGGCAAAATAATTCAAAACACTTCTCATCGAGTATACTTGCCGGGGCTTTGTAGAAACGCAACATCGCAATATACCTCAAGTAAACGTTTATCCTTTTGGGCGAGATTTTATCGGTCATTTGCTGCAGAATTGTCTTCCGGACAATTGCAGCATAAAGGCACCCTAACCAGGCGCCACTGCTCCCCGTCCTCGCTGCCGCCCATTAACTTCAGATTTTGTTAGTTTCCTTGTCCATTCAGTAGCTAAAGTGTGCATTTTGTGTCCTCTCGCAGTCGATGAAATCATTTGGCGCTTTTGTTTCGCTGAGCAGTCCTCGAAACGACGCTTTATGGGGGTTTTAACGAATTTCATAGCTTACAGGGTTTTGTAGCTCCGATTGTGGGTTCATTGATTGGTTTAATTTGTCCTCTTTTGATTATTTTAGATCCACTTGCTGACACACGTTGTACTTTCAATGTCTTATACAGGCATGGGTCTCACAGAAGAATATTGATTTTGCATGATGAGCAGTGTTAACTCGCCCGAGATTGTCTCATTTTCAATGTTTTTCTGTTGCATCATACGAATTTTTGCAAATCTAAGCCTATTACGTCAATATCACTAGCTTTTAACTGCAAGTACGTTCATACTGATTTTAACTGTTAGAGGGATAAGATATAAAATCAGCTTCGTTGTGGCTGATGTACCTCTTGCCTAATTTTAAGTTGTAATAATCAGGTTATTGATGAACGTGCAAATAAAAAAAAAAAACATTTAGCGACTTCTATCCTGGCTATAAAAAAATAAAAATTATAGTTTTCTACCTTCGAAATTTTACATACTTAACAAACTTCTCAAAGACCCCTTTCAGAAATCTTATTAATATAGTTTTCTTATATTGAAGATTTTTGCCATTAAAGTGTTTTTAGGAGAATACCTGTGTTTCCTTATTTTGTGAACTTATCCTTCAAATACTTAAAACTCAAAAGTAATTTCTTCGATTTTACAATACAAAACGAAATAGAATCTACTAAAATCAAAATATATTGAATTTTTTCCAGCAATATTATATTAAACTCCAAAAGCTATGCGCAGACCAGTTTTGTCCATCAAGGTTATGTCGATACTTCTTATTTTTGTACATCAGATTCCCAATTATCCGTAAATATTAGTTTTATTCGAAGATCTAAAATCGTGGATTTAGTATGACGACTGAACATTTATACTTTCATAGAATTTACTTAAAATGGATCAAAGGACGTTTAAAGTCTGTAAAATCAATCGAATGCAAGATGATGGGATCCAATAAGGTAGCCTAAAAAGGGAATTTAAATTTGCAGTGGGAATGGGAACAGAGAAAAAATAGGTAAAAAGCGACGTTTTTTTAAAAATTGTGCAATATATATGTTTTCCTGAATTTTCATTGAAATAAATCATATCCTTTAAGGTAGTTTTAATTTTATTGTATGGACCCTGTTTGTTAGTTCTATCAGGTGTTCCACAGGGTAGCCATCTTGGACCTTTGCTATTAACCTATTCTAAGAGAACGCTTTTTTTCGTGAAGTCGAGTCTCTTCGGGACAATTATCGTCTCCACGTCGATCTTAATACTTCTGCAGATTGGTTTGCGAAGAATCACATGAAACTACATATTAATAAGTGCAATTTTATTTCATTGAGCAGGAGGGTCTCCACTTTGAAATACTCCCACAATATTTTTGACAAACCTTTTTTTCGACACGAATACGTTACTGAATTAGGACTGACTATTGATGCTAAATTTGATTTGGTATAATTAATCGAGCAAACCCTTGGTTTTTTTAAAGCGTCGGTCTAGAGATTTTTACGATCCTTTGTTTTGATTTTGTTTTATGCCTTTGTTCAACCCATCTTAGAATATGTTTCAGTTTTGTGGTCTCCTCATTACTCTTTGCATATCGAACATATCAAGACAGTCCAAAAATCTATTTTTCGTTTCAGTTTGCGCCACCTGCCCTGGTGTGATATATGTGGTTTTCCTCCTTATGAGAACAGACTAAAACTTTTATGGCTGACGACTCTATCTAACCGTAGAGAAATTGCAAGTGTTACGCTTATACACGATATTGTTGCTGGTGCTACTGACTCTCTTAAGCTCTTAAATATTATCTCGCACCCAGTCGAACTAGAGGAAAAAAACTTTCTTTACTCTTCTCATCCCAAGACTAACTAAAGAATTTTTTCTTTGTAGATTTTCATTATAGTAAAGAAGTAATGAAAAAATTCATTGATCCTTGATTAAAGTTGAAAGCTGTATGAATAATATGTTTATTTTGTTCTGTATTTCTTTAATATCATAACCGGTTGATAAATAAATAAATAAAATATTGTTAACTACTTCGAATCGCATTAGTTCTTAAATTATAAGCTGACAAATATTCAAAAAGGCATATGTGATGATATGATAATATTGCTTAACTATGATTTTAAAAAAAAATTACAGGTATCTGTAAAGGAATTGTGCAAAGATATGAAAATTAAAAAGTTTGATAGTCTGAAGAAAGATCCAATTCATGCAATTTTGTTCAAAATTTTGGATTTGACCTAAATATATACATGCTCATTCAAAATCGCAAATGTTTTTCTCTATAATATATTCGTGACCTCACTTCTCATAAACTGTGCTGCACGTGCATTTCATAAAATAATTACTTAAAAAATAAATAAAAATAAACTCATTTTTCGCACTCATTGTCCATGAAAGCTGCGTCTTTAATTATAACTTTCCTGCCTCGTAAAGCCATCATCCTTAATGCCTCTCCAGAAAAACATTTTCCTTTCCCCCATCCCCATTCCGAGAGCTCATTACAATAATAAAGAGGAATAAAGTCGTCTTTAGTGAAATGGAATTTAGAAGAATCGCCAGAATAAATTGGCGAAACGATTACATTTTGCTGCGCGACGAAAATAGCCAAGACGAAATCCACCTTTTTCAGCTCATCCCGCAACCCCCTCACTCTCTCAGAGAATACAAAATGCATAGCTTAGGGCTAATTATGGAATGTAATTAAAATAATCCCCGAGAGGGATCGGGTAGGACCCAGGGGTGAAGAGGGGATGGTCGAGAAGTTTCACATCCGAAGAATTTTGCTCGCCTCAAGTTGGGTCCTTCGAAAGTGTGCTGCTGTAGCATAATCTTCGTATCTTCGTCGGACTCACCCGACCCCCACCAGCTTTTTCTGGGTACTCCACACAATGGCCAGAAAAAGGACTGGATGTCCGCCCGGGTATAGGGCCCTAAAACACTTGATGAACAAGTTTTGGGCGCTTAAACAAAATGCACTGGAGCATGTTGTGGAAGAGGACGGAGCCAACCAGAAAAGTGCGGGTGAACAAAATTACGAGAAAATGAAATTTCCATTGCAACAAAGTTCCTATTTTCTTGTGCACTCCACTGGCGACCCAGTTAAAACGATTCCTAGGGCAACAGGGAGGATATGATAACAGTGACATGCCCTGAGGGTAGCCACTGCTTTTTGTTTTATCAAAATGTAAAAATAACTAAGAAATATCATGCCCCTCCCCCAAAAACCACCCAATCGCTGCAACAGTCGCGTAAGATATAGCCCAGCGGCGGCGACGGGCAGAGAGATCTTCATTCAGATTCGAGCCATCATCGGAGCTGGACCAGCTGGACCTTTTGGGTTGTCAATTAGTCAACGCCCAGCGGCAGCAAACACCACCGCCGTCAATTCCTGAGACTCGGTATTTGTCGAGTTTTAATTGCGAATTGAGTTTTTGAAGTTTTACTTCAGATAATTACAGCTGTGGCCCGAGCCGGGCCCGCACTCCGGCGAGGCTCCTGTTTTTCTGTACATTTCGGCCAGAAGTTATCACGCCCGAGGGCAAACACTCAGATAATTTCGAATGTCTTCTGCGGTAGATGCTGCAGGTCCATACTCACGTTTGGAGCCTCTTTGCCGGGCATCTCGCCCGAGCGTACCACTCCCGTTATGGGGCAATCAAAGTTAAAAGTCAGCAATTATATGAGTTTTTGAAATTCTTATTACATCGGAGATAAATGCTGCGGTTACGCCGCAAAGTTACGTCCTATGCTGCGCCAGCAGGGAGCCACCGCATTAAGGGATCCGGGTGATAAGACCCGTGCGCTGAGTAGATTTGTCCGCCCGACCTATATATTCAGGGCTCCTTAGTGTTTTAAGTTGATTAGAAAGTTGGAGCTGCACCTTGCACCTAACCCCCTATTGCCTCCCCTGTGGAGCCAAGATCT